>CM069910.1:112795041-113387057 GCA_036172215.1 Camellia granthamiana
ATAGGTAAATGGGAACAGACAGTGGATTCTAGTTTTAATTGAAAATCATTAATTTGAGAAATAATAACAGGATCAATTAATTGTTGATCAATTCTTTTATAATTAATTTCTTCTTTAAGAAAATTGATTTGCCTAGTTAAGCGATTAATAGTATGGGAAATAGAACAATCTTTTAACAATTTTGATTCGAACATTTCAGGCGGAAATAAAAATTTAAAAGTAACAGGTTGGCCTAAAACATGAGTGGTAATTCCTTCCACAGATGTAGTAAATGGATAAAGTAGATGTATAAATGGAGTACCTAATATGATTTTATCAGTCATGTTTCTTACTAAAACGAATGAGGTTTTGAAACATACATTATCTTGACAGACATGAACGTTAGGTAATTTATATTTAATACGCATTTTACTACCATTAGCAGAGGTTAATTTCTCATGGCATTTTTCATAGTATTTAGTAGGGAGCAAGCCTTCTTGTACACAGTTTAAATCAGCACCAGTATCTGTTAGAGCAATTAAGTTTAATTCAAAATCATTAATAACTATCTTAATCCGTGAATACCATTTTTGCATATAGATTTTATTGATTAGATTTAATCTTTTATCGTCAAGAGTATGGGATTGTGATCTATTGTCAAATATTAAATTATCAGGATTAGTGTGGTCAGAATCAAGGTCAGAATTATGTTCAGATTCATTAGGAGATTCATGGACTGAGTTGTGGAAATTATCTAAACTTTTATTAAGTTTTAATGTAATAATTTCATTTTCTAATTTTCGATCTTTTTGTCTTAATTCATTAATAGTTTGTTTGATTTGATTGATTTCAGATTGTAAATCTTGAAGTGTAATTTCTTTAGTTTTATTTTTAAATCTGTCTAAAGTCTTAGATAAACTGATAATAGGTTTATCAATCTTAGGTTTATCATCAGAATGAATTAATAAAGATTTTAATTTATCAATATATTTTTGTTTTAAATTGGGATCATCTAATTTGCTAATTAATTCAATAAGGGCAGATTCTTCTTGGGTGTTTTTAGTAAGAACAGTTATTTGTTTAACTGGTTTACAGCAGACATCATTACATCCTCGATTAATATTATTGTCAGAATCGTCACTAGGTGAATGATAATCAGATGAAGTTCTTGGATGATCAGAAGAGGAGTCGCTAACAGATTGATTTAATTGGAAGATTTCAAATAACTGATTTTTGGAATTATCATCAATTTGAAGTTGGTTAACTCTATCCTTTAATTTTTGCTTTTCTTTACATTTATTTGAATAATGTCCTTTTTGACCGCAATTATAGCAGGTAATGTCTTTATTGGATTTAGATTTGGGATGTGATTTTTTATAATATTTCTTTTTGGGTTTAGTATAAAATTTATCATGAGATTTGGAAGGTGAATAATCTTTGCGATATTTATTAGAAGAATATTTGGATTTATGTTTATGTTTGGAGTACTTGTGTGATTTCCTACGGGAAGGTGCAACAGGCGGTAAACCATATTGTTCACAGAAATTTCCTAATTCATATTTAGCTTTATGTTTATCCTTAGTGGCCTTTTGACTAAGTTTTAAATCAATACACATTTTTAATCCTTCTTTTTGAATAGTGCTAATTATATCACCATAGGTTAAATTGTCATATTCAACAACACCAGTAGGTTGACTAAGAACATCTCTAATTTTGTGAGCAAATAGACTAGGTAATCTATTAATGAATTTTTCTTTCCAAAATGATTTAGTACAGTCTTCACGTAACATAACTCTAGAGGTAAATACATCTTTATACCATCGAAAATCACTTAAAGTTGGGCAAGTAAGGTTACTAAGCTGATCATGTATGCGAGAATAAATATTAGTAGGTGTACTAATAAAATGTCGAACAATAGTATAAATTAATGTATTAATACCATCAGGGTGGCAACATCCAATAGTTTCATCAAAAATAGGGAGACCATTATCATCAGTTTGATTAGCATATATGATGGAGTCACGTTGATCTTCAGTTAAGTATTTTTCCCACCAAGATTTGAGCATACCAGTAAAACCAGAAATAATTAAGGAAACAATTTCAGATTGAGAATATTGGGGATAATTAGAGAGGTAACTATTTGAAACCATAGATAAATGATTTAATTTTTGAAGTATTTGATCTTCACTAAGACCATCAATGTTCCATTCGTATAGTTTTTTAGCAGAAACAGAAAATTGGTTACTAATATTATTTTCTTCATATTGGAGGTCAGGTGGAGTAGGTCGAGAATACCAGTTTTTGGTAGTTTGAGGATTAACTTTGGGATAATGAATTTTATTAAGATTAGAAGATTGGAATTGTTGGGCTAATTGATTTATTTCATTATCAGTAGTGTCAGTTTCAGATGTGGTAGAAACAATGTCAATATTTGGTTGTTGATTTAAAACAGTAAGACCTTTATCCTTAGAAGGTGAGGCATTATCAGTGGTAGATAGTTTAGTGAATAATTTTTCAATAGCTTTGACAGTAGATTGATCAGTGGTTACCAAACTAGTTCTTTTGGAGCGATGACTAGGTAGATTAAGTAAAGGTTGATCTAAAGGTTGTGGTTTAGTAGATGTAACAGATTCTAAATTTGTCTCTATTTTATCTAATTGTTTACCAATGGTGTTTAAACATTGATTAGTATAATTATTTTGTTCAATGACTTTTTTTATTTCAGCATCATCACCAGGTAATTTGAAAGGAGAAGCAGGAATGCCAGAACCTTGTTGTTTGATAATTATTTTCTCAAGAGGAGGGTTACTAGAACTAACAGTTGTAGATTTAGAAGTTTTCCATTTGTATTTGGTGATTGTATTTAGCTTTTTGTAATATTTTTCTACATATTCTAAGAGAGGTAATTCAAAACTATATTCAATCATAAAATTATACCAATGTCTAGTGATTCGGGATTGGTGTTGTTTATCATAGGTATCATAATAAGCATGTCGGAGTTTTTTATTTTTAAAAGACTTAAATTCAATGAATAATTTATCAAGATCAGGTTTAAAATCCTTTTTAAGGGTCATAAGTTAAGGATTGACTGGAGGTATAAATTCTTCAAAATCAGTTTGAGTTGGAGAATTATTAGAAGCAGTTTCTTCTTCAGGTAAATGTGTGAGTGTAGAGTAAACAGGTTTACTAATTTGAGAAATAGCAGTATTATCAATACCTTTTAATTTAGAGGTTTGTCCTAAATGAATGTGACTATTTTTTCGAAACAGTGGAGTATTAAATATTTCATCTTCAGTTTCAATCTCAGAAGGTACACTAGAGGTGCTATGTCTGGATGATTGACTACGATTAAATTTAATGCAAACTGTACCATCATTGATTTGTTGAATGTCTTGAATATCTTGGATAGATGATTGTTGTTGGTTATGTTTGTAATGTTCATTGACAGTGATCCATTGATCGGGTAAATCTACATTTTTCCATTCAATCATTTGGGGAACATTTATATGGGTATCAGTACTACTACTTTGGATTAGTAAAGTTTTATCTTTAGGGGACTTGTGTAATGCGTGAACATTTAAATTAGTTTTCATGCACTTATAATGAACACGATAAACTAAAGCAATATTATGGGTTTTATGCATCATATTGGTAAATGAACCATGTAATTGTATATTTAATGTTAATGCATGTAAAATATTTGGATCTCGCAAACTAAGAGTAAAATCAGGAAAACAATTAAAATGTACTGGACCTTTATGAAGACCAGTTTCCATCATACCCATTAAACTATCATTGTAATTAAGAAAATGAGCATCTCTTAAACATAATAAAACAGAAGTATTTTTTCCTTGTTGAGTTAATGGTTTGACACCGACTTGAATTAAACCTATGTGAATAAAATTGTAATCACTTTTTAAATATCTTTTTATGAGATTAGCATCAAATAATTGACAGGTTTCCCTGGGTTTTTCTAAAGCATATACTTGTTCAATTGTCTTAACATGCAAAGAGATTTTCTACTTGCTGCCTGGTTTAAAATAATCTATTTTATTCTATATGATTATTTTAATCTAAATTAATATCCCAAACAGGGCCATAAATCAAAAAGTTTTAGACTATAGATTTGGCATCCCTTAAAAAATTCAAAACGTCACTATCCTATTTAAGTCATATCATCTTATTTAAATTATATCATTTTTCTATTATATAAACCCAACTCATATTTTATAAAAAATCAAAAAATATACTAAAACACCCCCTAATTGTTTTGACCAAACACATTTAAATTGAGACGTCACGTAGTTGTGCCTCTAACGAATCAAATAACTTATTGGCCTCGTTTGGTAGAGCAGTGGGAAAGTGATTATAACTTATAACTTATAACTTAACAGCTTATATCTTATATGTCACGACCCCAACCTGCCCCTAGTAGGATGGTGCCGTGATGGCCAGTAACCCGTGGTTACCGAAGGCCAACTTTCAAAATCACACACAATCAGAGTATAATATATGGGGCTAACAAGAGCGGAAGCAATAACAAAATACAAGTGGTCCATAAGAGCTGTGCATAAGTCAAATGAAATGGCATACATCATTGCATAACTTTACAACTTGGATATGAGCAAGATAAAATATACAATACATCTTAACAAAAGGCTTCACAGCCGACATATACAAAGCATAACGAATACAAATTCAGAAACAAGATCTACAACACTGCCGACGTAAATACAAGGTTGCCGACCTAACACAAAATGCCGACATAAATATAATACAGGAGGTGCAAGGTTAAAACATAATCTTCACAGTTGCCGACATCCTTGATGCCGACCTAACATGCATACAAAACATCGGCACAAAACACATCTCGGCGTAGCCGACTTCTTGCTTGGAACCTACATATATATAGAGAGGGTGAGTATTGAAATACTCAGTGAATGGTACAAGAAATAAAGGGTTTACATGAATGATCCCGAGGTTCGTGTCAAAACAGCACATACAAATCATAGTCGTTCAAAACATACTTATAGCATAGCTTGTTCAAAACGTATACTTATAACATGGCTTGCATCAAAACATATGCTTAGCAAAACTTGTACAAAACACACTTGGCATAACTTGTATCAAAACATATACTTGGGGTCATCACATTCCAAACCAAAACATATCATAGCATGTACTTCAATCTTGGTCTTACAAATCTTATGTGCTACCAATGCTTTAAGTCCACTAGCACGTACGGACTCCAAAAGGTTGTGCTACAATTGCTTTAAGTCCCCTAGCACGTACGGACTCCAAAAGGTTGTGCTACAATTGCTTTAAGTCCCCTAGCACGGAAGGACTCCAAAAGGTTGTGCTACAATTGCTTTAAGTCCCCTAGCACGGAAGGACTCCAAAAGAAAACTCATACTTAACAATCAAAACTTATTCTTAATACATAAAAATACGAGTAATCATTCATGCTTAACAAATACTTTTCAAACAAGGCAAAACAAAGCTTATCAAAACCTTATAACATAACTTTATTAAAAATACCACTCACTTAGTTCTTGGGACGTCGGATTCACAACAAAGGTCCAAGTCCTACAAACACATAACAAGTCTACTGAACATACTTCTTAAAACAAGTCTTACATACATGCAAATGATCTCGGGAAAACATGCTGGAAATCAAAACACTGTTTTACATGTCAGGAAGACATGCTGGGTACCAACCAGGCCTTTGCCGAGGTCCCACACCTCTTAGCCGAGGTGTGGTTGCCACGGCTTCGGCGTGCAACTGCATGCCGAGGTTCATACAAGACAAACCAAAGGTGAAAGTGATCATGCAAGGTAGGCCAAGGTGAGAATGATCTCGGCGACTACACTTCGGGAAGTGAAGTCTGGGAATCTGGGTTTCCACCCGTGAAGAACATGAAGAACATGAACATGAAGAACATGAGTATGAGATGAATGCCAAAATCATAACTTGCTTATACAAAATCTGGGGTTTTCATGCCATGAGTTCGAAAACATGGACCTGGGTACCCATACTTGAAGATCGTACAAAAACAAACAGGAAAACATGAATCTTGGCATGAGCTTTCGGATCAAAACATGACTTTTCTTAAAGAACACTTGAATACCATTTTCTCTTTCTAAAACCGAACTTCAAAACGATGCATGGCTTTCAAAACATATTCAATCATGCAATGTAACAACATAAACACAAGGAACAAGACGAGAGGATCAAGAATCTAACCTTAGAACACGAATCTAACGGTTGGATCTCTCGGAATCAAGCTTGGAAGATCTACTCTCCCTCAAGAACTCCTCTCCCTCTTCTAGAGCTTCTCTCTCTACTTCCTTAGAACAAAACACAACAAATGATAGGTTTCTCTCTCTAACGGCTGATTTAACACTCAGCTCGGCCACGTGGCACTACCGGGTTGGTCCTCCTCAAAAGGTGACAGATTGACAAGACAAGTCCCTGACAAAACGTACTCAGCAAGCTTGGTGGCTAGACACTCCGGCAAGGAATGACATCGGCAAGGGACCAGACATCGGCAAACAAAGGACAATGACCTCAGCTAAGAACAACACTTCGGCAGTGAGGTAACAATGACATCGGCTTGGAAGGACAGAGCCTCGGCAACTAAGATGACAATGATCCCGGCTAGGAAGGACAACACTTGACTGAACTGTGCCACACCTCGGCCCAGATGTGCCACACCTCGGTCTAGGTCATACCACTTCCAGGACAAGATCACTTGGGTTCAAGATAACATCTCGGCCCAGATAATACACACCTCGGCCTCGGCGATACACACCTCGGCCCAGATGATAATCATCTCGGCCAGTATGCCAGAACAAAGGTAGAGATCAAACAAAGGGATTCCAAAACAGTTGAAGGCTTAAGATGACCTCGGCTTGGATCAACCTAGGCTTCACATAACTTAGGCTTGGCATGACTTGGGCTTAACAATACAAGGGAGGTACAAAGCATACATACACTTAAGCAAATCACATAAGCACAAAACAAGGCAAGAATCCATGGATGCAAATCTTAACATGGCAAAATCATATGGATGCATGCAAGCATAACTAAGACATGAAAATGTGGGTCCTTACATTATAACTATGAAGATTAGCTGATTTTTTACTTATAAATTAAGCTTCTCCGACCCACTCAAAGAATAAGTTGATTTTTGACTTACAAAAAGCTATAAGCTATATTGTTAAGCTGAACCAAACACATCAAAATAGCTTAAATTAAGCTAAAAGCTGAAATAAGTTGGAAATAAGCCCTACCAAACAGAGCCATTGACATAGATAAGAAAATAATATTAATATATATATATAATATAAATTTGTTAATAACAGTTTTAAGAGCTGTCAATAAGCAACTCAACATATCAAACAATTCATCATTTCAATTCACTTTTCACATGTTCCAGAATATTTTTATACACTTCAATATAATTTTTACATATTTTTTTAATACTAACAGCCTTTAAAGCTATCTTTAATATTTTTCATAATATATATATATATATATGAATTTATCAAATATGTATTAAAATTTTGATTTTTTTAAATATTATTTAGTCAGTCCAAGACGATGGCTATTTTGAACCTTTTACCAAACTCAAAACAACTTTTTAGACCAGCAGTTCTAAAAACTTTTAAATTTCTTTATATTAATTTTAAAATACATTTAATAGTTTATGTTGTAACATGATGGGTGTAGCCCAAGAGGTTCCAACCCACGATTGTTTTGGGTTACCTAAACGGTCACCTGGTTGAGACCCAACAAACAGGCCCGACACCAAACCCAATAGGAAACTCAAGGTGGCCAAACCTAGGCACCAGTTGAGCATATGTTAGGTAGGGAGTCAACCACGTGACAAATAAAGATCCTATAGAGTTATTGCACTCATACGCCAAGCATTAAATGAGACTGCCATGGCATTTAATGCTACAAGACCTCTCACTCCAGGGCATGGTGAAACCACCATGACTGATGACAAGTAGACTATAGACTTTTGGCCAACGAGATAACTGGAAGGAATAGGAAAATGATTAGTAAAGGATATAAGGAAGAGCGCTGAAGGAACAAGTAAGATTCTCTCTCTCTCTCTCTCTCTAAACTATCATTTTGGCATCATCCACCACTAACTTGTTCGTCGGAGGGTCTACGGGGAGGATCCACTCCATTTCGGAACCTTCTCATTGGACTTGTTGTAGGTGCAGTCAGGAAGACGACGGATAGTCAACTCGTGGAGCGTTTGGATCAATCCGACCCATCTCAACCGGACCAAACTGCATTATCAATTGGCCCCATCTGTGAGAACTGCTTCAGTTAATAGCTGTGTTCATTGTCACCGAAGGCATTTCTCCCTTCACCCACCTTTTTACGTCGGAGTGGATGGTTATGACGAGATCCATGGCTTCGTAACACAATACTGGCAACCCTCAAGCTAAGTTCTCCAACCTAAACAACCTGCATCCATACTTCACAAAACTCACTAACAGCATCAACCGTTTGGCCAAGCAAAACCAGGCCCTGATCAACGCTATGCTCTAGCGTGATCTCCCTGCTCCTCCTCCACCACCACAAGACATTTCTCTAAACCAGGAACAAACCTTGAACCAACACCACCCACACTAACCGCATGTTTCCTAAGGACCTCCGCCTCCGCCCTTCGCCCCATAAGCTCAGCCGTCGAACTTGGAGGGCTTGCACCCTCCATCTCAAGGCTCGTACCTTCATCAGGACGAGCCTCAGCCCTTTCATAACTGTTATCCACCACACCACTTTACTGTCCATAAAGGAGAAAGTAGCAGTGTTCAACCCCCACTTCATTCCAGAGAAGACAATGTTCCCATCTGGGAAGCGAAACTACAAGCCATGAAACTCCAACTTCAGGGGGTTGTGCAGAACATGCAGAGCAAACCTTCCTCCACCGCTAACTCCCCATTTGCTGCTTCTATCAAAGAAAAACCTCTACCCTCTAAATTCAAAATGCCGACAATCGACACCTTCGATGGTACAACTGATCCAGTCGACCACTTGGAAGCATACAAGATGCTCATGATCCTCCATGCTTTCCCTGATGAGATCATGTATTGGGTCTTCCCTGTTACACTTAAGCGATCGGCACGACTCTGGTTCAATCAGCTCCAGCCGAACTCGATCACTTTTTTCAACCAACTCGACGAATCCTTCTTGATCCATTTCATCGGCATTCAGCATCAGCGACACCCAGCGACTCAGCTACTAAATATTCGGCAAAAGAAAGGGGAATCACTATGTAGCTTCGTCACTCGCTTCAATTTAGAATCTTTACAAGTTGAGGAGAACTATGACAAGGTTATTCTAACAGCCTTCATGGTCGGACTACACTCGTCAAACTTCTTCTTTTCTCTCTCCAAAAATCCTCTAACTAAAGGTGTGCAAAGATCCGACCTACCCGCCCAACCCGTCTGGTTCGCCCAACCCGATCGAAAAACGGACGGTTTTGATGAACAGTTTAGTCGGCTACAGTTCTATAAATGTTGGTTTTTAGTTTTCAGTTTTTAGTTCGGGAAGTGGTTATGAACATACCAAACCCGTCGAAATCGACCCGAACCGAAGTTATTTGCCTTACAGATTTTTTACAACCACACACTGGTTTTGGAGATACAATTATTACCCTACCTACCTATCACCTAACCCATCTCACATCTCTCAAGAATATAGAGACGTTTTGGCTGCTCTACACTTTCCAACTTCTAAATTTCAAATTCCAAGATACAACCACTCATCACTATCTTTTCTGATTTTACTCTCTTTCGCTCTATATATATATATATAATAATAATATTTATCTATCGTATATCTACATACATACTGCTACATCTTTCCCACACTCTCTCTCATTTTATTTTATAGCTATGTTAAACTCCTCACTCATTCGTCACTCCCTACTCTCAATCTCTGCATTGTTTTGTGATGAGTTTTGA
This sequence comes from Camellia granthamiana, assembly GCA_036172215.1. Lineage (NCBI taxonomy): Eukaryota > Viridiplantae > Streptophyta > Magnoliopsida > Ericales > Theaceae > Camellia > Camellia granthamiana. Next base: position 112,805,008 of record CM069910.1, read on the forward strand.
AGGTTAAAGTCCATCACAATCTTCTTTTCGATAGATGGATGCATTTTTCTTTAGAATCTTCAAATCCGACTAACAAAAACTTTAAGGTAAGGATTCTATATTTTCATTTTAACTCTTTCTGTATAGTTCTCTTATCAATTGGTTCTATCATTTTAAACCCTAGACTTCTGTATTTTTATTTTTATTTTTTTCTTAAAATTTCTTTCATCAAGTAGGTCTATGATCCGCTCTTGTCTTGTGTATACTCTCTGTTTCTATTATGTAAGCATGTTCTAATGCTCTTGCTTTTTTAATAATAATATTTCCTATTACATAAGCTTTTGTTATGTTATTAGAAAAACAAAAATTTTGTTATATTATGTTCCTCTCATACTCTGTTTGCATTAATAATATTTGCTTTCGTTGAAAAAAAAAAAAATGCTCTTTGTTTTTTGATTTTTTAATTTTTTTAAAACCAAACTCTTATTTATTTAGCTATTATGCTTGGACTTTTTTTTGTTTTTGCAAAAATAAATTTATATATATTTTAGGTTAAAGCCTATTCATTTATTTATTTAGCTTTTATTTGAATTTGATGTTGTTTTTTTAAGATTACTATTTTTTAAGCATGATATGCTTTGTGTTCTAGAAATTTTATTTTATTTTTTTGTTGTTTAGGCATGCTCTCTCTCTACTTTGTAGAAAATAAAAAATAAAAAAATTTGCATGCTCTTTGATCACTTTATTTTTAATTATCATTGCTAATGATTTATGCTCTTTGTTATTTTGCTGAAGCATGTTAAGATTATTGTTTTTAGTTTAACCATGCTTTCATTATTTTGTTTAAGTATTGTTTTGTGACATGCTGTTTTTTGTTATGGTGGGGATTTAAAAATGTATTCTAATGTTTTACTTGTATTTTGGTATAGATAGTGGATCCTCCTCTTTCTATAGTTGCATCTATTAATGACAAGGGTAAAGTTAGGGAAAAAGGTAGTTGAAGAAAACCATCTAGAGCTTGGGATCATTTTGATAAAATAAAGAGTGAAGAAGGGAAAGTTGCATCTATTAATGACAAGGGTAAAGTTAGGGAAAAAGGTAGTTGAAGAAAACCATCTAGAGCTTGGGATCATTTTGATAAAATAAAGAGTGAAGAAGGGAAAAACAAGGGTTGTTTGCAAATATTGTCAAAAGGAATACTTAGCAGATTCAAAAGGGCATGGGACAAGTAATTTGTTGAGTCATTTAGGTAGTTGTCCAAAATATCCCTATAAAGAACATGGTAAAAGACAACAGACCTTATCTTTTCAACACAAAAGGGATGAAGGAGAGGGTGTTGAACTTATGGCAACAACCTTCACTGTAAAGGCTGGTAAAAGAGCTCTAGCTGAGATGATTGTACCAGATGAATTGCCATTTGTGTTCATTGAGGGAGCTAGTTTTCGGAAATTTGTAACGTCTTGCAACCTAAATTCAAACCAATCCCATGTCGTACCACTATTTCCAAATATATTGTAACAATTTTTAACCAAGAGAGGGATAAGTTAAGGAATGTGTTGAGAGGTCGTAGGGTGTGCCTTATCACTGATACATGGACATCCATACAAAATCTGAATTATATGTTCCTTACTGCCCATTTCATTGATGGTGAATGGAAATTACAAAAACGAATCATAAATTTTAGTCAAGTTGAAGATCACAAGGAAGAAACCATTGGTAAAAGAAAATGTGTTTGCCTGAGTGGAATATTGGTTGTGTTTTTTCTTTGACAGTTGATAATGCTAGCTCTAACAACACAACCATTAAATACTTGAAAAGGAAAACAAAGGACTGGAAAGGGACTATCTTGGGACTTGTTCTTACACATGCATTGTTGTGCACATATTTGAATCTCATAGTGAGTGAGGGTTTGAAAGAATTAGATGCATTGATTGCATGTGTACATGATGTTGTGAGATATGTAAGGTCATCTCCAAATAGGCTAGAGACTTTCAAGAGATGTGTGGAAAGAGAAAAAATTGAGTCAAGGTCTCTTCTGTGTCATGATGTACCCACTAGGTGGAGCTCCACTTACTTGATTTTAGAGGCAGCTGAAAAATTTGAGAAGGCCTTTGAGTGGATGGAGGATGAGGACTTCAATTATAAATCTTTATAATGGGGAGGAGTGAAGTGGGAAAAAGTGGGCTCCAACCAAGAGTGATTAGTGCAATTGTAGAATGTTTGTGAAATTCCTAAGGTTGTTCTACAATGCTACCAGTCGATTTTCAAGCTCATTTTATGTTACTTCAAATTGTTTTTTCAATGAGATGTTTGTTATTCAATCCAAAATTGAGCAATTGTCAAAAAAAGAGTCAAAAGATGATGAATTGTTATCTTTAATGGCCAAAGGCATGAAAGCAAAATTTCAGAAATATTGGAGGAATGGAGATAAAATAAATCTTTTATTATATGTTGGGATGGTGTTTCATCCTAGAAAGAAGTTAAGGTATGTCAAGTTTTGTTTTTCACAATTGTATGGGGTTGAAATGGTAAATCATATGATGGGTCAAGTAAAGGATTGTTTGACTCATTTGTATGACCATTATATTGCAAATGATTCAAGTAGTGTAGAAGTGACTAATACAAGTGAACAATATGCCATGAATGTGGATGATGATTGTGATGATCCAGAATTGTTCATATCATCTCAATTTAATTCATAATTGGATGTTGAATATTCTATTTTGTGCAAATCTGAGGTGGATGCACACTTAGCTGAGCTCTGTCAAGATCCAAAAGATGAGAAATTTGACATTTTAAATTGGTGGAAGAGTAATTCCTCAAAATAGCGAGTTTTGTCCCAAGTTGTACATGATGTGTTAGCTATGCATGTTTCTACAGCTGCATCTGAGTCAGCATTCAGTATGGGAGAGCGAATCCTTGATCCATTCCATAGCTCATTATCTCCTATGATGGTGGAAGTACTTATGCCTACAAAATTGGCCTCAAAGCAACATACCGATTTCTTTTCGCAAGGCAATGGATGACGTTGAACAATTTGATCAATATGACTTAAGTAAATAGTATATAGTTCACTTTGTATACATTTTGAATTTACTGTGATCAACATGGACCTTTGGATTACTGACTATTGTTTGTTTTCAGCTTTTCAAGGATCAAACACAAGCTCGAGCCCATGCTCAACCCTAGTAGCAAATACTGTTATTAATGTCTCGCATTGGAAATGGCTTGGTAATGAAATTGTATAATGTATTTTGTTTATGTAATATGAGGGTTATATTTCTTTAACTTTTTCTTTTATATTTAGTACATGAAATCTAATTTCAATTTTATTTTTGCAGGAGAAGACAAGTTCGTGCAGCAATACGGACACATGGCTTTTGTTTATTGCACAACACTTTTTGTTATCAGTACTGTACATGTGGATGAATGTAATTAACACTAAACAGTAGCAGACTTGGTCACTTTCTTTTTAACATTTTGTTTTGTTGCTACCAAGTGGTATTGTGACTGATGGCTATTATTTTTGAATTTTTGTGGTAGGTTGCATTGTTCAATGCATCATGCCTTAGCCAACAGCTTAGTCTTGCCACTTGGCAATTGCTAGAGTACATTTACAGCCTCACAAGTACAACTACATCTATAGAGAACCACAACACTTTTGGATTTTGGATATTTAGCTTTTGAATTATGAAATATGAATGATATTTATCCCCTAGCAAATGGTGGATATTTACTTTTGGTAGCAAGATAATTGGCTTTTTAATGTTGTGTATGTTATTTTTGAATTTTGGATGTTGAACAATATGTTATGTGAAAAGATAGTCTAATGATATTTTTTTATTTTCATATTGAAAAATGAATTATCTTTTGGTGGTCATGTTAAACAGCTACTGAAATTGGCCAAAAGTTGGCCAAGGGAAAAGTTATATTTGATGTTAACATTGCTAGGGGGGGGGGGAATAAAGTTGGCCCAAAATTGGCCAATTTACTTCAAAGTGGGCTCACTTTTTGTAATAAACAAGGACAAAAAAATGTACAAGCCCAAATTTCATAAATCTAAAAATGTAATTTTTCAACCTGTCACCCTCCCGAACCCCCCCCCTCCCGGCAGCTAACTCGTTTGCCATGAGCGGTCGATTTCAAAAACATGAACGATTGAGATTGGTTTACAAATATCTAAACCGATCATGTTCGGTTAGATTTCAGGTAAGGGTCAAACCCGACCCGAACCAACCCATGCACAGGCTTACCTCCAATGACCATGGTCATCCTGCTCGCCAAAGCCCAGAAATACATGAATGTTGAAGACTTTTTTGGCCGCTTGCCAAGATTTTACACCCAAACCCTCACAACCCAAAGACAAGAGAAAAGAGTCCAAGCCTAGATACTCCCAATACACTCACCGGTCCTCCCAATATTTCGATCGGCCCCCACGCTCTAACCAATCAACTCTGTCATGCCCATCAAGTCATTTCGAGCGATGTACCCCTCTTAACTGGCCCATGGAGCAAGTCCTAAACCAAATCCAGCAAGACTATAATTTGAAATGTCCCCAACCTTCTAAATCTTCCTCCATCCGATGGGACTAATCCAAATATTGTCGCTTCCACCACAACCATGACCATAATATCGAGGAATGCATCAATCTTAAGGACCAAGTTGAAGACCAGATCCATGAGGGACACTTAACTCGATTCACCACGTCTCGACCACATCAAAGAGCCAAGGCAGATCCCCCAAGGTGAAACGACGGACACGCTCTGCCAAGGCAAGCTAGCCAGCCTAGACAGAACAATGATAAAGCCCAACAACAACCTCGAGCTCCAGGAGGACCCACTTCCCCACTAGGAGAAATCAGGGTCATTGTAGAAGGACTTACGTGCGGCAGACCATTTTAGTCAACACAACGAACCAAGGTTTGAAGGATCAAACAAGGATCAGACAACGAAGTGACGATGGTTGATCGACCCTCTAAGCATCCCAAGCAGTGGTCGAAGCTGATCACTTTCATGATGCAGATTGTGTAAGAATCCGATACCCTCACGATGAATCTCTGGTCATTTCCCCTCTCCTCTTCAACTACAAAGTCAGGCGTGTGCTCGTTGACAATGGCAGCTCATCAGATATCATCTTCCTCAATGCTTTCAAGCAACACAAGATCGAGGAAGAAAAGTTGTCACCCCTGCAAATACCCTTAGTTGGCTTCACAGGCAATCGGGTAACCTCCATAAGATCCATCGATCTTCCAATCACTATAGGCGAGTACCCAAGGAAAACTACGAGGATCCTTACCTTCTTGGTCATTGACTACCCCTCCATTTACAACGTTATACTTGGATGCACAGCTCTCAATGCTTTTCAAGTTGTAACGTCCACATACCATCTGGCAATGAAATGCCCCACCTATCATGGGATCGGCATCGTAAAGGGTAACCAGACTTTAGCCAAAGAATGTTACGTTGCTTTGTCGAAAGAGGTGAAGATGAAGGAGGCCATAACCAATGAGGGCCTTGACGTTAGGGACAAAGAGGAACTGATTCGGGGAAAACCCATGGAGGAGTTAGTGGAAGTGCCCATTCACCCCACCGACCCAAAAAAGACGATTAAGATTGGCAGCTAGCTGAGCCCTCAAGCCAAGACTGATCTTGTAGCTCTCCTCATCGAGTACAAGGATGTCTTCACTTGGACTCATGAGGACATGCCAGGCATCGATCCTTCGGTCATTACCCATCGTCTCAGCGTTGAGCCCCAGTTCCGTCTAGTCCGCCAAAAGTAGCGCATTTTCCATCCAGAACGCAACAATCTCATCGCTGACAAAGTAGACAAACTGTTGAAGGCCAAATTCATCAAAAATGTGGACTATCCTAAGTGGTTATCCAATATGGTCTTGGTTCACAAAAGCAATGGCAAGTGGCGACTCTTCGTCGACTATTCTGACTTCAACTGCACTTGTCCCAAAGATAGCTACCCACTACCCATAATAGATCTATTGGTTGATACAACACCAGCCCACCAAATGCTCAATTTCATGGATGCTTTTTCGGGCTATAATCAGATCCTAATGCATGTAGCCGATCAAGAGCACACATCTTTCATTATCGACCGGGGGACTTATCATTATCATGTGATGCCGTTTAGTTTGAAGATTGCAGGGGCCACTTACCAACGACTAGTTAATGCCATGTTCAAAAACTAGATAGGTAGGAATATGGAGGTCTATGTTGATGACATGCTCGTCAAAAGCAAGCTCGCTTCAGATCACTTATCAAACCTGCGGGAGACCTTCCAGAGCTTGAGCAAGTACAAAATGAAGCTGAATCCAAACAAATGTGCCTTCGATGTTGGGTTTGGAAAATTCTTAGGTTTCATGGTTAGCCACAGGGGGATTCAAGCCAATCCAGAAAAGATCAGGGCTTTAATAGAAATGCAGTCTCCCAAAACAGTAGAAGAAGTTCAACGACTCACTAGCAGAGTAGCCGCTCTCAATCGTTTCATTTCAAGGACAACCGACAAGTGTCTCCCATTCTTCAAAGTGCTTAGGAAGGCTTTTACTTGGAACACCGAGTGTGAGGATGCATTCCAACAATTGAAACAGTGCATGGCCAACCCACCTTTCCTCTCTCAAGCAATTCAAGGGGAGACCCTTTTCCTCTATTTAGCTGTCACGACCCAAACCCACCCCTATAGGTTTAGTATCGTAACCGGCCAGTAATCTATAGATTACCAAAGGCCTCTTAAACAAAAATCAATAAATTAGGGTCTGGTGGAAGCAAAATACAAACATACATTGTCCATTGAGCTGTGCAGATATATATGAGATAGAAAAATTTTAAACTTTATATACACATATCATACATCACCCTTACGACATCACATTTATATAGATAAGACAAAAAGGGACTTAGCCCTAATTACAGAATAAACAAAACTTGAACTTTAATCACATAGCCATGACCACTTGACATATCTGAAACCTCCACGGAAGGCACATAGGTTAGCTGACAAAAACAGAATCTAGGCAAAAGCTCTAGGCCTGGTAACGTGCCTGATCACCTACATACATAAATAATACAGTGAGCTAGAGCCCAATGAATAACAATAGAGTAAAGGGTTTATGAATGATGTCTATCACAGATTCAGAGATCAGAGTTCATATCAAAAACAGATTCATATTCATGTTAGATTCTCACAGATAATAATACGTGGTACATCCATTAGCATTAATAAATCCGATGGCTCATGAATACATGAGATGTACAAATGACCCATGAATGGACCAGATGACCCATAAAGGGACGTATACAAAGTAGATAAACAATTATGCATAACCAACCCTGGTACTAGGTTATATAACAGATATCACATGATGCTAAGGATGCCACGAATACATTTCAGAAAGTTGGACAATCATTCATTTAATCATAAAATAGCATTTCAAAAAACAGATCATATCATATCATTTAGAAACTACTTAAAGTTAAACATAGCTTTACAGAGTTATTACTCACAGATAGCTCCAGAAGTAGAATAGACGGATTAGACAAACGATAGTACGTGACCTACACAAACACATAACATATACACATAGAAACACAATATATAGCGATTCCGGTGTTGACCCGTCACTTGTTGTATTCTGGACTCGGGTTTCTATGGTTTTGAATGGTGATTCATATCTTGTTTCCCTTGTCTCCCATCTATTTTGGTTATTGGATTGTATTTGTGTGTTTGGAACAGGTTGGTTGCTTGTTTTTCCAAACCTTTGTTGCCCAGATTCTTGTTCCTCCACTCGAGCGGCCATTCTTGCTCTTAAGCGGGCTTTGCAATCTTTGCTCCTCCGCTCGAGCGGCACTTCTCGCTCTCGAACGGGATTTGCGAACTCTAAGTACTTTACAAGTATGCAAAACTACTGGGAGAGTGTTTTCTACACTCGAGCGGCGTTTTCTATGCTCGAGCGCATGGGCGCTCGAGCGGCCTTTCCTGCGCTCGAGCGTTGGTTTGTTGTTTGCAAAACTTCTGGATATGTGTTTTCTATGCTCGAGCGGCAAATTCTTGCAGTCGAGCAATGAGCATTCGTTGTGTCTTGGCACTCGAGCGGCCTTTCTTGCACTCGAGCGGAACAACTTATTGTATCTGATGTTCAAGCGTCAAATCTCCTGTTCGAGCGGACTGTGCGTATATCAGATCGTGAAAACGACATTTTATATCAATTTTTCATTTTTCTCTCTCTCTAAAACTTTCTAAAAACCTAGATCTTGACCCTCTCTCTCTAAAACACTCTCTCTCTCTCTACATTTTGACCTAGATCCTTTGGGTTCTCTACCCTAGTTCCTTTGAAAAAAAGGTAGAGCGTCTCTAGATCTTCGTTTTGATCCGAACAAAGTTGGATTTGAGCATCCTTGGAGTTTCACCTTTGCTTTGCTTGGTCATCTAACTTGAGGTAGGGATTTTTTACACTTTTATATGGTTTTTAACTTAGTTATTTGTCGTTGTGTAACAATGGTAGGATTTAGGGGTAATGTAAACAAACCTAGGGTTTTGGTGTAAAATAGAAAGAGGGGCTTTTGGTAAATGAGAAATAAATGATTGTGGGGTTTGAAAATGATGTTGTATGGAGTCAAAATTGTTGATTTTGGCACTTGGGTGATATTTGGAAAATAGGGGGTTTGCCCTAAAATGACTATGATATTTATTTTGTATAAATAAATGAGACTGGTGTTGTAAACATGAAATTAAGCGAGTATTGAAATAAATGGTTGAATTGAGTAGATGATACGTCTCATCTTTGGAATTTTTGAATAAATTATCTGCCTTCAGATTATATATCTATTTAGAAATAACTATATTGGGTTATCGGTGGAAGATAGCTATGATTATTGTAGAAATTACATGAAGATTAGGTGAATTAATACTAATCCATGGTTAGTTATCATTCACTACAACAAATTTGGGATTTAAAGACGAAACAAATTTGTCCCAAAATGTATATATTTCGTCACCCAAACTAATTACGACGAAAATTTTTCGTCACCTGTTTTGTCGCCAAAGCCTCGTCGCTAAAGGGTCTTAGAGACGAAAAAACAATTTCGTCACTGAAAATGATCAATTTGTGACGAATTTTTTTGTCTCCAATACTCTGTTGGGAACATACTTGTAAGTAATTAGCGACAAAATATTTTGTCACTAAAGGAAGAAATTAGAGACAAAACTATTTCGTCATAAATATAAGAAATAGAGACGAAATAATTTTGTCACGTTTAATATAAACGAAGACGAAAATTTTTTGTCAAAGAAGCTACCAATAGAGACAAACAAATTCATCATTAAAAATAATAAATTTATGACGAATTTTTTTGTCTCCAATACACTGTGTTGGGAACATACTTGTAAGTAATTAGCGACAAAATATTTTGTCATTAAAGGAAGAAATTAGAGACAAAAGTATTTTGTCATAAATATAAGAAATAGAGACAAAATAATTTTGTCACGTTTAATATAAACGAAGACAAAAAAATTGTCAAAGAAGCTACCAATAGAGACAAACAAATTCATCATTAAAAATGATGAAATAATGTCAAAAAAAATCGTCACATTGAGAGTAATAGTGACAAAATGTGACAATACTTTTCGTCATGACAAATTCATTTAGCGACGAAATAAAGAATTCATGACAAAATTAATCTTCCATCTAAGCCAAGTAAGAGACGAAATGGAAAATTTTGTCACTAATTCCATAATATTTTTTTTCCACATAATATACCTATTTTATCAAAATCTGAATTTTAATTCGACAAATAAAACCCCGTTAATGTTGAAACCTGTTGAATATAACAGTTCCATCACAACTTAACCTAACCTGTCATCAACACATTTACGAATTAACAAAATGAAAATATATATTCATCATTACAAATAATTTCATCCTAATACAATAAAATAGTGCAATATTCACAAAATATCCAAAAGTTATAACTTGTACAATGCTAACAAACATCCAACAATAACTAGTGCAACTCCACAAAGTATGTGTATCCTTATCAAAAAAAAAAAAAAAGAACATTCAAGCAAATTACATCATTGTCGCACTGTCAAAAATGCCACCCCAATTCAATCTGCAAAAAAATAAATTAAAAGCTTTAGTAATTAATTAATTATACAAAAGATTAAAAATATTAGTAACTCATCAATTTACAATTAGATCAATTATACAATTTATCCCTCTAACATACTTTTTTTCGAGATTATGAGAACAAAAAATTAATTTTAAGGCTAATTCACAAATGGTGCATCCCATTAATGTGCCGTAAGTTCATACAACTTATATTGATTCCTCCTAAGGTGTTTCTATTGGTTCCTGTACAAATCTGTGGTTGTGTGATAATTTAGCCTTTCGACGGCCTTTTTTGAAGCTTTAAATATAGAGAAAAAGAAATATTTTTTAGACTAATTCACAATTTATACATCCCGAATCCTAAATGGCATATAAATAAATTGTTCAACATGGAGAAGGAGAAGTCAATTTTACACGAATACTTATCAAGTTATGACTCTTAAGATATATCCAGTGAGAGGTGAGAGAGAAGTTACAACAAATGAGAGCACAATATAGAGTGAAAGCCATTTACATGAATATTAAAATTCTAATAATCAAGTTATGTATGTCCAACATACCATACTCTCCCTATACCGATAAAGAAAGACTTGCCAATACAAATGAACATGTAAAGTAGAAGAACCTCACAAATACACCAAAAGGATAATGCTTGGATTATGTCTTGGGTTAGAACACCATCAGATATCAAACCACCTTCCATTGAACGAAGTAGGAAGGCCTCAAGCTTCTCTCTGGAGGCATGAAAATGAATTTTAGAATCCAAAAAACATCAACACATCAGCCATAGTAAAGTGATACAATAAGGCAATGCATTCTGTAAAATAACAGGAAACACAAGCTAGACGAAGTGCCATGGGCAAAGTTGAACTTGGACATCACAAAATAATGATATGCTATTTCAGCTGATAAAATTGCTAATCAAAGACCATAACAAAGCTTCAATCAGGCATAAGGATAACCAAGGTTGAAAATTCTTCCTTAATTTATTGGTCATCCGATGCCATTACAATCCCTATCACTTGGCCTTTTCTATTTCTTTATTTTATGACTTGAATCTAATAAAGCAAGGGGCATGCAAGAAACTTTTCTTTAATTGATGACCAAGGAGCTAATGTTGACTAGACCAAAATTCTTCAAAAAAATTAAGATGACAAAATAGAGTTTTCTAAAAAAGAAAACGAAAAATAGAAAGGGAACACTAATTTGAGCAGATAAACAATGCATTATCAGCAAATAGCTTACTTGTCATAAGATTCATGAGGATTGACAATGCTAGGCACACTATTTATGTATTGTACTCAGTTATGCTCAGAACTTGAGACTAGCACTAGTTGAAGGGCATACTCTAAAATGTATCAGAGCATCATTAGGGTATAATCAATAAAATGTATGAACTAGTTGAAGATATACTCTGATTCTGTAGGCAAGAACTTCAGACTAGATATCAAGAATTCCAACCTTTGGCCTCTTAACAATCTCCAGCATTTTTAACTATATTTTCTTTACCAAAATCATGTTTCTGACTGATATTGGTCCTGCTAATCTTAAACCTTCTAATTTTGAAGAATCTCTCTCTAATGCAGTTAAATAATGTAATGCAAATAAAAGAAAGATTTTTTAGTTCAAATATCTGTATCTAGATCCAGTAGAGAAAATTTACCAGATCCATTGAGTTGCTATCCAAAAATTCAAATGCAGATAAAATTTCACCAAGCTTTCTTTTGGCATCCAATAGTAGATTCTGACGAAGAAGACAAAGAAAACAACATGAACTCAAAATTGCAAATCAAGTTCATATTTGAAGTTCACATTAACTTCGATTATTCAAAATGAAATGATATATAGAAGAGGATGCAAGTTTGTTAGGAAATTCATAATGGCATAATATCAGGAATTTTGCATAATCATTATTTCTTCAAGACAACTCATGATCAGATTTCAAGTAACCTTTTTATACTTTCACTTAAGTGATATGCTTGCCTAAATAGAAATTAGAAGGGAAAATTTATTTGAGTGTGACAGAAGTGATCTTACTTTTTATGAGAGGGAACTTCTGAGAAGAATTTCATAAGATAAAACAAACATGACAATGCTCAAATAAAAGGAAAATGATAGTCATTCATTTCTTAAAATTAAGAATGAAAAACATTTCAATTTCATTATATACTTTGCTTTGGGTAATCTAAAAAAATGGACCAGATCAGCACCACTTTCATTAATTTATCAGAAATTTTGATAAACCAGCCAACTTGGTTGGATTTTAACCAGGTTTTGGGAATTTTTATCGAGTAAAGGTTGGCATATGTACTTCTGAAATGCTTTACCAAACACTGAAAAGGTTTCAAACCAGTGAAGTTGTGGCCCCTAGAATTGGTTTTTTGCTTTTCTTAAATAGGCTCAATTTAGAGTCTGTGCCTGCCTACAAAGTAATTTTGAACAAAAATGCTGTAAAAAAGTATTAAGAAAACCAAACAGACATCCAATTCAATGCCATTAAAAAAATCATTATTACTCAAAAGCAATAACAAAACCCACTTGATATGGACACCAAGCTTGCTTTGGTTTGATTTGACAGTGAAACAAAAAACAATTCAACCAAATTGAGACACAAATTAATATCTACATAACATAAATTAAACCCATCATTTCCCATACAAACACATACAGCTCCTACAACAATTCAACCAAATTGAGACACAAATTTGACATCATACAACACAGGATCAAATTAAAAGAAAATCAAACCTGCTGGTAGAGAGTGTAGAGAAACAATGCACAGCAATACAGAGCTTGAAATCAGAATTAAACAGAGCAATATAGAAATCAACTACGACTAATGAAGTAGATAACAAACAACAATACAAAAACAAACACAATGCATCAGAAATTCAAATCAGACTATTAATCACGAAGCCTTTTTAACAGAAAATATAGCAAATTAGAATGTTTGAATCAATTCAGAAAACAAAGTTACATGAGTCACATTGAACTTCATGCTGACTCAAAACGAAATTCAAAATGCAATGCACCAGAGCTTCATCATAAATCACGAATTTTTACTTAATAAGAAACCACTACTTGATAATGAAATTTATAAACTCAAGTTAATTAAAAGTCCTTACTAACTTTAGTGGATAATTGAAGTTAGAAACCCAAACACCCTCATTTTCTCTTTATTCCCCCTTTTCATGCCTTTTCATCTATTAGAAACCCCTAACACTTTTCAGTTGATAGCTTTGTTCTAATCAGTGAGTAAATTAATCAAACACTTGCAGATTCAAACATCTCCCAACAACAACTAATCACTATTTGTCTTCATGGAGAAGAAGGAATGGATAACATTTTAGAAGATTGGACTTCTCCAGTAGTGAATTAGTCGGTTTTAATGGAGAAGAAGGATAGAGGCTTAAATATTTACTGGAAGGAGAAAGAAATTAAAAGACTTCCATGTTTCATTGTTATGATGGTAAGAAGGGGTGTGAGCCTTTAAGGGAGGTGTGGACTGAAGAAAGCTGTTAGTCCTTTATTTGTCTTCATGGAGAAGTTGGAGAAGAATCCATTTATTTTTTGTCATTGTTATTCGTAAGCTAGAAGGAGAAAAAATGAAAATCATGACACATGATGTAGAGCTTCCTTTGTAAATTTAGCACTAGTTTGAATTTTATTTGTTGGTTGTTGATGTTTTGTGGCTGCTGGTAATAGGGATTTGGTTATTTCTATTTTATGCACTTTTTTTTTCTTCTTTCTTTTTTTCTTTATTTTTCGGTTGTGTAAAGGTTGTGCACCCTCTATACAATTTACTTTCGTTGCTGATTAAACAAAATCATGCCAACTGTAAATCAAGTAAATCAAACAGAATAAAGTCATGAATCAATGGGCAGCATAGTAAACTTTCAAAAATTAATAAGCTAGTATAATCATGAAAGGGAAAAAATGATGTGAACAAAAAATTGTTAACTGTAAATTCATAAATTCAATCTAGCATAAGACCAATAAGGCCAATAATTGCCACCAAAATCGAAAGGCAACATTGTAGATGATGCACATGGAAAAAATCCAGTAATAGTAAACAATTTAGTAGCTTTTGAAGCAACTATAGCATACCACTTGAGAGAACCCAAATGGAGGCACTGATGCTTTCCTGTATTGACTTGATTGAAGAGCCTTGCTTTCCAATTAGATTAATGGCTTGCGTGAATGCCACCAAAAACCGAATTGAACAAAATGCAGCTCCAGGCATTTTACCATCACCCTCACTCTCAGGTAGTCCATTGACACATTTGAATACTCTTATTACAGTATCCATTGCACGGGATAATGGTGACTCCAGTTCTTCCTTTCTAGATATTAGAACCTGTACGTACAGGAAAAATAATTCAATTGGGAATTAGAATGGAATGCCTGAACAGGAAACAAAAACATATGCAAAAATAAACAAGACATACAACTATAATAGAAATTTCAGTACGCTCACTTCTATTATCCAGCTACTGAACTGAAATTACCTTTGAAATGAATGTCACAAAGCCATTACTTACACATCAATAGCACACCTAAAAAAGCAAACTAGTGACAGAAAAATAAACCAAAGAGAGTATTTTATAAACAAGTTAAAGTTCCAAGTACCCAAAATAAACAAATGGCTAAACATAACAAACAACAATAGAAATGGCCAGAGAATCAGATTTAGCACTAAAATTGATAATTTAACCAATACATCTACTACAACAAGAAGCTAATTCTCACTCAATACACTTCATATTACCTAGAAATACATACTGAGAAATAAATAAATATATATATATACTCAATTTTTGATGAAAAAAGAAACTTGAATTCTTGAGGGGTGAAGTGTCCGTTGACTAAAATAGAAACCAAATACGCCCTAGAATTTAGAAATTCAAGTGATCTAAGGAAAGAAAGAACCAAGCTATTATTGAAGGATTCCATCTATAAAACAAGGCTAAAATGGTTATGCAAAGAGCACTAGTTGATCTGGATGAGTACTCTAACACCAACTTAAAAAACATGGAAGACTTGTCATCTAATAACCTTGCTGGACTATCACTCTATCACTTGACCTGCAAAACTAAGTTTCATGAGCTTTCTGTTGGTGTGTGCAGCAGAAACACAACATAGACTAAAATTTCACTGGGAATTAAATGATAAAAAATTGAGAAATTGTTCTAAAACAAATTCCAAAATATTGGACTCAAGTTTTGATGTTCTATAAGAAAGATTACCAGTTAAAACTTGGCATCAATGGATTCGAAATCTAATAAATTCTGGGTATTTCAAATGCATAAATTCATAGAAGTGAAAAGCGAAAAGAAAAATGAAAACAGAAGTGTAATGGAATGACCTATAAGTGACTTTGATACTTAGATACTTCAGAGAGAGAGATGAAAATAAAAATAAAGATCGACTGTACAAACAACCTTGGGAGTTGTAGAAACATTATGTTAATAAATTTGATGGGACAAGTCACAAGAGGATCAAGAAGCAACAGCCTTCATTCAACTTCCAACAATTACCGTAAGCCAAAGAGACAGAATCATTTTTAGATAATACTTGCCATACCATCATAGTAAAGTTAAGAAATGAGAAGCAAAACTTTCTAATATTTTTACAGTGTAAAATATCAAACCTAAGACTTTGACTTCGAAGACCAACAACTCTCTCAAACCCTTATTTACATTCTAAAAGTTAACTCTTAATCAAGATACATATTCACCTGCATATCCTGAGGATCAAGATTAGATATATACTCTTGTATACCATAATCTCCTTGAGTTTCCATCATTTCAAGAACATCAAAAAAATTTGATGAATCTTGGAAAATTTTATTCAATGCAAACACATTGTGCTTAGTCAGTGTTACTAGTGAAAAAAAAGATGCAGAGTCAAGGAATTATTCATTGTAAGATATCTACAGAGTTGTGGGTGTTGATATTGTTCCTACAGATCTACAAGGGCGGCTTCTTCTTCTAAAGCCTTTTACTAATTTAATTTATCTTGTCAAAAGATTAAAAGAAAAAGAAATGAAAATTTTTTGGATACTCGTGACAATTAATAACATTACCAAATGCAGATTATACTAAAATTCTTAGGAAAAAGTTCTACAGATTGCAGCAACACTTATGTCCACTAAATGGAAGAAGAAATGGGAAGTATTAGCGTACGCACCATCACTGAGGACCAGAACTAGATCGCTGTCAATAACAGTTGGGATACGATGAGCAATAGTGCACACAGTGCAGTCCCTAAACTCTGTTCAGATGATCTTTTGGATAAGATTATCTGTAGGTGAATCAACTGAAGCAATGGCTTCATCAAGAACCAAAATTCTTACCTGAGGTGACTAGAGAACTGATTGATTTAGTTGACATTAAGTAATTGGCTATCTAAGAAGCACGATTTTCACATCAATTTCCCATCAATTTTTCATGTTAGAATTGTTCAAGTAGTGCAATATTTCAATAATCAAGGGCATCTGGTTCTATTACTGCATCCTTGCTATAAAGTTGGAATGTACACTACTCTCGACATCCAAAGTCCAACTCGATATCTATCTCCATTATTTCTATATCCGGCAAAAAAAATGGAGGAAAAAAAACTACCAAAAAAAAAAACAATTGTCAAACCCCAACTTAGTTGACTGACTACACTTTCCTAGTCCCCAAATTTTGTAAGATACAAATACCTAATTATAATCCTGAAAGAGGAAGAATGCAGTTAAGACCTACACTTATATATAGTTTATATATAGCATATATAGCTCAATCTTATGCCTATTTGTCAACAAACCCATTAAAATAGATAGGCAAAATCCTGTCTTAAAAAGTAACAATAACCTCCCTTAAAATTCTTACCAGACAAAACTGGCAGACACAATGCATAATATGAATAAAGATCCATACTAGACCAAAAATACCAAATCCCAGTTTATTAATACACCTCGACACAGATCACGAGAAGGAAGAATAAACTTGACAAGTGCGGCAATACGACGACATGACTGACTTTCAGACACCCATAATGAGCATAGCTGGACGACGCCGACTCTGGACCTTTCTCAACCCACAAACATTTCCTATAGAACTCACTGGAAAATTAGACAATTGCAAAATTAATAAATGCTCAAGGAGGTAGACGCAGCAAATATCAAAATAGGAAAATCACAGATGCAACCACTACAAGATCTAACCAAGACGAGCAAGAGGGGAAAATAGTAGTTCCACCAAAAGATCATTAACTAAAGATATATCGTGAACTTTAACACTTTTTTTGTTTGTGCTATACACATAGATGGTTAACAATCTTAATGGAAATTTCAAGCAACAAATGGACATAGTAAGTAAATGTATCTCATGATAGACCTGATCGTTTTCATCTGCTGGTTCTGAAGGGGATTTCTGTCCCTTAGATGGTTTAACGGCTCCACAGTTTTGTCTGTTACATTTGGTCCTAAAAGGGTAGTTTATGTTATTGCATTTCTCACACTTCCAACTCCCATAGGGCATCTTGTGTTCTGAAAGACGAGTTCTATAAGTATCGTGCTAAGAAATTGCAGCCAACCACAAGGAAGGTTTAAAAGGACTTACTAGAATTGGAATCAGATTTCGCAGCCTGCATATTCAACAAAGTAATGTTCGAAGACACAGAGATACAAGTTAGTACATAAAGAGATAGCATCAAGTCAAATCATTGGTCAGAAGTTCAAAAACAGCCTAGATATGGCAAAATTAGTAGCAAATAAATTATGTACTCATAAGCAAGAACTATTGAAGCAGAATTTTCAACTAACATGCATTAACCACTTAAGCTAATTTTTCAACTTGCTGCAAATTAAAATGAACTAAAACCAAAGAAAAAAAAAATTAATTCAAGAAACTAATTTTTATACAATCACATGCTTTCAAAATTAGTTCAAGAACTTGGAATTCCATTAGGGCTCTCTAATTTTAGATTCAATAAAAAAAATTTATAAATATTTTTTATACAATCACAACTAAGTTAAAGTATCCTAATTTTTGTAACAGAACATCAATTGTTTTAGAATAAAAAATTAAAAAAATTGTGTTCAACCCATTAAAGAACCCAATTTCACAATAAGCAATTGACATTGAAGATATTTTTCCCAACTCAGATTCAAGAAGTTTATAAAAAAAGAGAAAAATTCACAATCTAAAACAATATAATCACATGCTTTCAAAATTAATTCAAGAAACTAGAGTTCCTTAAGGTTCACTAATTTTACATAATTTTGGAATTGCTCAATCGAAACCTTGATTTTTTAGTGAAAATCCCCAAATCAAAACCCTACTTTGAATCTACAAACCTAGTTGAAGGGTGGAAGTGTTCTTTGCGTGCGTTCGTCTCTTCCATCTCCTTTCAGCCATCTTCTATCTCCGTTACTTCTCTTTCTTTGTTCTTTTCTTCTGGTTCAGAGCTCTTTCTGTGTGTATTTTCTTTGTCCATATTCTCCTTCTCACTCATTGTTATGCTGGTTGGGGTTTGGGTTTGGGATTTGGGGTCTAAAGAAGAGAGAGAGAGTGAGGGTTTTGAAGAGTTTTTGCAAACGAAAGAGAGGAGGGTTTGGGATTTGGCGTCTGATGCAGAGAGAGGGTAAGGGTTTGAAGAGTATTTGCAGAGACCTGAAAGAGAGAGAGAGAGAGAGAGAGAGAGAGAGAGAGAGGAGATGGTACGATGGAGAGAAAGTGAAAGGGTTTTGGGAATAATATATTTTATATAAAAATTAAATTGAAATATTTTATACAACCACACTTATTTAGAGAGTGTGATTAAAAAGTAATAATGTATATATAATCACATTTTAATTAGAAGGTGTGATTAAAAAATATATAAATAATCACACTTTAATTAAAATGTGTGATTAAAACATATATACATAATCACACTTATTTAAAAAGTGTGATTAAAAAGTAGTAGTGTATATATAATCACACTTTAATTAGAAGGTGTGATTAAAAAATATATAAATAATCACACTTTAATTAACATGTGTGATTAAAAATATATATATATAATCACACTTGTTTAAAAAGTGTGATTAAAAAGTAGTAGTGTATATATAATCACACTTTAATTAAAAAGTGTGATTAAAAAATATATATATAATCACACTTAATTGAAAAGTGACATAAAAAATAAATATTATCACACTCAATCAAATTAAGTGTGATTAAAATATCAATCTAATTTTTTTTATCACACTTCCAATAAAAGTGAGATCTTTTTTTTGTCAAAGTGTGATCTTTAACTATTTTTGTAGTAGTGGGAAATTTGGAAAAATTCGGGATTTTGATTATTTCTGAGAATATATATTGATCACACTATGGGATTTTATTTATTTTTTTGGTAAAATAATTTTTTTTTTTTTTTTTTTTTTGTAGTTAATGCAATTTTTTCTTTTGATTTTTCATTTTTTTTTTAGTTACTTAGGTTGAAAATTTATTTGTTTCATTTTTATTTTAATGAAAAAAAATTATATATTTTTTTTATTTGGTAGAAGTAAGGGTAATATTTTAATGAAAAATATTTTATGTTAAAATAAAGTTAATTTTTTGTGGTCAATGAAAAATATTTTTCTGCGGCTCATTTTTTTTAGTTACTAAAAATCAGAAACTAATTTTTTGTGATAGAGGAGAGGAAGCGGCAGTAGTAGTGAATGTGGTGGATAAGAGATGGTGGTGGTGGCGGCGATGACGAAGGGGATTAGTGGTGAAGTTGTGATAATGGTAGAGGAGATGGAGTGGCGGTGGTGGAGGAGAGGTAATGGTAGTAGTAGTGGCAGTGGTGGTGGTGGTGGTAGTAGAGTGGTGGCGATGGTGGTAATAATGTTAGTTATAAAGGTGGAGTGGCAATAGTGGTAGTAGTGGTGGTAGTGGAATGGCATTTGTAGTAGTGGTGAATGTGGTAGAGGAGATGGGTGATGAGAGAAAGGGATAAGTGTGAGACAAATAGAGAAGAGAGAGAGAGAGATAGAGATAGAGAGACAGAGACAAAGTGATGAGTGAGAGAGAGAGAGACAAAGTGGTCACTAAAAGTATATTTTCTTGTAGTGGATTGATAAATCAAAATTTAATTATTTAAAATCAAAAAATTAGAAATTTTAGTTTGAGATATTGAAGCACCCACGAGACTTGTGGTTAGAAATCCCATTTTACTTATATAATATATATATATATAGATTTAATAAGAATTTATATTCATTTTAGATATTTTTTTAATATAAAAATTATTTTTTAAATTTTTTTTATAAAAATAATTTAACAATCCCATCAATAACCATAATGTATAGGAGAAGTTGAAAAGGGTGTAGGAGTAGATATGAAAGAAGTCAAAAAGGCTTGTGGATGGGGAGAAGTCAATAAATGCTGAGGTTTTTTTTTAAATAAAAAATTTTAAAAAGTAAGATTGGGATATTAAAACTCCTACAAGGCATGTGAATTAGAAACCCTTTTTTCCCTATATAATAGATAGATAGATAGATAGATAGATAGATAGATAGATAGATAGATAATAAGAATTTATGTTTGTTTTAGATATTTTTTTAATATACAAATTATTTTTTTAAAGATTTTTTTATAAAAATAATTTAACAATCTCATCACTAGCCATAATGTATGAGAAAAGTTGAAAATGATACAGGAGTAGAGATGGAAGAAGTCAAAAAGTGGGTTGAGAGAAGTCAATAAATGCTGAGTTTTTTTTTTAAATAAAAAATTTAGAAAATTAAGATTGGGATATTGGAGCTCCCACAAAGCTTGTAAGTTAAAAAAACCCCCATTTTCCTTATATAATATATATATAGATAGATAGATAGATTGATTGATCGATAGATAGATATAGATATAGATAGATTGATAAATATAGATATGGCACATACCATTTATATGACACAAAGACCAAAGTATCGGGACAACTGCTGCAATTTTTTCTCATTTAAATTAAAGGGATTGAAAAAGTAAAAAAAAAAAATTATAATATTAAAAAATGTTCACTAAAAAAGTATTGATTAAAAATTACAAATTAATTATTGAACACTCCATACTAAGCAATGTAATGTTTTCTATTAATTTTGAAAATTAAAAAATTATTATTAATTTTTCCTCTTTTTTTTCTTGCAAAAAAATAGCTACATTAATTATTATTATTATTATTATTATTATTATTTTTTTTAATGGAGAGGGGTTTTGACCTACGATTTTTCTAAAATGGGTGTTCTAGACGGAAAGGGTAGAGTTGGTTCAGACAATAAGAAAAAGTGCTTATGCAAGAGGCGCCTTCATTATGAAAAAGAATAGTCGGTTTTGCATAGGGTGCCTTCTTGGATAATAGCTTCAATACTAGCATGCATGAAGGGCTTAAGTGTGAGACATATGAGAGGGGCTTTAGTGTGAAAATAGAAGAAATAGTTTACAGAATGTCTTTTTACTTCACGACTTCAATACTTGTGAGAGAGGAGTAGGCTCAAGTGCAAGAGAGAAATGAGGGTTTGTAGGAATTGTCTTATTGGGTCATGACTTGAGTGTCCGTGCACATGAAAATGAGTGATCAAGGTTAGAGTGTGTCTCTTGGGGTCACGGTTTCAGTGCTCCGAAACACAAAACCATAACATATTAATAAAGAGAAATAATTAGTGATAAAATATTTTTGTCTCCTTAAATACAAGAATAGAGAATTTATTATTGGTGACGAAATATTTTTGTCTTCCACAACATAACCTTATGAGACGAAAAATATATTCGTCACGCAATCAATCAGAATTTATTAGTGACAAAATATTTTCATCTCCCACAACTTATTCTTCCAAGACAAAAATATATTTGTCGCCCATTTAATAAAAAGATGAAACAACATCGTTTGCATGATGTAGTGTTTATTGGTGACAAAAATGTTCGTCTCCAATGAGCTAAAATAATTCGCGCTAATGCAAATGAAATTAGTGCCTGAATTTTGCAGATGAAATTTATTGGTGATGAAATACAAAAACAACGTTGTGTGGGGATGGAGAATTTATTGGTGATGAAATATTTTCGTCTCCTTCAACTTAACCTAATGAGACGAAAATATATTCGTCGCGTAATCAATCAAAATACAATATGACACATGGAGAATTTATTAGTGACGAAATATTTTCGTCTCCCATAACTTATCCTTCCCAGACAAAAAATATATTTGTCAACAAATAAATAAGAAAATGAAACGACATCGTCTAATAAGTTTAGAATTTATTAGTGACGAATTCATTTTGTCGCAAAAACTTTAAATTTTGTGACAAAAATGTTCGTCTCCAATGAATTAAAATAATTGGCGCCAACAAGAAAAAAAATTGGCGCCTCTTTTTTTTTCTGATGAATTTATTTTTTCGTCTCCTATAATTTTGAGAAGAATTAAAAGAAACGACAAAAGTAATATTTGGTCATGTTTGGGTTACGTTCTAAAATGAAAATAAATTTTATCACCAAATTTTAAAAATTAATTATAGAAAACTCCATACTAAACAAAGTAATGTTTTCTATTAATCTTGAAAATTACAAAGTTTTTATTATTTGTTTCTCTGTATTTTTTCTCACAAAAAAAAAAAATAGCTACATTAATTATCTTTTTTTTTTTCTTTTTTTTGTGGAGAGAGGTTTTGACCTTCAATTTTTCTGAAATGGGTGTTCTAGACGGAAATGGTAGAGTTGGTTCAGACAATGAGAAAAACTGCTTGTGTGCAAGAGAGGCCTTCACTGTGAGAAAGAATAATAGGTTTGCATAGGGTGCCTTCTTGGATAATAGCTTCAATGCTGGCATACACAAAGGGCTTAAGTGTGAGACAGAAGAGAGGGGCTTTAGCATGAAATAGAAGAAATGGTTTACAGAGTGTCTTCTTGAGTCACGACTTCAATACTTGTGAGAGAGGAGTAGACTCAAGTGCGAGAGAGAAATGAGGGTTTGTAGAAAGTGTCTTATTGGGTCACGACTTCAAGGTCCGTGTCTGTGTACATGAAAATGAGTGATAAGTGTCAGAGTGTATCTCTTGGGGTCACAGTTTCAATGCTTCGAAACACAAAACCATGACATTTTAATAAAGAGAAATGATTAGTGATAAAATATTTTTGTATCCTTAAATACCAGAACAAAGAATTTATTATCGGTGATGAAATATTTTTGTCTTCCACAACTTAACCTTATGAGATGAAAAATATATTCGTCACGCAATCAATTAGAATTTATTAGTGACGAAATATTTTCGTCTTCCACAACTTATTCTTCCGAGACAAAAATATATTTGTCACATATTTAATAGAAAGATGAAATGACATTGTCTACATGATGGAGTGTTTATTGGTGACGAAATATTTTCGTCTTCCATAACTTATTCTACCCAGACAAAAATATATTTGTCGCCTAATAAATGGAAATATGCAACGACATCGTTTAATAAGTATGGAATTTATTGGCGACGAATTACGTTCGTCACCAAAAAAAATTATATTTTGTGACAAAAATGTTCGTCTCCAATGCGCTAAAATAATTCGCGCCAATGCAAATGAAATTGGCGCCTCATTTTTGCACACGAAATTTTGTTTTCGTCTCCTATACTTTTGAGAAAAATTAAAACAAACGACAAAATTAATATTTCATCATATTTGGGTTAAATTTTAAGAGAAAAAAATTTCGTCACCAAATTTTGTCACAATAGCCTAGATTTCTTGTATTTTTTATTGATTTTAAGCATTTGGTGACGAAATTTGGTTTTCCTCTCTAAAAATAATACATTTGGAGATGAAATTATTTCATCTCTAAATTTTTTTACAATGGTGACGACAAATTTCGTCTCCAAAATGGCGCCAAATCTTCCACTAAATTTTCCAAGGGCGGGAAATTGTTTTGTGACGAAAAATAAAATTTAGAGACGAATAAAATTTTCGTCACCTATTGTTTTATTTGATTTTAAGCATTTGGCGACGAAATTTGGTTTTCGTCTCTAAAAATAATACAATTGGAGGCGAAATCTTATTTTCATCACTAAAACATGCATATTTGGAGACGAAATATTTTTTCGTCACGCGTTTTTGTCACCATAGACCTTTTTTGTTGTAGTGATTGAATATGATCATGTTGTAAATACATTGTATATGTATGATTATTTGGGAGGAGAAATGTGATGTACTCCATGTATGATTATGTTTTTAAATACATTGTATATGTATGATTGTTTGGGAGGAGAAAGGGGATGTACTCCATTGTTTGGGAGGAGAAAGGGGATGGACTCCATTATAATTAAGTTGGCCGGAGTGTCTTGGGTGAAAGTCCTAAAATTTATACATAGGTACCGATCCCGCGGACGAAATTTTCGTAAAATGGCATATTAAAATGTTTGTGTGTTAATGGTGTGATTGTAGAACCATTGAGTTGTAATCTCATTTGGGTTATTGAAAAATAATGAAATTGGCTCATGTATTGAAATGAATTGAAGGAAAATGAAATAAAATATGGACTTGGTATTCTATGACTATATAAAATGTGAATGTTTTATCCCTGGCATTGTATATGCACATTGCACTTATATCTTCGTTAAATCTCATATATTGTATTAGATTATTCCTACTGGGCTGTGGCTTACCCTATTTGGGAAAAACCATTTTCAGGTGCTAATGGTATGCCTCCACCAAGGCAATAGCATTGGAGGGACTTTTGGGAAGCAAGAGCTTCTTTGTTTTGTTTCACTTTTTGTATAGCCTAGGGCTTAAATTGTATGAGCTAGTCTCACTTTTGTTGTAACCAAGCCAAGACTTGGAAAGGTGTAAGCCTATGGGGAATTTATTTATGCTAAACTCTTTTGTACTATTAACATTATGAAATGAAATAACTTTACACTCTGATTCATGTAGTTATTCAAATATATTTGCGTTGAACTTGTGGTTCTATTTTGGGGGCGTTACACAATATCACTTCCTTGATCAAAATTGACTACTCTTGTATTTTCTATCTAAATAATCCAAAGGTCTACTACGCTTATTCTTTCTTTATTCAAATGAATCTGGTTCTCATTTCACATATTCTTTCATTACTAAATCATTCTTTTCTAAATAAACCAATTTCTTACTTGGCTTCTTAATCAGTTAGTACTAAGTCAATGACTTATTCTTTAACCAACTAATTTATGTTTATTGTTAGCTTATTAATCCTCAATGAGTTATAATTCAAGCCTAAGAATATGTGGGAAGAGATGAGAATGGAAATATGAACTTAAATGCAATTCCAAAATATGCTGAAAAGAGATGTTCGCTTGAGTGAACTTCTTGTCACTCGAGCGGTCTGTAAAATTTCAAAGTTCCAAATTTCTTAAAAATGGCTTCCAAATGCATTTTTTAATCTTTAAACCCATACATATCTTGATTAAAACCTTGAACATACTTTAGATAACATAAACACTTATTTATTTATAAATGGTTTGCTCAAAATCTTGAAACATAATTATTAATTAATTTCTTTAAATCAAAAACTTACTTAATTTCAAAATTAAAATCCATGAACTCATGGTTTCTAAAATTCTTTTTTCAAAATCAAATGTACAATGAAATTGCATGTAATTATGAAGCCTAATTTACCTGTAACTTTCAAAATCAATCCCAAAATAGTTAATTTCTAAATTAACTTTCATAAACTTGAACTTAGCTCCAATTCTTCATTTTCATGTCAATTTTTCTAGCAAATATTGCATGTATGTAATTCAACTAAAACTAACTAATTTAATATATTCCAAAATATGTTTAGATTAAATAAAACTCTTAAATTACATTACATGCATGGATTAGGGATTAAAATCAAACCAATTTTTAGGTTTTAAAACAAAATCAAAACTTCATTTAACTCCATGATTAAACCCTTTTTATGAACTCAATGTTTTCAAAACTTTTTCTTCAAAATCAAATGCATAATAAACTTGCATGGCTCAAATCCTTTCAAAACTCATGGTGCATGCAAATATACATCTCATATATATCAAGGTTTCCAAATCCAAGCTCAATTTGAAGAATTCTTACAATTATTTCCATATTTATTCACCTTAACCATGTTCATCAATTAATTCTTTAATTTCTCCAACTTACATGTATGTAAAAATGAGACCCAAATTCATGCAAGATATTCAAAATCAAACCCAAAATAATTAATTTCTAAGTTTATTTCCGTAACCGTGAACATGCATGTTAGCCATTTCATGTTTAGAACCCAATTTCTTTCTAATCCCATGAACAAAATCTCAAATTCTTCTCAATCTCAAGTATTATAAAAAGATACTACAAAATCAAACCAAAAACAATTAATTTCTAAATCAATTTCCAAAACCACGATCCTAGCTCAAGTTCCTTCATTTTCTTCTTAATTTCTTCCAATCACAAGATATTGATTTCAAAACTTTCTTAATTTATGAACATAACTTCAAAACTCTCTTAATTTCAAGGTGTAATGAGATTAATCTTCCAAATTAAACTTAGAATCCTTACCTATAATTTTGATTTTGCAGAATTTCTTGAGCTCCTCTTACAATTGCTCTTCTTTCTTCCAATCTTTCACACAAATATAGGTATCTCTTTCTACACTCTTTGAGCTCTCTCTCTCTTTCTAAGCTCTCTAGCACACTCAACAAGCCAGCCTTCTCTTCCTTTGACAAAAAACTCAACACAAGACACATATACACACACCCTCATTTCTTGTAATACGTGCACATACTTGCACATTTCTTTGAGCTCCAACACAACACTCACGTGCACACACACATATTTCTCAGCACACTCCCACTCACATACACTCTCAAATTCTAGACCATGCTACAATGCAATTTACGATTAAGATTAATTTAATTAAGCAACACTTAATCTTAATAAATCTTGATTAGCACATAATTAAATTAATCATACTAATCACAAATCTCACATAATTTAATTAGTCTAATTTGACTTCCATTAGAGCCCAATTAATTATATTTAAATTTATCAATCTGAATCAGATTTTTAATCAAACTCTCAAAAGGTTCCAAATATCAAATTAAACGTATTTCCATCCTCAATTTTAGTTTCTTAAATCACTAAGGCCTTCAAATTTAGATCAAACTCAAAATCTCTGCCAATAAACTATATATTCAAATTGGGCACCTCATAAGTAAATTTAATTCATAATAATCTTAATTCGCAATCATCATAACTTAATTAACTCTAATTTGGACCCAATTAATCAAATCTCAATTGTACGAACTAAATCGAGTATTTAATTAAACTCTCATACGGTTCGATACTCGAAATGAAACTGATTCAACTCATCAATTTCACCTTCTTAAGCTATTTAAGCTTTCAATTTCTAATTTCAAAATAAATCCTAAACCAAATCATATACGAATCAGACTAAATAATTCCTATAAATCCTAAATTAAATCAGAATAGTGACCAATTAAAATCCAAATCTCCTTAATTAATTGAATGCCAATTATTATACATGGTGGGGTCGTTACAGTCTCTCCCCCTTAGAAAGTTTGGTCCTCCAAACTTAAATTACTTGTACCGAAAATCAATTATATAGTTTTGTCTCATTTCATTTCCTCTCCTAGGTAACTTCCTTTTCATTTGATTTTCTTCACAGATGTTGAACTTATTTCCCAATCACTTAACGGTTAATAACCCAAATTGGTGATTCGTCATAGTCTATGCCGACATCAAAACATATCCCGACATTAATCCCGTAACATCAAACATACACTACAGTAATACTAAAGTAATCAATCACATGACTCACACAACTTTGTTCAACTACAGTTCACATATTCTCAAGTAGTCGAAGATTAATTCAAAGGATGTTCATGATTCTCCTTGCTTTTCAAATAAACTAAAATATTCTGCTAATGTCGTTTTATATGGGATTTTCATAATTAAGTATTGATGCATCACTAATAACAAATACAAATTCTTGATCTTTCAAGTTCATTGACAATAATAATCATAAAATTATTCCTATGTAATTCATAATTTATTATTTCCAAAGAGAGGTCATTTAACTTTCATTGACCATGTCTAAAGGTTTTAAGTTATATGTATATAATGTAGTATCCCAAAATAAAGGTTCACATGCTAATCTATAACAGAAATTTCTAAATTATATGGAAATGCAATCACATATTAATGGTCTCAGTTTCAAACAGACATCTTGGATACCAATTATGATGGTAATTCCGAAACAGAGAGGCACATCGGATTCAGAACGAAAGCGTGTCAAAGTCACAACAAAAGCATATTTCATAGAAATTCATTGAGCCTTTTGTAAGTAACAGATGTTGGGTTGTACTCATATAGTAGTAAACAGTCATACAGATCATAGTAGAACTTTACATACTTCTATTAAATTAAGATTACCGCTTTTGACAATCTTTCTAATACTATCATTTCAAAGTGGTGATTCGATTTCACAACAGGTCTACGTCTTATTCGGTCTTATTAGCTTCCTTATTTATATAAGATTATACTTATATAAGGAATTCAAATTACATGGTCTTCATACTTATTCCAAATCTTAGACATATAGGCTAAATTTTTAACTTTTTCAAACCATTACAATTAGTCAACTAAAATTCTTATGTTCCCAAAGGTTCTTTAAGAGTGTACATTTCTCATTCTAACGAAATTCATTTTCTTATTTCCTATTACACTTGCTTTCTTCTGTTGAACACTAGAGTTGAATTTCTTTGCAATAAGTTAAGCCATCTCAATTAGGACTCAAGATCGAAATTCAATTATGTATCTATAAGATCATAATGTCTTTCCTTGCCAACCACTATTCGGAAACGAAATTCCCATATATATATATATATTATAACTTAAGTCAAGTCTGATCTCATTCTTCTAAATCTGACAATTTCAAGTCAAGTTCCAATTATCCACGCAATGGATTCTAAATTTATCATTTGCTTATGTTATGTTTTCTGTCACTATTGTTCATGATTTTTTTTATTTTTTTTTATTTTTTTGAGGGGAGGGGTGATTCTTTCCGATCCATATCTTGGAGTAACATAAAAGTTGTCTCTTTAAATGTTTTCAAAGGTTCAATAACGATACGGTTTTAATAAACTGAGTCATGCTTATTTGGATGCTAATTTGAAATTTTTACTGGCTTAAATCATTTGGTCTTTACTTAGCTTAAGTCCTGGCGATATTCTAATAATCTGTAGCAATCTCGGGTTGAGTTTCGAATATTTAAGTAGATAGGTTCTAATTTTATCAGTCGTTGAATGGGATCAATTCAAATAAAGTCGCATATATTAAATTTTTAGCTTCAGACTTCTATACTTGTATTTAAAACATTCCTACTAATTTCCTAATTGTAGTTAAGTACTAACCTTTAACCAATTAAATCATTTGAGTTTTCTCCTAGACTTTGGAACAGTCTTGTATTTGATGCCCCATCTTCCCACACTTGAAACAAGCTCTGGTAATTCGATGACACAATCCCGATGAACCTTGTGACATGTTAAACATACCGGGATAGACTTGCTACATTTACAAGCTTGTTTAGCATTACTTGTTTCTCCTACCACAGAATTCTTAGTCTTCTTCTTTTATTTACTTTTTACTTCTACGCCTAACTTTTCCTTTTGATCTTGCCAAGTATTATAGCATTGCATAGCCTTCACCGTATTCTCTAGCACTTCTTCTACCTTATCTAATCGTTCTGATAAGGACTCAACTTCCACTTCATTCACACTTTTCACCATCTTTTTCCTGATGACAAAAGAGAAGGGTTAAACACAAAAAGATGGTTAATAACACTTGAGTTAATATCAACTGACTTAGATTATAACACAAAGCACATAGGAGGGTTAATATCAACTGACAGAAGAGAAGGGCTCATATCAACTGAGTTAATAACAACTGACTTGAGTTAATCTAAGTTAGTTAATATCAATTGATTTAGATTAATTTAATTAAGCAACACTTAGTCTTGATAAATCTTGATTAGCACATAATTAAATTAATTATACTAATCACAAATCCCACATAATTTAATTAGTCTAATTTGACTTCCATTAGAGCCCAATTAATTATATTTAAATTTATCAATCTGAATCAAATTTTTAATCAAACTCCCAAAAGGTTCCAAATATCAAATTAAACATATTCCCATCATCAATTTTGCTTTCTTAAATCATTAAGGCCTTCAATTTTAGATCAAACTCAAAATCTCCACCAATAAATTATATACTCAAATTGGACACCTCATAAGTAAATTTAATTCATAATAATCTTAATTCACAATCCTCATATCTTAATTAACTCTAATTTGGACCTAATCAATCACATCTCAATTGTACTAACTGAATCGAATATTTAATTAAACTCTCATACAGTCCGATACTCAAAATTAAATTGATTCAACTCATCAATTTCACTTTCTTGAACCATTTAAGCTTTCAATTTCTAATTCCAAAATAAATCCTTAACCAAATCATATACGAATCAGGCTGAATAATTCCCATAAATCCCAAATTAAATCATAATAGTGACTAGTTAAAATTCAGATCTCCTTAATTCATTGAATGCTAATTATTATACATGGTTGGGTCGTTACATTGGTCATATCCCACACTGCGGCCAGCATCGCCCTGATAAGAGAAGAAGACTCGATTCAATGCCCGATTTACTATATCAACTAAGCACTTCGTGGGGCAAAACAGAACTACCCCTTGTTAAAAAAGATGGCTCTAGCTCTGGTCATCGCCTCTAGACGACTCAGACCATATTTTCAAGCCCATTTCATCATGGTCCTCACTAACCAACCCTTGAGAAAAGTTATGTAGCAACCGGAGTCGTCTAGCAGGCTCATGCAGTGGTCTGTTGAATTAAGCCAGTATGAAGTCTCTTACCAACCTCAAACAACTATCAAAGGCCAAGCTATTGCGGATTTTATCCTGGAGTCCACCAATCTACTCCCAGACATATCTCCTCCACTAGCCCACATCATTCCTAAGGAACCCCACTCTTGGACTCTCAGCGTTGATGGCTCTTCTAGAAAAGAAGGCAGTGGAGCTGGCTTAATCCTCACCGCTCCAAAGGGAGAGGACTTCAAGTGTGCCCTCTGATTCCAGTTTGACGCAAGCAACAACGAGGTGGAGTACGAGGCCCTGATAGCAGGTCTCCGACTGGCCAAAGACATTAGGGTAGACCACCTTCAAGTGTTTAGTGACTCTCAATTGGTGATTGGGCAGATAAATGGGGAATTTGATGCAAATGAGGGGAAAATGAGATCGTACAGAGACATCACTCTATCCCTCACCCGCCTCTTCCACAATTTCCACATCAAGCATATCTCATAGTCTCAAAATTTCCAAGCGGATGAAATGGCCTAGTTAGCCTTGGCAGACCAACCAAATCTCAGTCGCGGAGTCCGAATTGAATACCTGGCACACCCAACAATTTCACAAGATCAACAAGAGGTCCACCTACTTCAGAATGAGCATATCCCATGGGCGCAAGACATTATCTCATTCTTGGAACAAGGAGTGTTACCAGAAAATAAGAAGGAGGCCAACAAGGTCAGAGCACGGTCGGCCAATTATGTTATCATTGAAGGCATCTTATACAAGCGGGAATTCTCACAGTCGTACCTCAAATGTTTAAATGCCGATCAAGCCACCTATGTGATTAAAGAAATACATGAAGGGGTATGTGGAAACCACTCTAGGGGACGGCCTTTAGCCCATAAAATCCTTTGCACAAGCTATTTCTAGCCCACCCTCAGCCAAGATGCCAACAGTTTCGTACTTAAATGTGACAAATGTCAGCGCTTTGCCAACATACATCATGCCCCTCCAATAGAACTGATCTCACTTAGCAGTCCTTATCTCTTCGCCAAATGGGGAATCGACCTAATAAGTCACTTGCCAACTGGCAAAGGCCAAGTCAAGTTCGCAGTGGTTTCCATTGATTATTTCACTAAGTGGGTGAAAGCAGAACCTCTTGCCAAGATCACCAAGAGAAATACCACTAGATTCATCTGGCAATCCATTGTATGTCGATTCAAAGTTCCTCAAGCCATTGAGTCAAACAACGGCAAACAATTTGACAACGCCAAGTTCAGGGAATTCTGCGAGAAGCTCAGCATCAGGACATGTTTTTCCTCTCCAGACCATCCCCAAGCTAACTGGCAAGTTGAAGTCATCAATCGGCCTCTATTGAAGATTATCAAAACCAAATTGGAAGAAGCTAAGGGTTTCTGGGTAGAAGAGCTACCGAATATACTCTGGGCATATAGGACAACAGCACGAACTCCCACAGGGGCGATCCCTTTTCACTTAACATACGGCTTCGAGGCGGTCATCCAAGTGGAAATTGGTTTGCATACCCCCAACGTAATGCACCTCGATCTAGGCCTGGATGAAAAATTCCAGAGGGCTGATTTAGACCTCAAAAAGAACTACAAGAATCAACCGCAGTCAGACTAACTTCATACTAGCAAAAGATGAGGTAGCACTACATTAGCCAGGTCAGACCCAGAGAATTTGCAGTGGGAGACCTAGTCCTACAAGAGGCAACTCTCGCCACTAAAAACCCGACCGAGGGCAAGCTAGTAGCTAAGTGGGAAGTGCTTTACATTGTCAAATCTAGGCCACGTCCAGGCACTTACCGTATGCAAGATATGGAGAGCAGAGATGTCCCTCACCCATGGAATGTTGAGCATTTGAAGCGATACTTCCAGTAAATTGAAGTCTTTTCCTCTTGTTGTTTATTTTGATATTTGAACCACTTGTTCAATTTTTTCTTTTCAATATAATGTATAAGCTCACCATGACAGGACTTCGTATTAATGAAAAGGACATTCAACTCATGTTATTTGTGTTGTATATTTTTGTGAGCATTAACTTGAAGACCTCAGCTCAACTGAATCCAGAAAGCCTCAACTAGACTGAGTCCAAAAAGTCTCAGCCAAACTGAGCATGAAGACCTCAACCAGGCTGAGTCCAAAAAGCCTCAACCAGATTAAGCATGAAGACCTCAGCCAGACTGAGTTCCATAAGCCTCAGCCAGACTGAGCATAATTACCTCCGCCAGACTGAGTTCCTTAAACCTTAACCAGATTGAGCATGACGACATCAACCAAACTGAGTTCTATAGGCCGCAGCTAGACTAAGCATGAAAGCCTCAACCAGGCTTAGTTTAGATTACAGTGACCGATCAAGAACATTTCACAGGCCCACGTTCAGGAGAGGTTAGCCGACCGACCAATGCACTCAGCCGACCTACCAGTTAATTTGCTGACCGCCCTTAAGTCCAAAAGCACGACAGCAAGAAGGGCCTACACCTATAATTTAGATCCCTTTTTGCAAGGTTCAACCTTCTTTTTTAAACAAAATTTTCACGAGTTATAACATTGTTCCATTAAATTGAAATTTGCTTGACTAAAGGTCAACCCAACACACTTCCCATTTTACATTCACCTTTTTCAAGTTCAAGTTCAAGTTCAATGTTGGCAATGCCACTCTGTTTGACATAAGTTTTTGTGCAGTTGCGTTAAAAATCACCATACATGTTTACTTTTAAGTTTTACTTGGAATATTGATCAAACCCATGGTGCTCAGCACCATTACATTTTTTGAATCTTTATTTTACTTTCAATTGTTGGTTGAACCTTCACTTTCACCTTTACACTTTACATTTTTAACCTGCATTTTGTTCTTCATTTCAAACAATTCACACTCAGGAACCAATGGACACACATAATGAGACAAATTTTTATAATTCCATAATTTACAAGGCCAACTTTTATATCACATATAAGTTTTTTACAAAGTGTAGAATGTAAACTTCTAGAGAAAAAAAAAAAAAAAAAAAAACACACTACCATTATTCTTTATTAGGTATAGCTCAACTAGCTCCCCCTCCATCTTCTTCTTCCCCACTGGATATGAGATTTTCCTCTTCAATCCCCTTATCCAGCAACATGCATACGATGTCTCTATCATCTGGTTGCACAAAGACGAAGTTGATTTTGGGAAAGGTCGCATTTGCTCTTTGTTTGATCTTCGTCTCGCCATTATCCCAGTACTTGCTAAGTAAGTGTTTGAAATAGTCCGACTATTAAAAATTCTATATTATTTATGCCTTAGTCTACCCCTCCACCTGTTTGGCAGCAGCTAGGCTAGATAGCCCAGCCTCACCCCTTTCCTCTCTAGCCAAGCTTGTTGTCACAGCAGCATCTATTGCTATCTAAAATTCAGTTGATTGCTTGAACTGCTCCACAACTGCACCATAGAGGTTAAGGTAGGCCGCCTTCTCCTCTGCCAACATCTTGGCGAGCTCTTTCGCTTTGCTCTTCTCCTCCTCCAGAGCTTTCTTCTTCACCGCCAGAGCCCTCTCCAACTCTGCCACTCGTGCGTCAACCTCCTCCTTCTCCTTCAGAGATAACTCACGTAGCTCTTCATTGTTGGTAAGTTCTTTTTCTAGTCTTTCCATGGCAGTGTCATAGGCCATATAGGTTTCATTTTGTCACGACCCGAACCCGCCCCCATGGGTTAAGGCCATAACCGGCCAGTAATCGTATGATTACCTACGGCCTCAAACCTTATAAGTCAAAACTCATCAGAGTAAAAGGGGCCAAATGGAAGCAATTTAAACTTTGTCCATAGAGCCGTGTTTATATGCACACCATAACATTTCAAACATTTATATGTTAATAACTCACAATAGATTATGTACTAACACAAAACACTGTACATACAGGATCATACAGGTTTCAGTCAGTCAAACCCAAGACTTCTATACAAAAATGGTCTGATGTCTTCACCAACAAAACCAAACTATAAACAAAGGACGAGGGCAAAGACAGTCTCATGTGTGAGACTTTTGGGCTAACTCTTCAAAACTCTGACTGTTTCTCACAATTCACCGGGGCTGGTTTTGGACGTCCCTTGGCTCACCTACATGTACATGAATGAGCGTGAGCAAATGTCCAGTGAATAATATCAATTAAGAAAGATACATAAGCAATTTTTGAAACAGTTACAGCAAACGGCCTTTGGCCCAACCACTTGTGTCAATCGGCCTTTGGCCCAATCATTCATGTCAATCG
Organism: Camellia granthamiana; assembly: GCA_036172215.1. Classification (NCBI taxonomy): domain Eukaryota; kingdom Viridiplantae; phylum Streptophyta; class Magnoliopsida; order Ericales; family Theaceae; genus Camellia; species Camellia granthamiana. The sequence goes on from CM069910.1 coordinate 112,840,232, forward strand.
GCTTTCGGCCCAATCAATCGTATCAATCGGCCTTCGGCCCAATCAATCGTATCAGTCGGTTGTCCACAATTCAAACTAGCAACTTATAGAGAATAAGCAATTGGGACAATTGACAAGTTCAAAATATCGATATTACTCACAGTGATCGGCTTGTGGGTTCGCCCTGGAGCATGACCCTACACATTCCATGAACACAAAAGGGTCATTAACAATTCAATCCGTTCCTTAATTCACATATTCCTCTTTAGGCTTTATTCTTATCTCATTAACTCATTTACAATGTTTAACATATGCCTAAAAGTGATTACAAGTGAAAAAGAACGGAAAATGAAACACAGAACGAGCATACAAAATTTCAGAGAATAGGGTCCCCGCTCGAGCGTCAACTTCCCCGCTCGAGCGGACCCTTAAGGCCTGCAAAAGTACTGGTTGCATGAAAAATAAGCTCGAGCGTGGAATAGAGCGCTCGAGCGGAAGGCCTGTCTACAAAACTCCCCGCTCGAGCGTGATTTATCCCGCTCGAGCGGACATCCAACTCTGCAAAAAAGTGCTGGGAGCACGATTTTCCCGCTCGAGTGACCATTTCCCCGCTCGAGCGGACATCAAAAATCTGGGTTTTCCAGATTGAGTTCTTGAGCTCCAATTCGAATTCCAACCAACAAAATAGGCATGTTATGGCTCAAATCTCAAATATAGTTATGCTAACATGCCATGAACACCAAAACACATTACAATGGAGCCTAATTTACAATTAATTCACATGCATGCCCCCAATCTCCCATCAACTCATTCTAATACAACAAAATCACACATTCAAAACTCATATCTTAATTACTCCAACATGCATGCTAATCTTGATTTCATTTCCATCCCAAATAATGCAAATAGTGCTCATTCTCATGGAATACAACAAAAACATGCTTGCATGTAAGATTTAACACCTTTATTTCTATGCTCAACTCAATTCATACTAGATTATGCATTTCCACAACAATTATATACATGCATGCCTTCATTGATCTTCAATTGAACACAAGCAACTCAATTCCCTCACATTCAAACTAATTCATGCTCTTGACTATCTATTAAACTTGAATTCACAAGATGTTGACTATAAATGCATGAATTACTCACCAAGGAGTTTAATCTTCACAATCTATGGCAATTCTTGTGTTATCTTCAAGGCATTCAAGGATCAAGAGCAAAACTTAGATTTTTCTCCCCTCCCCCTCTCTAATAGCCGACCCTCCTCTTTTCCTCTTGGAGTTGATCAGCCAAAATCAATGTAAAGGGAAGGAATTGGTTTTAATAAGGCCTATAATAGCCCCCACTCACATATTATTTCAACATAAAGTAATTGGGTGCTCAATTCACCAATTTAATCAGTTTAATCTGACCATAATCAATTTCTAACTAAATTTCACCGTAGGTTCTAAAAATTACGCTAATCACAATGGCGTAATCAATTTCGGGTTCTGTGGCCGATAAGGCCCTCAATTTAATTTCCGAAGCGGATTATTCAAACAGATATTCCTACGGTGAACAGATAAAACTTCAAAATTACATATATTCACATAATGACACATAAAATCATGCTAAACACATAATCGTACTCAAATTAAGGACCAATTAGCGTACTACGGAACAGGGGTATCACACATTTGTTCTTTTTTGCTCTGTCACTACTTTAAACTCCAACGACGCGCGCCAACTCAGCCATCGACTAACTTAGTTGGGTCCTGGCTTCTATCAGCTCGACAACAGCCTCAATCCCCTCAACCTTGGTGCACTCCGCAATATAACTCTACACCACCGCCAATACCTTCATTTTCTTCGCATTTAGAGCGTGCCTAAGGCCTTTGGCACAGGCACTTCACACTGCCTTACTCCAACCTAAGACCTCCAACTTGGCCCCTCACAACTCAAATTGGGCTTTTTCTAGTTACGCTCTGAGTGGCCCCATCTCCCCTCTACCCATAACTCCATTCTCTAATAAAGCAGCCACTAGGATCAGACTCTTCATTTGGGCAAAACCAAAAGCTCTCATTAGCTCGACCTCCCCAAACTTAGACACATGTTTAACGGTTGCATCATCAACTACCCCTAGCAAGCGATCGACAGCGACTCTCACATTACTCAGTACATTGGAATGCTCGCTCACCTCAAACTAGGGCAAGCCAATTACTACGCTTAAGAGGCAAGCGGCAGTACTTACAATTCCAAAGGTCGAGCTCGCTCCTATAGACACCCCATTTTTGACCGACCTTAAGACTCAGACGTCGTCGTTTGAGCGCTCGATGATTGTGCATGTTTGTGCTCGTTTCGAGTTTCCGAGGTTTTCGGTTGAGTGCCTTGCCTCCGGGCCTCTGAACTCTTTGTGTTTTGGCTTGGTTTGTAGAACATGCCTTGTTTTCCCTTGCCTGGAGAGAGAGAGAGAGGTCTGTAGACCACTTTTCCCTCTTGTAGGCTAGTTTTCGATTTCCGGAGCCTTCGGCCGAACGCCTTGTCTTGCTTCCTTTTTGGTTTGGTTTTGAACCAAACCTTGTTTTCCCTTCCCTGGAGGGAGAGAGAGGTCTTGTAGACCACTTTTTTGTGGTCGTAGACCACTTTTCCCTCTTGGAGACTAGTTTCTGGTTTCTAAAGCCTTCGGACGTGTGCCTTGTCTCGTGACCGCTTAACGTTCTCCTCTTGGCTTGGTCTTCGAACCATGCCTTGTTACCTTGGTCTAGAGGGACACTGAGGTCTGGGAGACCACTTTTTGTGGTCGTAAACCACTTTTCCCTCATAGACCACTTTTGGTGCCCGTAGACTAGTTTTCGAGGCTTCCGGCTGCGCACCTTGTCCCGCGGACTTTCGTCTTGCATCCTTTTTGGTTTGTTTTTGGCACAAACCTTGTTTTCCTTGCTTGGAGGGTGGAATGAGGGTTGGAGACCAGTTTCTCTCCCTGAAAACCACTTTTCTTCCCCGCTAGCCAGTTTTCTTCCCTATAGACCATTTTTGGTGGTCTACAAGTGGTTTGCAACTGGAAAAAGTGGTCTACCACCATGCCACCACCTTGCTTTCCTGGTGCAGACCACCTCTCCCCCCTGGGAGACCACTTTTCTTTTTGGGAGACCACTTTTTTCTGGCCGACCAGAAAAAGTAGCTAGCCGACCAATAAAAGTAGCTGGCCAACCACTTCAACTGGTCGGCAGCTTTCCTGCACTTTCTGCAGATATTTTCCATGCCAGCTGTGCCAGTTGTTGGGCACAGAAAGTATCCTCCATACACGTGTATGGAGGGATTGCTTGGAGCTCCAAACTTGTTCAACAAGCTTGATGTTTGTTTTTCTATAAAAGGGAACCTCCTTCCTCTTGCCTTAGGTTCAGAATTTTGGCTTGGAGTTATACATACACACCTATCTCTATATTGCTCCTTTCTCTTCATATTTGTGCCCAAAAGTGCCTATTCTTCACATTTTACACACAAACACATAGTGAAACACCACACTCTTGTTGTTGAGGCACCTTGAAGTTTGTTTTGGTGTTTTTGGACTGTTTTTAGCTCAGAAAAGCTGCTGGAGTTACAGCTTTGAAGTTGTTCTACAAGGGTAAGTTTCTAACCCCTTAAACCTTGGTTTTTGTTTAAGCTTTTGGCCCTATTTTCATGCTGATTTAGGCCTAACTCTTAACTACAAAAAGTTCTAATTTCATATGCTTGAAATGTTTGTTTAAGACTTCTTTGGTGTTGGGGGTGGTCGACCCCCTTTTGTGCCTTGTTTGGCCTTGTTTTGAGCTATCTTTTTTAAGTTATTGGGACCACCTCCTTTTGGCCTTCTCACCACTGAAACTCAGAGGAATTTCAATGGTGGAAAGGGTGTTTTGAGGTCCCAAATAGAAGGGGGTCATCCCCTCTCCTTGTATCTTGGTTACTTGCCATGTTGGCCTCATGTTTGAGCATGTTTGTTAAGCTTGTGTTGGCTTGTTCTCAGCCTATTTTTGGCTTTATTTCAGTATGGCATGTCTCTGTTTTGGCTTGGATTGGTCAACATTTGCATGCTATTTACACTTGTAGTGTAATCCTCACAAACTAGCCTTGTATGCCTTATGTTTTAGCATGTCTTACTAGCCCATTTTGGCCATATCTCAGCATGTTTTTGGTGTTGTTTTGCCATGCCTTAGCTCTGTTTTGGTTTGGTTTGATAGCCTTTTGCATGCTCCTTGCACTTGTAGTACAATTCCACTAACTAGCTTCTGTTTTGGCTCGGAGTACACTGTAAGTGTTTGTGCTTTAAGCATCTTGCATGTGTGTAAGTGACTACCATGATAGCATGCTTGCCATGAGGCTATTTGCTTAATTGCTATAATTCCTTGAATGCCTGCGGATGAAGGCTTCATTGCTTGAATTGGAACAATTCATCAAAATGTGCATTTTAAGCCCACTTGAAGTGGCAAAATCATGTTTTTCTAAGCCCACTCGAGGGTGGCAAATCCGCGTCTTAGCCTACTTGCGAGTAGCACTTTCAAACCACTTTCAAAAACAAACATGAGTTGTTTTGTTCCAATTCTTGCGATTGAGTCTATACTTGTATGCTATGCGCATCACATAGTAAGCTAGCTAATAAACCGGAATAAGAACACATGTGTTTTCAAAAACAACATATCATGTTAGTAGAGGCCGATCCTTTGATCGGGCGAGCGGGAGTGCTCATTTCAGGACCTTCCCCTCTCGTACCCAAGTTCCCGAGCCGAGGCAACTTTGGTGATGACGGACACATGGCCTTAGGCACGAGTCAGGGTTTCCTAAATTTCCCAAAATAAAATATTTAGGTGGTGACTCTGAAATCTGAAAAAGCAGTCCATGTTTGGCGCTTTTTGATTAAAATTGATTTTCCAAAACGATTTGTCGGATTTGGACTCTTTGGTGATTTATCAATCTTACATTACACTTTGTGAGATTAGATTCAGAACCGTGACAGGAGTCCGAACTGTAGTAGCTAGAACTACAATGCGCGCCCTCACGCGCGAAGCGGAGTTTGGGCGGTCTACAGCTCCCACTGCACTGGTTTGACTTGTGCTTGGGTGCTCCACCCCTACCCTTCCATCTATACTGCTTGTCTCTCACTCTGCCACTGCTGCCTCTGTTTCTGGCTGGGAAAGGTCAGCCTTTCGCTCCGTTCTCCCTTCATCAGATTCCCCCAAATCCACCAACTCAGCGACTGGGGCCTCAGCCTCGTCTCCTTCAGCGACCATTTCAGGCCTGGTTTTCCCCATATCAACCCCTTTGACCAACTCCTTCACCCCCTCTATAGTCTTCTTTAGTTCGAGCCCTCCTTCTCCACCCTTGTCAACGGCCCTCATCTTCTTCTTCAGTTGCTTTATCTCTACCCTTTTTTTTTTTCAAGGGGCTAACCGACACTTTGAGGGGAACACCAGTCCTTAAGTCCCTCACTGCCAGAGCTAGGGAGCATTGGTGAGTAGACATCTAAGCATGCGATTTTGGAGTTGGCTCCTACTCTTTTTTCTTATAGTTTTTCGCCGCCGCCAAGACCTGCCAATCTTCTCCTTCTTGGGCTTTCCTCTCCCTTTCCACTTCATCTGAACCAGGATCTTCCTCCCTAGGCTTAGGCCCCAGCTTCAAAGTAAATAGAGAAGAAGGCATAATGAGATCATCTCATTTGAGCCCCTCCCTATCCCTCCATTGTTTCACCCACTACACCATTCTTTCGGCAGTGGCGTCCAACTTTGGCACAATTGATTTGGTTGGGATCTTCCAAATCGTTCGCAGACATTTAAAACCACTTGGTTTGCCACCCCTTCACCGATGAGGGCAGCCCCGCCACTACCCTATCCCAGGCATCGCCTGTAGGGCTACCCATGTCTTCTGTTGGCCTGACGCCTTATAGCAAGACAAAAATTCATCCACCAACATCCCCTCCTCGTCGGTCACTTGTGACCAAGAGATTGCTTACGCCACTAAGATTTTCCATAAATTTGGCACTAACTGACCTGATGTCACCTCTAATCAGTTTAGCACACCGATCACGACTTGAGGGAAAGGTAGTCTTAAACCCCCCTCCCCCACAGCACCTCTTCATACAACGTAAACTCCCTTAGTCTAGCATCCGACGCCCTCTCTTCTGCTGTTGGTAGCCTTAGTTTCACGATCTCAAGAATCTAGTACTTCTTTCGAATCTCCTGCAAGTCCTCCAACGTCACTTGTCAGCCTTGGTATGCAAATGGTCCGGAGCCACTTGAATGATCAGTTGGGCCGCTGAGATCATTGCTGGAGAAACAGGTCAAGGTGGTCTCCGTCCCCTTCTCTAGACCATCATTTCCACCCTGCATTTCTTCACCAAAACAACCCCATCGTCGTCCCTCAATGGGTCAGATGTTACAGCTAGTGCTTTCTCTTGGGCCATCTCTCTCGCGTTTATGTAGATAGCTTCGATGGCAGGGACGATGAAATTTGAAATGTATAGCAACGGGGAATTAGACGAGATAAAGGGGGCAAAGTCTGGAATGTGTTGGTTTTTTGCAATAAGGTATGTGAAGTTCACAAATGCAAAAGCCCATGGTTTGCCTATATTACAAGGATCGTAGTTGAAGTTTGCCAGTTTGAAATTTACCAAAGTGGAGAGGGAATTAGGAAACCCAACGAGTAAAATACCCAACTCTTTCTAATTCCTCACTTTGCAAACCCTTCGCCTCCATCAAACAGTTCAAAATCCGTGTCAGTATCAGTGGCCCACATCATTTCACGTGGACAAACTCAATCATTTCCCCAAAACCACAAAGCCCTTTTCTCCCCCCACGTCTATCCCCCATCACGTCATCACATGCATTTCCATACCTCGAGCCCCACACTCAATTAATGCATCCTTGCCTAGCCGCTCTCAGTCAGCCACTATAGCGACCCCAGTCTTCTCCTATTTGGTTGTTGTATCCGGACTTAGGTTCCGTGGATCCTATCATTGTATAACTGTTGTTGTCGTCCTTTATCTTCTCTTTTTGAGTTATAGGATGTGTTGGGCAGGTTTGTTACAGGTTGGTTGGGTTTGGAAACCAAGTGTTGCTGTCCAGAATTTTGGACCTTCGCTCGAGCGAGGAGATGGTCGCTCGACCGAGCTTTTGTTTTTGGTCCTTCGCTCGAGCGAGGGTTTGGTCGCTCGAGCGAGATTAGAATTTTGTGTCTGGTGGCTCGAGCCAGGGTCTCTTCGCTCGAGCGACCGATTGCGTCTAGTATAGACCTGAGAGCTGTGTTTCTTCGCTCGAGTGAGTTTTTCTTCGCTCGAGTGAGTCTTTCTTGTGTCTGGTCGCTCGAGCGACCAATCCTTCGCTCGAGCGAGCCTATCAGGTTTAAATAGGCAGCAGCGGGTTTTAAAACACTTTTTCATCCTCTTTTTGATTCCAAAGCCCTAGGTCCGACTTCTCTCCCCCTCCACTCACCTTCTCTCTTAGGTTTCATCTACTTTTAGGGTGTTTCTACCCTAGACTCTTTATTAAAAAGATAGAGGGGGTTGAGGGCTTCGTTTTAATCTGAACGTTTGACGGTTTGGAGCACTTTGCATTTTGATCATCTTCTCCATTCGTGTTCTTCACTTCGAGGTAGGGATTTCCTACTCCATGTTATAGGTGTTGTTATAAGTTTTGGTATTTTGATATGTTGGGGTTGTTTGGTAATATTGGGAAAAAAAACCCTAGTTGTTGTAATAAATTAATTTGTATAATTTATTTAAGGAAAATTGGGGAATTTAGTTGAATTCATGGAATTGGGAAATTATAAGCTTAAATGGTGTAGTTGGATAGTTTAATAACACACCCATGAAATTGTTGAGTTTATATTTGTTGTAACATTTATTTCCTGTTTAGAGATAATTGTTTTGGGCTATCGGTGGAGGATAGTCGTGATTGTTGTAGACATCGCATGTGGATTAGAGAAAACTGAAACTAATCACATTGGTTAAGTCATTGATTTTGACTGATGAATTAATACAGAAAATACATGTATTGATTGAGTATTGTATATGGCAAGTGTTTAATACATTGTATATGCATATTGTTGGGAGGAGATAGGGGATGTACTCCACAGTTTGGGAGGAGATAGGGGATGGACTCCATTAGCACCACTAATATGTGTGCTTATTGATTTATGGAAGTGTTTTTACATGTTATTGATACATCACTAAAATGTGTATCAATTGGGAAGTATGGAAGTGAATTTTGGTTGAAGTTGATACAACACCAACATGTGTATCCAGTATGATATAAAAAATGTTTAACTTGATTTGTTATCCCAATTGAATTGGAAATATTGTTAATAAGAGATGCAATCTCTGTTGAGTTATTTGGCCAGGTTCTGAGCCATATTTGTATAAATGGAAAGTTGAATAAATAATGGAAAGTGAAACGTGTCATGGACACTAGTGTCATAAAACTGTATGATGATGAAACTGATATTTTGTGTAGTCTATCTATTGAATGCTATTGCTTTATTCAATGCTTATATTTGGTTTAGTATATTTCTACTGGGCTGTGGCTCACCCTATATGGGAACATCATTTTCAGGTCCAAGTGATGTGCTACCTCCAAGGAATTAGCTTGGAAGGATTTAGAGTTGAAGACTCTGTTTAGATTAGTTGTTATTTCAGTTTATTTGATATTACATGTAAACTCAAGCCAAGGGCTGAATTTGTAGTTGAGTTAGTACTCACATTTTTGTGCCCAAGTGTTAAGCTTGGAAAGATGTAAGCCCATAGGGCATTTATTTTGATGTTACATGTGATATCCTTCAATAATGATACTCTGATGAATGAGATAATGATTGGTTTTCTTTTATCAATGCATGCTACTGTTATATATTATGGGTTTATTTTGAGGGCGTTACAGCCACCTCCCTAGTTGCTCATCTTTCAAGTTAGCCATCCTTGCCTGGCCGCTCTCGGTCGACCACCTCCCTGGTCGACTTATCTTTCAGGTCGACCATCCCTGCCCGGCTACCTCTCTAGTTGTTCATCTTTCAAGTCGGCCATCCTCGCTCGACCACTCTCAGTCGGCCACCTCCCTGGTTGCTCATCTTTCAGGTCGGCCATCCCTGCCAGCGATCAGCCACTTCCCTGGTTGCTCATCTTTCAGGTCAGCCATCCTTGCTCGGTCACTCTCGGTCGGCCACCTCCTTGATCGCCCATCTTTCAGGTGGTCATCCCTGCTCAGCCGCTCTCGGTCGACCTCCTTCTTGGTCGTCCACCTCGCAGGGTGGCCATACTTGCTCTGCCAATCTCGACTTAGGGGACTATATTCACTTATCTTATTCCCTTCATTGAACTAAAGTTGCGCTCGGGAATGGGGGACTACTGATGGGTATAGCCCAAGAGGGCCCAACCCACGGTTGTTTTGGGTTACCCAAACAGTCACTTGGTTGGGGCTTAACAAACAGGCTCAACACCAAGCCCAATAAGAAACTCACGGTGGCCAAGCCCAGACACTAGTTGGACATATGTCAAGTAGGGAGTCAGCCACGTGGCAGACAAAGATTCTGCAGAGTTATTACACTCATATGCCAAGCATTAAATGAGACTGCCATGGCATTTAATGCTACAAGACCTCTCACTCCAGGGCATAGTGAAACCACCATAACCGGCGGCAAGTAAACTATAGACTTTCGGCCAAGGAGACAACTAGAAGGGACATGAAAATTATTAGTAAGGGATATAAGAAAAAACCCTAAAGGAGCAAGTAAGATTCTCTCTCTCTCTCTCTCTCTCTCTCTCTCTCTCTCTCTCTCTCTCTCTTATCTATCTTCTCTCTAAACTATCATTTTGGCATCATCCACCACTAACTTGCTCGTCGGAGGGTCTACGGGGAGGATCTATCCCATTTTAGAACCTTCCCATTAGACTTGTTGCAGGTGCAGTCAGGAAGACGAAGAATTGTCAACTCGTGGAACATTTGGATTAGTCCAACCCCCTTCAACCCGACCAAATTGCATTATCATAACATAAATTGAAAAAAATAATATTTTAGAAGTTTTAAGTAATTTCCTTTCTAAACCCAGGCTTAAACTTATTTTCCCTAAAGCATACGGCTCATCTCTGATTTATGAAAATGAACTGGATGATTAGTACTTAGAATGAATTGATTCATTCATTTATTTTAGGGCCAATTATGCCATTGGTCCCTCTAGTTTAGGAATAGTGTCAATTTATTCCTCATAGTTTCAATTGTGATAGATTTAGTCCCTACACTTTCATAACCAAATCAAATAAGTCCCAAAGCTTAAAATAGAAATAACATATCATCCCACAAGTTTGACTAATTACTATAAGTCCATCTATTTAATAGTTGAAATATATTTTGTCCCTTCTGATTCTTTTAATTGCATAACTTGGAACCGAAATAAATACTAGTTTGACATATATATCTAAATTAGAAAATCAGCTAATTAAATTAAATTCTATATTAACTATTGCATCTAAAAAGTCTATAATCAATTATAATTAAAGAATTGTTGCTCTCAAGGCACAAATAGCTTTAACAAAAACACACGTTTGGATATATATCTCAAACTAGTATTTAAAGAATTGTCTCTCTTTAAGTAATTTTCTAATTTAGATATATATATATCAAAATAATATTTATTTTGCCTCTAAGTTCTATAATTAAAAGTATCAAAAGGGGTAAAATATACTTTAACTATTAAATAGATGAGCCTTATAGCAATTAATCAAACTTTTGGGATGATACATTATTTTTATTTTAAGCTTACGGACTAATTTGATTTGGTTATGAAAGTGTAGAGACTAAATCCGTCACAACTGAAACTATGAAGACTAAAGTGACACTGCTCCTAAACTATAAGGATCAGTGGTATAATTTGCCCTTTATTTTATAATTAAGAGTTATTTAGAAATTTCTTAAACTATTGTTAAGTATCTGTGACGACCGGGTGTATTATTCGCTCCGTTCTCCTTTTGTTTTGATTGGGATTGTAATGTCTAGATGTCTTTTCTCAAATTCCTATGCTTGGTTATCCCGGGTTTGTTTTTCTCTTGTTACGGAGGGTGCACAGCCGAGTCTGGAGTGTTCGGCAGCGAACCAGAAAAATTCTGAGCTACTAGGCCAAGGCTGTATGTGCTGGGTGGGACCGCACGTACGGGGGATGAGGCCGCACGTGCAAGGTAAGGCGAGCTGTGGAAGGTTGCACACTGCCTAAAAGACAGGTGCGAAGTGAAGTGCAGGAGAAGACCACCGCACGTGCGGGAATCTGGGCAGTCCGAGAACTCTGTTTGTTCTTTCTTTTGGGGCTGAATGTATCTAATTTTTTACATCCCTCTCTCTTTAAAAACACTTTTGCTTCTCATTCTCTCTAAAAACCCTCACCAAACACTAAAAATCTTTGATTTCTTGCAATACATTGGGTCTAGATTCATCATCTCTCACAAATCTTAGAGATCAAAGCTAGAACTTCACATTGTGTGGTGGAAATCAAAAATCTCTCATCTTGGCTCTAGGGTTTCATCTCTTTTCTTCATCAAACCTTGAGGTAGGGACTTCCTTGGGTTATATATACATGTTTTGCAAGATTGATGTTGATTTTAAAGTTTTCTTGAAGTTATTTTGAAAGTTTGGTTTTGGCTTAAGAATGTACAGATTTTTTTTTAAAAGATGGTTTAAAATTTCAAATGTTTCTAAGTTGATCCTTGAGGGTTTCACTTTCAATAATTTAAGAAAGATGATTTTGGTGGGATTTCACCAAGGAAATGGGGAGATGTTTGGTTTTAATGAAAAACCCTAGAAATTGGGGGTTTTGAAAAATATGGAAAAAGCCTATGGATTTCTTTCTTGTCTTGTGTTAAAAGAATAAATGAGTGTAGATTTCATAATATGGTTTGCAAAATGGCAATCTTCTTGATATATGAAAATTGAGAATTTATTTTAAAATTATTGTTAAATGCATGAACATGTATAGTTGTGAGACGACAAATTATTGAGTACCATGGATTATGAGAATTGTAATCTTGGAAATTGATGTTTGAAAAATTACATATAGTCTTGAAGAGACTAAAATGCTAAGAATTGTGCATGATGAGAAATTATTGCTATGTGTTGATAGCATTGGTTGAGCATATGGTTATTTTGTGAAATGGCATTGGAGCGAGAAAAAAAAAATAGAGAAATGTTATGAGACATTAATTATTGCATCACATACTCATTCAATTTATTATTATTATTATTATTATTATTATTATTATTATTATTATTATTATTATTATTATTATTATTATTATTATGCATCTTGAATTGAGTTTGGAAACGCTTACATTGGGAAAAGAATATTTTGAATGAGTGTAGACGCGCTCCCGGGAACTCTCCGACATCCGCGCGCCTCTCTACGAAGCGGCGCGAATCTCGTTTTGTTCTGAGCTACTACAGTTTGGACTCAAATGTCACGGTTCTGAATCTAGTCTCACAATGTGTGATATGAGACCGATAAATCACCAAAGAGTCCAAATCCGACAAATCATTTTGAAAAACTGATTTTTAATAAAGAAGTGTCAAACATGGACTGCTTTGCCAGATACAGAGTCGCTACCTAAATATTTTATTTTGGGGAAATCTAGGAAACCCTGACTCGTGCCTAAGGCCACGTGTCTGTCATCACCAAAGTTGCCTCAGCTCGGGAACTTGGGTATGATTGGGGAAGGTCATTTAATGAGCACCCCCGCTCGCTCGATCAAAGATCGGCCTGTACTAAACATGATATCTTGTTTTTGAAAACACATGTGCTTTTATTCCGATTAATTAGCTAATCTTACTATGTGATGCGCACAACACACAAGTATAGACTAGATCGCCTAATTTGGAACAAAGCATCGCATATCCGTTTGTTGGGAAATGGTTTGAAGTTTGCTACTCGCAAGTAGGCTAAAACACAGATTTCAATGAATTGTTCCAATTCAAACAATCTAACCTTCACCCACAGGCATTCAGGCAGTTATATCACATAAGCAGTTAGCCTCATGGCAAGCATGTTTTCATGGCAAGCATGTTTTCATGGCAATCAATAACACACATGCAGTATGCTAAAGCGTAAATACTCACAGTGTACTCCGAGCCAAAACAAAGAACTAGTTAGAAATCATGCATGATCCTAGTTCATGTTAAGATGGCTAATGCAACACATGCGAAAATGAAATTCAGATAGGCTCGGCTATCCTAAGATGTCATGTGAAAATGCAACTTGATACATGTATTCAAGTAGGAATTGAAATACAATGCAGTTAGTATGATGTGCCAAGCCCGGTGCATGCAATATAGATGAATGATGCAAACATGAGAGCATAAGATATGCTAAACGAAACATGCCGTAAAACTAACCATCGTAAGCGGTTAAGTAAAAGGGAGAAAGAAATGGGGGGTGGAAGACATGCATCACACACACGCACGCTTATTACAACAATATGCCCTCTCGAAGGAGGGACCGAATAAAGAGCTAACTAGCTAATCTAAGCTAATTAAACTAATTATTACACAACAAATTAATTAACTAATCCTAATTAACTAATTATTACAAAACAAATTAAATAGCTAACACATTAACTATTAAGGTACAAACCAAAGCAAAAAGCTAGCTATCTAAGCATGGCAACTAAGGAAAGCAATAAAACAGGAGCCTCAAAGCAAGGAGGATGCATGCACGTCCAGTTGCCTCGTTCAAAAATCCAATGCGATGCCCCAATTCGCCTCTGTTTGCAATCTGCTCTCAGGAACTTGCACCAAGCTCCAAAAAGATGAAACTCAACCTTGGGAATCCAGTGGGAGGGTGGCCGACCACTTTTGGTCTCCCCAAACACCTGCCGACCACTTTTTGTTGTTGAAAAACCAGAAAAGTGGTCGGCCAGCTAGTTTTTCTGGCTGGCCGGCCAGTTGTTGCTGCTGAACTGCACTTTTCTGCAACAGAGAGCAAGAAAGGGCATGGCAATGTATTTGCAGCATATGTGTGCATAACCACCTTCCCTATCATGTGATGAACTCAAGGGAGTGTGGTTCTCGACCCTCGGACCACTAATCGCGCATTTCAATGCATAATGGCCGAGAGACGAAGTTGCACAATTCAATATGGAAATGAATGCACGAGTAAACACATAAAGCCTAAAACTCTATCATGTATGATCAAGAGCATCGGCGACCGGGAATTAAGGCACGTTTCATCACTTGAAGTATGAAACGCTCCTCGTTTCTCGTGTTTGGGCTAACACCTATTCCAAACACAAATGCAAGCAACATGGCAAACATGCAATGCGACTACATGGCATACACAGTGCTATGGACAATATGGCATACTCAATGCAATATCATCGTGGCATGCTCAATGCAAACAACAACATAACATGCACAACACATTATAACATGGCATACACAATGCAACAATGGACTTAAACCAAGATGGATAGGCCTCAACCATGCCCAAATCAGTGGCCGTAACACCACAATAAAGACACCAAAATACAAAGCATGTATGCACAATGCATTGGCCAATCAAGTAGGCCAAAGAGCACAACTCTCAAGAGTGCTCAAGGAGTGATAAAAGTGGAAGTGTAACAACACTAAGTGCAATGAAATGAGGTAAGAAATGATGTCAAATCATTCAAAAAACACAAGTATGGCATGCTAGGACCCTAAGGCATGAAAGCTAGCAAAGAGCAACACATAGGAGGCATGCAATACATGGCACAATGCATGAACTAAGCATGGACAGAGCTCAAGTAGGTCAAAATAAGGACCTAAACATGCTGAGATGATGGCTCAAACACCTAGGCATGCAAGCATACAAGCTAAACCATAAACTAGGCAATCATGCACAACACTTAAAGGCATTCAAAGCATGAATGAAGTGAGAGCATGGCAAGTCTATATGCTCTGAAATGTCATGTTAAGTGATGCCAAATCAAGTACACAACTCAAATGAAGCATGCAATGGTGCTCAAAGCTTGAGGCAAGCAAGAGCATTTACACTACAAGTATACAAAACATGAAGCATATGGCTAAGGCAACCCAAAACAGACCTAGAACATGTTGAAATGAGACTAAAACATGCATGGATGGAAGCCAAAATATGCTAGCATGAGGGGCATAAGACATGGAATATGCAAGGCAAATAGGGTGGATTACACTACACCTATTAGGACCAAACATGGTATGACTTAAGCAACAAAAATCAGAGTTATATTATGGCATAATAACCCCAAAAACCCATTGAAATGATGGCTCGCAAGCTAAGGCATGAAAGCATACGCAATGGTTCATGTTAAGGCATAAAGGGACAAACCCTCCAACGCATTGATTGAGTGACAAATGCAAGTGCATAGCCATGAAACATGGACTGAAATCACATAATAAATGATGCCAAATCATTCACATAGTCCAAGTAATGCATGCTAGAGGACTCAATGCACAAAGCTAACAAGCTAGATTGAACCATAGCTATACAAAGCAAGTCATGCATGGCCAAGACAACACAAATCAGACCTTAAACATGCTAAGACATGAGCAAAATGTTCTCAGAGCTAAGTCAAAAACATGCTAAAATGACATGTTAGAGCATGAGACACATTAGGCTATTTCATGGAATTGCATTACAAGTGCATGAGGCATTCAAGGGCCAACCAAACCAAACCAAAACAGAGTCATGACATGGCAAAATATCACCAAAAACATGCTGAAATGGAAAAAAATCAAGCTAGAATGACATGCTACCTCATGAAGCATACAAAGCTAGTTTAAAGAACTTACACTACAAGTGTATTAACCATGCATGGAGTGACCAAACCAAGCAAAAACAATGGCATGCCTCAGCAAAATAACCACAAATACAAGCTAAGACATGGCCAACATGATCTTAACAAAGGTGCTTACATATAAGGCATTCAAAGCTAGTAAAGAAGACACAAAGGAGAAGGGATGACCCTCTCCTATTTAGGACTCCAAAACCACCTTCCCACCACTGAAAATCCTCTGGATTTCAGTGGTAGGAAGGCCATGCAAAGGGTTCAACAAGAGCCTAAATGGATGGCTCAAAACAAGGCCTAAGAGGGGGTAAACCACCCCAAACGAAAAAGTGACCTTAAACAACTATTTTAAACTCACAAAAACAGAACTTTTTTCAGTTAAGAGTCAAGCTTAAAAACGTATGCAAGAAGGGCTAAAAGCTTAAGCAAGAAAGGGGTATTTAAAGGTCAAATGCTCACCCTTGAAGACCTTCTTTACCACTGCAACTCCAGCAACTTTTTCAAGCTCAAAGCAACCCAAGAACACCAAAACTAGCTCCTAAGCACCTCAGTAGCAAATGGATGGTGTTTGAGTGTGTGTTTGTGTGAAAAAGCAAGACAAAACTACACTTTTGAACACAAAACAAGAGCAAAATGAAGAAGTATAGATATAGGCTATATATATAACTCAAGGGAGTTTTTTTTGAACCTAGAGGAAGGAGGAGGAGCCTCCCTCTTATAGAAACCAAAAGGCTAAGCTTCTTGGAGAAGCTAAGCTTCAAACAAATCCCTCCATACACGTGTATGGAGGATAGCCCAAATGTCCTCCAACTGTGCCAGCTGGAGGAAAATATCTCCAAAAAGGTGCCAAAAAAAAGCCGACCACTTGAAGTGGTCTGCCTGCTACTTAAAGTGGTCGGCCGACCACTTCAAGTGGCCTCTGAGAGCAAAAACTAGTCGGCCATGGTGGGATAGAGTCTAGGGCACTAAAACAAGCAAGTGGAGTGGTGGTCGACCAGAAAAGATGCCCCAAAGACCAAGAAAGCTAGTTGTCCGACCAAAAAAATGGCTGGCAAAAGGAAAAGTGGTCGGCCAGAAGAAATACTGGTCTCCCACCCTTGTGCCACCTTCCAAACAAGGAAACTAAGGTTTGTACCAAAAACAAACCAAAGCGGATACAAGACGAGAGATCGGGAGGCAAAGCACGCGGCCGAAAGTCCCAAAAACTAGCTGACGAGCACCAAAAGTGGTAGGCAACCACAAAAGTGGTCTCCTGAACCACAGTGTCCCTCTAGGCAGAGGCAACAAGGTGTGGTTCAAAAACCACACCAAACGGAGAACGTTAAGCGGTCCCGAGACAAGGCGCACGGCCAAAGGCTCCAAAAATCGGAAACTAGTCTCCAAACGAGAAAAGTGGCCTACGACCACAAAGAGATGGTCTACAAGACCTCTCCCTCCTTCCGGGAAGAGAAAACAAGATTCGGTCCACAAACTGAGCCGAAGCAGCAAGAGTTCAGAGGCCTGGAGACAAGGCCCTCAGCCAAAACTCCAAAACCTCTAAACGAGCACAACATGCACCATCATCGAGTGCTCAATCGATGACATCTGAGTCTTAAGGTCGGTCAAAAATGGGGTGTCTACAATGAGAACTATTGAAATGTTATGGGGTAAATACGTTGGTAAGTCCGGGTAGGAGGTGTAGATGAAATTGATAAGTTGGCTTGAGTGTCAAGGGTGAAAGACCGAAAACACGCGGGGAGGAGGTACCATTTCCTTTCCGGTTAGCAACCGGTAAAGTGGGGTATTGGTAGTGCTAGTTGAGCCTACTTGCAAACACTAACCTAGGGATTACCTGAGTCGTATTTACTGCCCCTATTGATTAAAATTGAAAGTTTCGGAATATTTGAGATTGCAAACTGTTTTTGAGACATGGTGATTTTCAAGAAGAGCATGAAATGAAATTTTCTTTACAATGGCATTGCATGGCATTTGCATTTACATTTAACATTGGAGGTTAGCATAACTGTATATACTTTGTAAGGTTTCTCTACTATGTTTTATGCTCACCCCTATGGGATTTTGGTGTAGGAAAGACGTGGTGATCCCGCCAAGTTGAGGGCATGGATATGTTATGAAGAGTAAAAACTCTGTTTTGTTATGATTTAATTGGTAGCCAAGGGCTATTCATGTATGGGTCCAAGAGGCCATTTTTGTGTAACCAGGCTTAAGCCTTGGAAATTGTAAGCCCATGAGGGCATTTTATCATTTTTGGAACATGATGCTCTACATGCTATAGATTCATGTATTTCTATATCATTGAATGTATAATTCGCATGTGGAACTTTTGTATAAATCTTGTTGATTAATGGTGAAATGATTGGAGTATTGTTATTTTGTTTAATGGACGTGGGTTGATGTATTAGATTTATGTTGAATTATTTCGGGGCGTTACTGTATCACTTTAATTTCTTGAACTAACAAAATGTACAAACTAATTCCCTAAATTATTAATATTGTAAAATTTCTTAATGATGGTAACGGAACACGTTTAATTATCATAATGTCTTACACCCTTGTGTGATTTTACCTCCTTGAACTTTCATGAAGTATCACTTTACTCTTCCAAATTATAAAAGCATACAATTAAACTCTTCAACTATCAAAATATCACACACACCCTAATGTTCTTAACAAAAATAGTTAAATGACCAAATTGTCCTTATTTATATTCATACACATGTTCTCTCTTTGAAGCCCAGTAAAAATTATTACAAAATTATATATATAATCCTAGCATTATCCCTTCAACTCCCCTTCCCATTTCAAAATATTAAAAAAATAATAAAATAAAATAAAAATAAAAATCATCAAAATTTTATTTATTTATTTATCCCATCTGTACTTGGATATGGGTACAATGCATGAAGTTTTTCTCATCTATTGTCCCCATTGTGTTTGGACATAGGAAATAGGATTACCTATCTTTACAAAACTTGATAAAGGGTTGCATTTTCTAATCACACTACGGTGTGCATATATTTCAAGTTACTTTCCATGTGCATTTTGCATGATGTGCTTGGCGATGTTGGAATTTGGATCACATGGATGGTGTCACTTAGGTGAGTATGACAGGTGTTGTCTTCTCTCTTTTGAATAATCAGCTATTGCATGCTTGAGTGCTTGTTGTACACACTCACTCACAGATGAATTGTTGCACAACACTCACCCTTGAACTATACACTGATTTGATTCCTCGCAACAAGGATATGTAGGCAACGCATGAGTTCGATCATTTGCATGAATGTATGGCATGGCCTTAAGTCTTATGGCCTTGTCAAATGGGTTGGTCTCGGAGCTTTGACGTTTACTCCCATTACCGATGGCTACTTGAGTTTTGTCAAAAATGGGCAACTGTAAACATCCCATTTTGAATGACCATTAGACTTTGTGCATTTGAAAGCTTCCTGATGATGAAACGGTATTTACTTCATCCCTGGAAATATTTGAAGTTGTTACAAGCTATTGTATCATCCTATTTTGGCCAAAAACCATCTTTTTGTAAAAGTGACTGTTTTGCCCCTAAACCCATTTTTATCCAAAACCTAACTTTTTGGTCCCACTTAGAAGAAAAAGTTCGTTTGAGTCTGAATTGATTAATATTTTCAAGCCAATTGACCTATTTTGTGTAAAAAGGTCAATTGAAGGCCAAACGAACCCATTTAGATAAAAAGAGGGTCCAAAAGCCTAAAACCACGTACTTGTGCATGCATGCATGGCTTTCATGCATTGAGGGCATGTGCACTCGCACCTAGTGGCTTGGCTGTAGGTTCGGCCACAAATGGGTCGCGCGGCCGCACAAGCTAAGCGAGTAGGTTATGCAGCCGCACAACCTATTGGTAGTGTTGAGTGAATTTTGGCTGTGAATTGATCGGGAGGCGCAAGGAGAAAGCAATGGAGGAACCCTATGGTGTTCCAAAAGCTTCCCCCATTGCCTATAAACCCTACCCCCTCTCTCTCTCTCTCTTTGGAGAACCAAGCTTTCAGACAATTTTGGAGTGTTTTAAGTAAGTTTAGAGTGTCTTCTCTCTATCCTCACTCTCAATTCCAAAAATACAACCTAAATACAGCAGATCTACAACTAAAAGTATATCTAGGGTTTGAAGAAAGTGAATCAAAGCAAAGCCTAAGCCTGAAGGAAGCTTTCAAGCAAATTTCTTCTCTTTTCGATTGCTCTTTGGGTTGATATTCAAACCAGCAAGTAAGTTCTTCTTTTTCTCTAATTTTAGAATATGTTAGCCATGTTTTACATAGATGATCATGGTTAGGGTGTTGGTTTAATACAAAGCTTCATATAGGTTAGTAGTTTTGCATGTTTTTTGCTTCATTTTGCATGTTTTGATTAATTGTATACTTGCTGCATGTTTAGGTTAGTTTAATCTTCATATTTACATGCATGATGCCCGGTTTAATCATCATATATTCAGCATGTTTAGATTTGTTTTGTGCTAGTTATTTTTTGTGCATTAAATCATGATAGTAGCCTTAAACCGTGCTTAGGTTTGCATTGTGTATGTTTAGTAGCATGTTTAGGATCATTATATCATATTTAATTCATATTTGGCATGGTTTGACGCTTTGCGGTGGAATCCGGGTAAGTTCCTCATTCTTTCATAATATGTTGCTTCCTTTGGTGCATTGTTTTTCCAATAATCTAAGTCTATATGCTTTTGGTGATAAATTGGTTGTTTTGAATGTTTTTATAAATATTGCTTGATTTGGTTTATATTTATAGCCATATGATTTGAAAGATTGATTTTTGTTGGAAAATCATGAGTTTATGGAAAAGATATGACTTTATTCATTTAATCCAAGTTATTTGATATTTTATTCAAATCACTTAGTTTTAGGTTTAGTAAAAGATTAGGGTTAATAATGAATTTTGTGAAATAATTAATTATTTAATCTCATAAAATAAAATGTTAATAGAGGCCAATCACTTGATTGAGCAAGAGGGGATGCATCAATTATTGACCTTCCCCTCTTGTACCTAAGTTTCCGAATCGAAAATATTTGGTTGTGACGGATTAATGCGTGTACTTAGTTTTCATTCTTAAGGGTTTTTTAGTTCCCTTAAAAATTAAGTGGTAATTCTCGAATACAAATTGGTACAACATTAGGTGGAAACGCACCTTACACCCAAAAAGGAAGAGCGTTCACAGTTATGAATCAATTTCAGCTCAACCCGACGATTAAACCACCCATCCACCCGATCCCTTTTCGGGTTCGCTTACTGATACAGTTTTTAAAACATTGGTTTAGGATAAAGTAATATTTTATCATATTTTAGGACGTTTCCGTGTAATTAACCCATTGCTAAAGGGTACTTTGATCATAAAATAACTAAAATCATAACACGTGACCTTCAATTTCATGATGTACTCATAGTTGAAAGATTTAGAGGGTATACGTGATACATTTTGATAGTTAAAGATGTCTAATTATATGCTTATTTAGTTTACAAGGTCAAAATAATATTTGGCAATAGTATAGGGGTCTCTTTATGTATATATTCCTATAATTAATTACATTTGGTTTTCTTAATTATTATTGAGTACTAATTTATTTCATTAATTTTGAAATTATACAGTTGGAACCTTAATTATAAATTAAAAAAAACATACCTTTATCCCATAATTGAAAAACCTGAATGTATGCTTTTAACCATACAGTTATTGTAAATATTTTTTAATCAAATGTGATTAAATTAAATAATTACAATTATCAAATTAATATATTTTGTATGAATAACTTATACAGCAGATGAACATATCAAAATATATTTTAGTGGGTCACAAGATCAAATTGGACAATCCAGTCCATTTTGAGCCACTGGAGCTTTTTGCAACCATGTTCATTTTCATTACACGACAATAAACTTAGGTCTCTGATAACATTTTAAAAAATTAATTTATTAATTTATTTGGATAATACGTCTTTTCTGCATGTCTTTTTATAATAAATAAAAAAGTCAGCTTGTAATCCATACCCAAAACAACCCTTATTGTAAAATACTTTAAAATCATTTTCAAAACACAATTTTAAAACAATTTACAAATAATTTTAAAATTCATGTTTGGTAAATAACTCTATAAAATAAGTAAATAAAATAACCAACAACCCCTACTGCTTATGTAATTGTTATTATATATATTTTTCCTAAGGTAGTGACTTCTTTTGTCTGAAATCGAACTAGATACTATTGTTGGACCTCCGTGGGCCTATTGCAGAGCACACATCAATAATCTGAATTGCTTAATGTGTAGGACTCGTCAAGTTCTTCATCCTTGCAAAAAAATCACGTTGATCAAATATCGATAGCCACTTGATCAGATCAAATAAATATAATTATAAAAATAAATTGTTAACACAAATGTGATTTGATCAAGTAGTTAATGATATCCAATCAATGTGATTTTTCATGGAAATAAATTACTCAACAAGTTATACATATTAAACAGTTTGAATTATTGAGACAGACCCAAAATAAGCTCAAAATGAGTTAGACTGGACCGTCAATTATAATACAAAACTGGAGGGTCAGTCATCTTCCTAATATCTTGAATAAGTTATTACTCTCGATACCAACATTTTCTAATCAAGCCTTGTTTGGCAATTAAAGTTTTTGATGACTTCTAATTTTTTGGCTTTTTTTATGAGGTAGAAAAAGTTAATGTATTTGATAAAAGTGCTGCTATTAACACCTCATCAATTATTTTGAATCCTCCATTTCCTTAAAACCCCTACTTATAAATTCTAAAACTCTTAAAATTTATTTTCTCCCCCCCAAAATAATACCAAAATTATCTTTGTAAAAATATTCCATCCATTCAAATGCACACCCCCACACCCCAAAAAGCCTCTCTCCGAAAACCCTAACAAAACCCACGACGGTAGAACCTCCCAAAAACCAATGGAAAAAATTTGTGGTTATTAAGAAAATTTTTTTCTACTTTATTAAGAGGTTTATCAATCTGTTTCTTTTTTTTCTTTTTTTTTTTTTCTATTACCTCTTTTCACACACATAACACGATCCATTTTCATGCTTCTCTGATTGATTTTTTGTGATTTATCCATAGCTTCACTGTACTTGTATGCTCTTTGTGTGAGCAAAACT
Source organism: Camellia granthamiana (assembly GCA_036172215.1). Classification (NCBI taxonomy): domain Eukaryota; kingdom Viridiplantae; phylum Streptophyta; class Magnoliopsida; order Ericales; family Theaceae; genus Camellia; species Camellia granthamiana. Next base: position 112,863,151 of record CM069910.1, read on the forward strand.
GGGCAGGATTTCAAGCCCAATCGACCCCCTGGTCAACTGGCCGGTTGACTATCCAAGGGTGGTCTGACTTCCTTTATTTGTCTACTTCTGCTGCTCTTTTGGTTATCTGTTCCCTAACAAATAAGAAATGTTCGGTTACCTATTCTTGAACAAATAAACAATATTTGGACCTGTGTTCCCAAATTTCGATCATATGTTCAAGAGTTTAGTTCCCAAAAAAACGACGAACAATTTTTATTATTTTTGCCATTTTTTTCAAAAACTTACCCTTATAAGGTTAATCTTCTCTGAGCAAAGAACACCATCGTCTCATGGAGTTGTGACTGCCGAAAAAACTTCCACTCATTGTCATCGCTAGAAAAGTGTATATAATCAAATGGTGCCACCGTTGCTTCCAAAATATTAGCGCCAAAGGATTTTCAAGGTGTTGAGGGTGGGTAGGTTTTGAATGTGGGATTTGGGAAAGATGGATAGGTGGTGATGGAGATGGGTGATCTCATAAACCCTAACTTATGATGTAGTGGGCATATGGGCTTAATTGTAAGATAAGGTGTCTCAAAATTTTTAATGTCCATTTTAATAATTTCATTTGAAGTTATTATAGTAATTAAAAAAAACTAAAAAATGAAAGATCCAAAATAATTGATGAAATGCTAATAGCAACATTCATTTGATAAATGACTTTGCTAGTTGTATCGAGAATCATAAATTACTAAAATGTTTGACTTTTTTTTCAGTAACTTTTTAATTTTTTTAAATTTTTTAACCAAAAGTCAAGTGGCCAAATCCCGCTCAATTTTCTTTTTCCACTCTAGGTTTAGTTTTAGCTTTTGGTAAGTAAAAAAAATGTTAGGATTGTTTGAGATGATCTAAATAAGTACACTTTTTGACTTTTTATGAAATATGGGTTGGATTTGGATTAGGTTTGAAATGATGTGTTAGAGAGGTGATGTGACTTAAATAAAATGATGTGACTTAAATAGGATAGTGACTTTTTGACTTTTTGACTTTTTTGAAACTTGCCAAACCAGCCTTCTCTTAAAAGACATTTAAATGTTAAAAGATGATAGGAATAAAAAATAAAAATAAAAGTAAAAAAGCTGAAATCTTAACCTAAACTAACCCAAAGTATAAGTTTCGTTTACAATTTGCCTCATTTGGAACAGCTTATAAATCCATTTTACTTATAAAAACAACTTCAAGTTGTTTGTCATATCAATTTTTTGTCAAAAAGCCAACTTAAAGTTGCTTAAAAAGGTATTAAAAAAGTCGCAAAAAAAAAAAATTTGAAAAATGAGAACTATGCCAAACAAACAAACTTTTTGAAGCAATAGCCAATTTGTAGCTTATTTTAAGCCAATACAGCTAGATTATGAGTCCCGACCTATTACAACCATGGAGGCCAAAATCCAAATTGCTATTGAAACCCTATCTTTAGTCATCCTGAATCCCAGCATGCTTGACAGCCTTATTAGAACTTGCAACCTGTCGAACTGCTTGGAATTGCCAACAATAATGATGACACACACTACTTACAAAACCAAGCATGCATGATCTCCTTTGTTTTAGATTCCCTCATTAAAATATCAAAAACCCATGAAAGCAAAATTTCCTGCACATTGATTTTGAATCTATTCAAAGATAAAGAACTTCAAATCAAATAGAATTTCAGAATTTTCTTATCATCCTTCTCCGAGGAATACAAGCACCATGTCAAGAAAGCAAATCTAGCCTTCTGATATAGAATGTACATTTATATCTCAAGACAATCAGTAAATTCAAGTTCTTCTAAGACTATATCAGGCTTAGCCTTATAAAAGGAGCCATGTTTCAATCGGTTCAGCATCTAGAACGTGAAAATTGGCAAAGCAAAACTTAACAATAATCTGAACTAGAGAATCTCACCATTAAAAAACCTAATGGGCCAAGAATTCTTCCAACAGTGAGAATGCTGTAGAACTCTTTAATTTGTTCTACGTCCTTCCTTCAATCTTTATCGGTTTCTTTGGAATTTTAAAAGCAGCAAATACAGTTTGAGTTAGGCCAACCATGGTGTCCTGATTGATGTCATTGGACTGCATTGAAGATCGCTTCAATATCTCAAAAAGTGAAGCACCAGAAACTGCTTCAGCAGTGTCATTGGTACTTTGAGTACTGAATTTGGATTGTGAGCTACTGAACTTAGTTGTAGCATTCCTTGTTGGTCGATTTTCTCTTGGAATCTGCATGTTTAACAAAAATATAACCATCACGGAAATTATTATTTGGCTTAGCTGGATGAGAAGAAAGTGCTGTTTCAATGGTAAATGAAACAGAAGATTAAGACCAATAAACCTCAACATCCAAGTGGAGAACGGAAAGCATGGCAAAACAACAATACTAATAGTTGGAAGATGAATACTTCTACAAACAATTTCCAGGCAGCTATCCTGGAAGGCAATTATGCTATCTATTAATTGGTTACTGTCGAGTCTTGGAATGACAGCATGTAACAAGTATCACACTCAGTCCCATAATTTTTGTCCACCATACAAAACCCATCTTTTTAAAGAGACAAATATTTATGAGTTTTCACCCAACTAATAGCATACTAATTTTCAAACTATCCCTCTATTTCACTCTCAGATGTATTTACACTTGTTTAAAAAGGATGACATTGAAAAAATTGGAAAATCAGAAAGTTACCTTGACCTTTCAAAATGGATATAACTTTGGGACATATAAAATGGAATAGTGGATAAAAATACAGAACGGATGGAGTATAAACGTTTATTGTGCTTTCTATAAAGCTTACCGCATCAAAAGAATCCTCTGACATTGAGATTGAACTCCTGCTATTACTGTCATCTCTTCCAAAAATGAAAGATCGAACCTTGCCTTTTCCTTGCTTGTGGGATGATGGAAGAGAATGGCTTGGTCCTCGACCAAGGAAAGTTGACTGCAAAATTGATCAATAGAAAAGCTAGTCAGGCTACAGAACTAAAACTTTGACGCCTAAAACAAACTAAATGGAAATATGTAGCTGCCATGACAAATAACAAAACATATCTGCATATTCAGCTTAACTTCAGTAAGCCATTGTTGCTTGCCAAACCTGGTCTAGCAGACAATGACCAACCACTTCTATCATGAAGGGAACTTGTGTATTATGGTAGATCTAGGGTACCAATTATGGTCCAAATTTATTTAGTTTATATTATGCCACCTGATATGAATTGTCTTATGTATGACGAGAGGAGTCCCCAACAATAAAATGGAATAATAGGCTTTATAGCAGAGCTGGATATTCATTAACATACAATATTGGAAAATGAGCAATAGGCATGTGTGGTCCCATCAAAAGTCTGCTAGGACATAAATACACGAGAGACTTGCAAGGGAAAGCCACTCCAACTCATTCAAAATTTCTCCCATTAGTGTTTTTCCCCAACAAGCACATATAACTTGATTGGGTGGAAAGATGGAGAAGAAATGCTTTGACTCATAACAGTGATGGCAGGAGGTAAAGTGGCTGTCACAATCAGAAATGTAAGTTTGAGTTTCAATGAATTCATCATTTTATCTAGTTTTTTTCTAAAACATATTGATGCATTGGAGTAATCCAAGATACCACCACCCTTCATATCATTTTCCAAACAGGTGAAGATTATTTTACCTTTGAAGAGCTGTTGTTATTTCCTCCTGTTAGCATCTTATCAAAAAATGCTGCAAAATAGTGACAAATATTAGTAAGCAACAACCAATGAAATATTATAATTCTACAATACCAGCGAACTATATGCAGAAACATCTCACATGATGTCCTTGCTTTCTTCTTGGCATCAGGCACGATATTCAACTTCTTTATGAGACCAAATACTTCTTTAGAGCTCTCATCCTTGCCCGGGGATAACAATACACCCTGCTCTTCCTGTTCATTTGCGGGTATGAAGTTCAGCAAGTGTTTATAGAACAAACTGAAGGAACCAAATAATAGAACATAGTATTATCCATCCCATGAAGCAAAATTGTAAAATGTATTTCTATATATGAAACTAAAAATAGAAACATCTCACAGCTTTGTCTAGAAGGCGCTGTTTAACTAGCCTCCTCTCTGTCTCCTCGCCATCAGATGATACGTAGCCATCATTTTTATCAGAAAAAATTTGAGGAATCATTTGCTTTGCTTTTCTTGAATTGATCCGAGCTATACTTGTTTTTACAGGGTCTTCTGCAGCTTCATCACAAAATTCCCATTCATCCTCGTCTTCTTCTTCTTCTTCTTCCTCCTCTTCAAGCAAAGTTGTGTCTTTAAGTTTCGGTCCGCATTTCAGTCTCTGCAGAAGATGATCTGTACCAGTTGTATCCTGTTGCTCCAGCCACTTCTGATGAAGTTCATTGCGCCTTTCAATATCAATTTGCTTCTCATCATACTGAGTTGCTATCATATCCTTAAGTTCCTCATAATCTTCATTTTCCTCATCTTCTTCATTTTCTTGGAAGCGCAATAGATCATTGTCGCTGTCATCTTCTTCCACAGCTTCATCATCAACAAAAGCTTTAACAGGATCACCTTTTGGAGAAGAGCTTCCTTTATCAGCTGTTTCGGGTTCTGGATCAATGTTCTCCTTGTCATTGTCCTCTTCATCAGAACTGTTTAAAAAAAAAAAATACACAACCATTTATATAATTTTCACCAGATGAGAGATGGACTTCATTTACACCCCAAAATAACGAGCAAAGAAACCTTTTGCTTGCAGCTACAGCAATTACTTTTAAGTAGTTTTGATGCATGACAGTTCAGTAATCAATAATTTAGAAACTTCAGAAATCAATGAAATCACATCCTAAACCTACAAGATTGGAAGTTTTTAAAGTCTCACATGTCATCAGGAGGAGCAGAATCAAACTTCAAGTTCATTGCAAGGAAAGATGGTGCTAGAACTTCCTCCGAAGGACTATCATTGTCATCATTAAACATCAGATCTTTCCCTTCACTTGTTTCGGAATCACAGAACAGATCCTACAGCACACAAACAATGAGCAATAATTTATGCATCTGCAACCTCTTGCAGAAATAGCAATTTCCTTCTAAACATAAGAGATGTGAGTAAAGAAACCTGAGTATCATCAACTGGAGCTCGAAATGCATGCATTGATTGTTCATCCACAGCCTGCACTTAGAACGAAGCAAGAGTAAGTTGATATGGGAAATCCGCCTCATTTCTTTTCCACAAAGAATATACTATGTTTCTGCTCAGTTATTTTCATCATGAGTCCTTAATGCAGAATCTGCATACTTTCCTACTCTTCTAATTTCCATTACAAGGTTTTGATGAAAAACAATTGCAAAACTGTGAATCATGAAAGTGTCAAATTCAGCAATGTAACATGTACCACGAATCCCACTTGATTTGATCAACATAGTATTATCACATCTATGAAATTAACATAAGAACAACTGCACAAGAAATTTGAAATTCAAAACAAATATAAATTTGCCATCTGAGTTACCATTTGGGAAGGACTATTTTCATGACTTGATTGTCTTGCAGCTTCCTTCGATTCATTCGCACGGGAAGCATCTAAGCTACTCTCTACATCAACATGACATGCAGTTGTCTCCTCTTGCACCACTTCTGCAAATTTATAAACTTCTTTCTCTTCAGTGAGGACATTTTCTGAATCATGATCCATTATAACTTCCTTCATAGTACCATTGTCTTCATCAACAGAACAATTATCATATAAACTAACTGCTCTGACCCTGAAAAGATGTAATCACAATTTAGAAAAATAAAAGCAAATAAAGTCAATGAATTCAAAGGCAAAGCCAAATATTGAAATTACTCACTTCTTCATCACCTCAAGTTTCCTTTGCCGAATCTTCTCCAAGACTGATGATATAGGTTTTTGTACAATTGGTATAGGTTTAAAGGTGGCATCTCTAGTTTCTACAAAAAAGAAAATCCAATGCAAACATAAATACATGTAGAAGTAAACTAAATGATGTGATAAATACAATTTCAATAATATTAGGGTCAATTTGGATGGATGTGGATTTCAAATTATGGGATTTGATGTTGAATTTCACAAGAAAATGAGAGAGTTAGTTATTGCCTGTGAATAGAACAATTATAGAATAAGATAAGTCAAGATATAAAATATGTATTTTAGTAGGATCCTTGCAACTATAAGGAAAATCCTCAGCATGAATTCAAATAATTATTTTAAATTCATCATGGTAAAGTTATATAATTCAATCTTGAAATCCATGGCTACACTATCAAATCTAAATTTAATCTATTTTCTTTTAATGATTAATGTCAAATCCATGCATTTCAGATCCCTAAATACAAACGGAACCTTAGATTCTAGGTCGTAAATGAAATATGTATACCTCGCAAGAGCCTCTGAGACTCGACATGAAGTTGCTGCAGATAGTTTTTTCTTTCCTGGAAATCAGGGTTAAGTAAATCAGCAAACTATTATTGGGGGAAAAATGAAGCACGAATAAGAAAATTCGGAGCAAACTACCTTTTCTTCTCTTCTTCTGGATGTTTTGGGCTTCACATCATCACCACCACTCTTAACTCTCTTCTTTTTCTTCTCTTTATCTTCACTCGAATCCTCTTCGTTAACCCGTTTCTTCTCAGACCTCTCCATATTCAAATCCGCTAAATTCTCTTCCATTCCACCAATTTGCTCAGGCATTTTCCCATCAAATTCTTCATCCACAACATCAAAATCCAAAACCCTCTTAGTTTTCTTACGATCTTCACGGGAATGCAAATCATCAATTACAGAATTCAACTCATTGTCAACTTCAAAACCCTCGGAACCCTTGGTTTCGGAAGATTCCGGAGCTTGCGATACGAAGGAATCGACTGGCGGCGATGAAGCGACTTTCTCTGCCGATTCGACTGGGGGATCGATTGAGACATGAATTGCTTTCTTCAAGCGTTTGAGCTTTCGGTGATGGAGTGAAGGCGAGGGTTCTTGGGGATGTGAGAACAGATCATAATCGTCGTCGCTCTCCATATCTGGACTGAAGGGGAGCTAGGGTTAGATGGAGGGTAACGAGTGGATCTGTGGGATGTGGATCCAGGGGAGAGATGTCAAACATAAGAGAGGGAAGGAGGTGGTGTTTTTAGGCGGCAAATGTTCGAATTTTTGGGGATTGGGCGCTACGTGAGTTGTTGATTACGCCCACACATGAAGCCTTTTTTGGCAAAATTTTTTTGCCAAAAAAATCACTTTTGTGTTTTTTTTTTTTTTTAATTTTTTTATTGATGATAAATCTATTTCTAATCGGGATACGACATTATGTCCAAGAATAAACCTTTCTGGTAATAAAAATATGATTAATAAAATTATTTAAAATTTATTTTTCGTTCTTACTTCACTATTGAATCATTGTTAGCTCTGAAAAAGACGCTAGAAAAGTCATGGATAGTGACTAGTCGTGGTAGTGATATAGCCTCCGTTTGGGAAGTGGGTTGGCTTTTTGGCTTTTTGGTTTTTTTGGCTATTTTAGCCTGGGCTTAAAAGTTTGGTTTGGGAAGGGCTTTTTGGCTTTTTGGCTTTTTTGACTTTTTTTGTGAGAGAGGAGTGTAATGATTATGGGTTGGATGTGATGTTTTGTTTTTTGTGGCTAAAAAAGCCTATTTTGTCTTTTGTGGCTAAAATAGCCAAAAAAACCCAAAAAAGTTCTTGCCAAACACCACCAAGCAGATAGAGAAATTAAGTAGACATATAAATGATACGTGGACAAATAATAAATGATATATGAACAAATAGATAAATAGGTAAGGCAATATAATTATTCAAATTGTTTTATTCTTTTTGACCCCAAAAGAATAGAGTTTTGGATCCAAAAATTTTGAAATTAAACTTATAGCCTAAGCCCTCGTTTAGATTTTTTGGTTAAAATAGTCACAAAAAGACAAAATAAACTTTTTAACCTAATAAAATAAAATGTCACATCCAAATGGCTAAAATAGCTACAAAAAGACAAAATAGACTTTTTAGCCCAACAAGACAAAATGTCACATCCAAACCATAATCATTTCATTTTTTCTCTTACAAAAGTCAAAACAACCAAAAATTCTATCACAAACAAGGCTTTTTAGCCCCAGGCAAAAAAAACAAAAAAATTAACCTACATCCCAAATGAACCCTTAAAGTCTTTTTTTTTTTTTTTTTTCCATATATATAAAAAAAAATAAATAAGTGAATTTATATTTTAGTCTAAAAATTTTGTATTTGAATTTTTAATTTTTTATATTTTCTATTTTTAGTAATTTTTTATATTTTAATCATTTTATATTTTATATTTACTAATCTAATTCACTTAAAAAGTTTTGCAAAACAAATTTAAGAATTCTTAAATACGAACATTATTACATTTTTGTATATATAGTTAGTAAAAAAAAATTTAAATTTTTCACAAATACTTTACATTTTAAGGCCTTGTTTGGATACTCCCAAATAATCCAAAAAGCCAAAAAGTTACTCAAAAAGTTAAAAAGTTAACACTATTCACCAAAAGTCAACAATTACGGCTGCACAACTCCCAATTCAAATTTTCCTCTAAAAACTAATTTTCACAATTTTTTATTACACATTTTTCCATAAAAAGTCAAAAAGTTAACCCAAACATCCATATTTTCAACCTCAATTTTTTAGTCAAAAAAGACAAAAATTGCACTTATTTAGTCTTCCCAAACTTGGCCTAAGTGTATCTAGATTACCTAAGTCTACAAATTTATTATAAAAATAATTAATTAAAATATAATTTTTTTTTATAGTAAAGACATAAAATCGAAAAAATCAAAAATACTTCTAAAAATTAAACAAATGGAGTGAATAAATTCAGGCACATTTGTATTCAAATCTATCTAGTAAGTCTTTTTATGGATTAATTTGAGCAAAATAAACAAGGCTTTATGCAATCTTTTGAAGTTAGAAGTAATGTTCGACTTTCACTTGCTGGCAAGTAAAGTACCTCGAAACGAATAAGACTACATTTTTTTTCATGCCTCTCCACCAAAATTGGTAACAACCACTCTCTATTTTTCCATTGAAGATCTTCCCTCCACGTTGATCCCTTGATAGCTTTGTCCTTATTGCCTGCTAGCCTACCATGATTGAGCCAGTTGGGTAGCGCCTAACTCACATTTTTTGTCCAAGCTCTACACAAGCCCAACTTGCCACCAAAGACCAGCGGGTTTGTTGCAACCCTTACCTATAGTAGAATGGAAATGGGAACATATTAGTATAGATTTTGTGGCAGGTCTTCCAAATACTCAATGGGGTAATGATGTAGTTTGAGTAGTTGTTGACCAATTAACTAAGTACACTCACTTTATTCCTATGCGCACAGGTAACACGGTGGATTATTTTGCAGAGTCGTATTTTAGGGACATAGTGCAACTTCACAAAGTTCCGATGACTATCGTGTCAAATAGGGATCCGCATTTCACGGCTCAGTTATGGCAGAGCCTTCAGAATGTAATGGGCACTAAGTTGACTTTTAACACTCTCTATCATCCTCAAACAAATGGGCAGTTTGAACGCACTATTCAGATTTTAGAAGACATGATTCGGACATGTGTTCTCGACTTTAAGGGATCATAGGAGAGGCACCTACCTCTGATAGAGTTTGCCTATAACAATAGTTTTCAAACAAGTATCGGGATGGCACCTTTTCAAGCCTTGTATGACCGACCTTGTAGATCACTTTTTTGTTGGGCCGAGGTGGATGATGCACCTATGTTGGGTTTAGAGTTGGTTCGAGAGACGACTAGGAAAGCTGCACTTATTCGTAAATGGTTGGTTTCGGCTCAGAGTGAGTAGAAGAGCAATGTCGACCAGAGAAAGAGACCTTGTCTTTTGAGACGGTTGACCATGTGTTTCTTAAAATTTCACCGAGACAGGGGTTGATGAGGTTAGGAAAAAGTGAGACGTTGTCTTCGAGGTTTATTGGGCCTTTTGAGATTTTAGAGCAGATCGGAAAGGTAGCATATCATTTAGTCTTGTCATCCCAACTTTTCGAGGTTCATGATGTGCTCCATATTTGTATGCTTCGAAAATATGAAGTCAATCCTTCACATGTGTTGTATTAGACCGACTTAGAGATAGATGAAGATGCCTCGTATGAGGAGAGATCGGTGCAGGTTTTAGACACACGAGAGCAGGTTTTGCAAGGCAAGACCATTCTTTTGGTTAAAGTGTTATGGCGACACCACGGAGTTAAGAAAGCAACTTTGGAGCATGAGGCTAAAGTTCATGATAAGTATCTGAACTTGTTTAATGGTGTTTGAATCTTTTTGTAGTTATTTTCATGTTTTGTTGTAACATATGAAAGTTGTAAACGCTTTGTAAGATTGATGTTGATATTGTGTTGAGTTGGGTTGATAGGCTTTTTACTTTTGGGCATATGTTGTTGTTGTGGTGGTGGTGGAATACCCCTTTTCAGTGACATAGTTTAATTTTGGAGATGAAATTTCCTAAAAAGGGAAGGTTGTGATGTCCTGGTTACTTGTGAGACTTATATGGGAATGTAATTTGGATTTCTATTCTGCTTTAGGACTATTACTATCTTTGGAACTCTGAGTTATCTTTGTTGACATCTATTCTTGCTCTTCTAAATTGTTCTTGTCCTATGTTGTCTTTTGAGTTAAGATTTGGGTTTTGGAGTTATGTTTGAAACATGTTAAGGTTGGTAATTCTGGGGTGATTTTGATTGAATGAACTTGATTTCACTAGAAGCGGTCTTTTTTCTCTCCCAGTTCTAGGGTTGCAATCTGAACTTCTAAGAGTTTGCTTTCTTTGCTTGAGCATAGGTTTCGTCGCTTGAGCAATCTGTTATGTAGAGATGAACTTCTAGGAGTTTGGTTTCTTCACTTGAGCCTAGGTTTGGTAGCTTGAGCAATATGTTGTGTCTAACACTCGAACGCAAGTTTCATCACTCGAGCAGTGTGTTTGAATAAAAATGCAATAAAAGTCACTTTTTATTCACTTTTTGATATATCTTTCTCTACAAAATATCTTTTTTTCTCTTTTGCTCTCATCTCTCTCTAAAAACCTTATTTAATTTCTCCGATCTACCTTGATCCGTGGATTTCTCGATCTTAGTGCTTTGGGATTAAAAGTTGAGCTTGAAGAGAGGGTCGTTTTAATATGAAAAGTTTCAGTTTCTATCTCTGTTAATTTTGAGGGGTTGTTCTTTTCCTCTTGTTTTGAGATAGGGATTTCTTTAATGATTTGCATGTTGTTTAGCCTTATTATGTGTTATTTGGATAGCTTAACACTTGGGTGGATTTTGGGTTTGATTAATGTTTGTTTAATGCATAAAGAGGGGTTTTCTTGAAAATTTTCTTAAAATCTCATTGGGTTGATGTTTATAAGTAATGTTGGAAATTTGAGGGAAAAGGTTTTTAAAAAGAGAAACCCCAATATTTTACCAAAACCCTTGAGTTGTGCTCAAGGTTGTAAAGTGGATTATGTGGTTGGATTTATTGAAAACTCATGATTTTTGAATTATATGGAGATTAATGAGGTTTAAGAAATGTGAGGCAAGACAATGTTACTATGAAAATGTTGGAAATTGTAGTTATGCTCTTGATTTATATATCATCCATTTTGGAATATATTGAATAGATATAATTGTTTTGGCTATCGGTGGATGATCGCATTGGCTTGTTGTAGAAATTACATGGGAGCTAGGTTAACTAAAACCAATTCACTCATGCATTTCATTTATTCAATTGTTTCATACCTATACATTTGAAAAGTATTGTTTTGTGAAAAGGGTGTGAATATCGTGGTGAATCTGGTTAGGGGGTGTAGTTATAGTTAATTAAGTTGGTCTTTGTGTCCTTGGTAAAAGTCCAGAAATTCGCACGGTTAGGATGTCTTCCTTCAAGTTAGTTGCTGGTAAAGTGGCTTTTGGTGTATTGGGCTTAAGACCTACTTTTGTTGTAACTAAATACAATTTTGGAAACTTGTAGCCACTAAGACATGAAATTGTAATAGTTTAGATATAAATCTTTATTACTCACATGCAATACATTTAGGTTTTAGAATCATTGAATGTATCAATATTGCATGTGAAATGAGCTTGTAATCTTAACGGGGATATTATGAATATAATGTGTTGGCATTTAATTAAGCTTCCGCTTGTCATTGAGTAATATATATAATTGGGGTGTGGAAATGGATAATTCAAGTCATATATTTATGGGGCAAGATTTCTAGATTACTAATACCTAATTTTGTAACTCTTTGATTGTTTACTTGATTATCATACTTCATTGTTTGTCGTAATTATGATTGTACATTAGTTTGGGAAAAAGGGATGGGGTGTGTGTGTGTGTGTGTGTGTTTACTAGGCATTCCAAGTTTATAGCATTTCATGCCAGGTATGGAAGACTATTAGCCGGTTGAAAGTGAAGCTGAAGTATTTGAAGATGTATAGTTATCCTAAAAGAATTAGGAATTAGTTTTGTTAAATCCTTTATTTTATTTTATTTTTTTTGTAATCTTGTTTTGGGATCGTAATATTAAAACTCTTGTTGTAATTAAAACGTGATCTTGTAATTCTTATTTTACTTATATATATATCTTTTGTAACCTATCCTTATTTTTCGTTAACTTATGTAGATCTTGTGTTAATATCTTGTTAGGATCTATCAAAACAAAAAGGTAGCTTTGTTATATAAGGAGATTGGATTTAGAAGGGGGGCTATTTTGACTCTTTCGAATTTTCCTAGAATCTTACATGGTTATTGACCAAATGACTCATTAGTGACGTTTCCTAAATCTTAACCTTAGAGTAAATTTTGGGGTATCACACTTGTAACCTTAGAAAAATCCCGTATTTATTTGTTAATATATTCTTTGATGTTCCCAATTTTTGGGGCGTTACAGACCTAGTTGGTTGTTGATGTTCAACTATCACTTGTTGGCATTGTAAGCATCGTGATACAATGTTTTCCTATTTCCTTTTTCATTTCCGACCACCAATACAATTGTCACAAATCTCAATACATATTGGTACTTCTCGAGTGAGATGTAAGACATCAATTATGCACATCTTTTAACAGTTGTTTTTTACATCTATATCATTAGAAATCCAGATTCTATCATCAAATTTTATGGAACTAAGAAACCTTCTTCCTAGGTTGGACACTGTCCATGATGTCTTTATTTGAGTTCGCAAGCCACATTTACAATGCTTGCCTTCCATGGTAGTTAGATCTCTCACTTTCTAACTTTCATTATCTCATTATGTGTTTTTTTACTCTCTCTTTTTCTCCATATCTCTATCTCTCTTTCTATATATATGTATATATATATATCTCCCTCTGTTATTTTCCTTCTAAACTCACCTCTCTTATTTTGGAGGGAAATAATATATTTGGTTTCCACATATTACCCTTCAACCAATCACACATGAGGATCATGTGAACGACTTCCTTCTATAAACAAACAATGAAATAAACATAAGGACTACATTGGCATTCGCTTGAAAGTTTGTGGGTGAAATTGTTGCAATTGAAAGTTTAGGAACTAAAGTGAAATCTGAGTGAAAATTTAGGGGGTAAAAGTGTAATGAACTCTATATTTTACTAGTTTTTATTTGGAAAATTTAGCCAGCAAGTCTGCGCATGGACTAATATGTAACAGAGGTTAAAGTGTTGGTCTTTCTTGGTTATAGAGACCCAGACAACACTTTTTGATTGGCAAGTCTAAACATTTGGTGTTAAGGACAATTCTTGACATATTATTTTTTTGTTTGTATTGCATTAAAAAAATTTAAAATGCTAGTATAATTTTAACCACATAAATTCATTTTTAATAAAATTTATATTTTGAATTCGTATTTTTGAGATCTTTAAAATAAGATATATATTGAATATAAAATCTTATAAATAAAATTTAACAGATGCACACCTATGAAGCCAACAAATATATGTATTTTGAAACTAATTTAAGGCATGTTGAGGTTGGGAAAATCCATGGCAAGACAACTATGTATTTGACATCATAAAATCTATGATTGTATAATAGAATGGAAATTTTCCTCACCATGTGGATCGAATGACATGATTTTTTTGATCTTATGTTTCATAATTTAAGTGAAAAAGTATAAATTCAGAGCAAAACAACATTTTATTTTGCAAAATTAAGCACCCAAAATTATATAAAGATGGATAGATATCAAAGAAATACATAGTTTAAAAAACAAATCAGCCAAGATGTACTACCAAGCACAAAGTTATGGTCCGTTGAGGTTTCAACAAATATAAAAACCAATCTTATTTTTTTAATTCGTAAAATAGACAAAAATCTGTGCGTCCCATTTTAAAATTATTTTCTTAAAAAAGTGTACATATAGTAAACATAATACACAAATCATACATGCAATGCATATAGGTAGCATACATAATGCACACATAAGCAACATATAATACACATATAACACAAACAATACACATAGGCAATATGTAGCACAGATAATGCACAAATAGATAATAGATAATGCACAAATAAGTAAGAGAAAGGGGAGAATGTACGAATATGCAATAGATGGACTAATTTGTTTTCATTTTTTAATTAAATGTTAATTTAAAGTAATTTAGATGTGCATAGATAGACCTATCTGTTCGTATTTTTTAATTGAAAATGAATAAACAGACCTATTTGTTTAAATCACCGGAAGAGTGTTGTCGAAAAAGTCGACCATGTAGAAAATGTCAACAGAAAGTTATTGACATTAGAGGCTCACAATTGACAGCAACAAACAATGGTGTTAGGCAGTTGGAATAAGGGAAATTTGTCATTTTAACTGGGAATAATACAGTTTTTGAAATAATAGTAATCTAACTGTTAGCAAAAATTTAGTTCAAGCCCAATCAATAGTGATTGACCGACATACTTAAATAAATTTCAAGTAAACACAAATAAAAATCATGCTTTGTGGTTGAGTTCTATGCCTTAAACAGATTAAGGACTTCCCTAGAGGTAATTAAGTAAAGAAGGATTTGAACAGAAAAGAATATATATTTATTCAATTAGATTGCTACTTGCTATCAGTTACAAGAACTCAAACAAGAACAAAGAACTGAAAAATACATCAATCGAAGGAAAAAAGAGAATGGATGTTGGAAAAAGCTATTTCTAATCTACTCCTAAAATGGTTAATTTAGATCTACTCCTAAATAATTCTTCACAAGTGTGATTGATGGTTGTTGATGATCTTTCTTCTGCATTCTAGTTTCCTTTTATACTTGACCCAAGGCCTGGCTTTTGGTTCTAATCATTCTCTGCCTCTCTCCATATTTATCCCCACATTTCAGGAACTGTTTTTGATTTCTTCCTTGATTCTTGGCTATCATCTTTTGTATCCTTCTTTATTCAACCCAGCCTTATGCCGCGTTGGCTATTTTAGCCAATCTTGCCACAGCATCCTTGCCATATCATCTTTATGCCCTGTTGACTGAAGATTCCTGAATTTTAGTACCAACAATACACCCTTCATTCAAGGTAAAAAATCTTTTGCCTTGAACGATTTTAGTCTGGGATTTTGTTTGCTCTTGGGCCCAATGCTCTTCTCTGGGCCGCTTAATAATTCACGGGCCCATCATTATTAGGCCCCTCTTCAGTTTCTTCATTTTGTTATTTTGGTCCCCGCACAAAGATACTTGAAGTTTTTCAAATTCTCCCTCTTCGTTACTTCTTTCTTCTTGCAAAAACCCTTCCTCTTCTTCTGAAACCAAGAAACCCCAACTTCCTCAGCCATGTCTTTTGACTCAGACTCTAACCTAGTTCATCAACTCCCACAAGAGATCATCCAACTTATCGAAAGCAACAAGTTTGACTCCCAAATCACGGCCAACCTTACTGCCGGTGCTGGGGAACTTGGACCCTAGGTTTTAAACACTTTTCCAGATGGTCTGACTTCATTCAGTACTAATGATGAGACTCTTCTTCTAGATCAGTCTTCACTTTCGTGGCTGAATTGGTCGACGGGCCCCAGATCATGGCCCAAACCAACTAACCCTGGATAGCTTGGGTAAAGAGGATAACCGCTTTTGAGGGGGATATATGGCATAATTTGGGCATTTACCATGCTATTCAACTGTCTACCATCTCATTTGAGATAGACCCCTGGTTGATCGGTGCAGCCACATGTTTTTGGTCCATGTCTTGCAATTCCATGATGCTCAAATCTGGTATGGCCTCCCCTGCTATCCTTGATATTATGCACCTTACTGGTCTTCTTGCCTATGGCTAGGACATCCATACCGTCTTACCTACTCCTGAAGTTAAGCATGATGTCAAACTAGGCAATTATGGCAAATTCATTTCGGACCATTCAAAGAAAACTGGCATTCCTTCAGTTACTGAAAAAACTATTTTCTATTTGTACTAGTTATGCCAATTCCTCTTTTGTGTAGGTGGCCTTAGAATCACTAAGGAATTCCTTACTCTTGCCCTTCTAATCCAAGAGTACAGACAACTGGCTTTTGCCTTTTTTCTCCTAGCCACCATGTATAAAGGACTTTTCTCCCTCCATGACAAAAGAATAAGCCATAGTGTAGGGGACCCCTTTTGGCTTTTTCAAGCCTGGCTTCTTGCTTATTTCCCAGAGATCAGATCCAATAGGAGAATAGACTATACACCCAAGTGTGAAACCTATGCTGAGTTCTTTCTTTCCTACCATCTTTCTCCTACTGTTACTTTTGCCCAGTATTTCTCCACCTTTCTGAGCTTCACCATCAACAAGATTCCTTCCCTTTCTTTTCAATCCTTCTTCTTCTTTTCTGTTTCTTTGTCTTATATGCATGCTGATCATACCTCTTTAAATGATGACCTTAGGCAAGCTCAAAAGACAATTTGAAGCATTTGCCTCACCCCTAGGTATATCTTGGTTGGATGCTCCATTTCCAGCAACAGACATTCTACCTGTGGTTTTGAAAGTTACAATCCCAGTCAACAGGCTAGACAATTTGGTCTCATCCAAAGCATTCCTCTCCCTTATGTCCATCCTACCATACATGAGTATGTGAACGCCAGGGTCCAATTCACTAAGCAGCCTTATGCTTATACTACTTTGATAGAAAACCATAAACTTTTACATAAGCCTAGTTTATTTGCCTTTGTAGTTAGTGCAAGCATTAGCAACAGATTTAGGTACTGGTGGACCATTCCCAGTGCGGTCATATTCCACAAGTCACTAGAGGAATACCAATCCTGCCTTTCTCTTTCCCATCGACAGAGCCAAATTTGTAAGTTACTCGTGGTCTCTTTCTTTTCCTTCTTATCTATTGTTTATTGGATCTTATTATTTATGCTTACAATCTCGCATTTTTTAATAACTGATACTCCATGAGAGATTGGTGCTGCTAATATTCCTTACTTACTGCCTCCTTTGTTAGCTAAGACCTCTGGTAAAGTTAAGGACAAAACCCCCAAGGTCTATGCCAAGAAACCCAAAGGAGAAGGAATTCCCTAGATGACTCCTTCATGGCTTCTACCTTTAAAGCCTATGATGCAAGATCTAAGAGAAAGAAAGCCAAACAGAACCCCTCTTATTCCAAGGCACCGCTACCTTAAAAAGGCTAGCAAAACTGGCACAAACACAAAGACTGGCCAAGATTCTGATGTGGACAACCTCACTCTTGAAGAAAACAGATTTGTTCTTGAAGACCTATCTTTGGTAGAGCAAACACTATTCTATGAGGCTGCTCCATCCACAATAGCTTATGCTGATACCTCCAAGACAATCCCTTCTTTTGATAAGGACAATGTTCCCATCATTTCCCTTCTAGCAAAGTTTGCTAAACTTCTTTCTCTCTTTCTTTTTCTTTTTCTTTCTTTTTTTTTTTTTTTTTCTTTTTTCTATCCGAAAATGAGAAAGTTACTAGTGACTCCCTCTAGGGACTCTGTTCCTCCATCTTCTGATCAGAACCCTTAACAAGAAGACACCTTTATCCCTTCTATAGTAGAAATAGTTGCCAAGATGCCACATTATGCTGCAACTGTTATGTTTGTTCCCCCTCTGCAATTTGTTCCTCTTGAGGATGATGAAGTCAGAGCTTATCACTACTCCAGCTCTGAATCTTCAAGTAGTGATAGTGCATCTCTTCAACTTAATTGATAGAGGTTTCGTCGACAAGATGGTGCTTCCTCTTCAATGGCTGAGACTTAGGCTGAAGTTAAAACACAAAACCCAGAAGAGCAAATACCCATGGCTAATGAAGTTCATCGTGCCACTTTTAAAATGAGAGAACAGGAGGAAGAGCCAACCCCCATCAGCCCTGAGGCCTCCCCAAGCTTGATTAAAGGACTGAAGATCTTTCCTTTGAGGCTAGGCTTGAAGATTCTTCTATCAACTCTCCAAGGCAAATCTTGGAAGTTAATGTTACACCAGCTACTGCTTTTGAAGATATCATTACAAACTTTACTGAGCTAACCATTGAGCCAGCTCAAGCTTCCCAGACACTTGTCACCCTATCTTCTTCAGAGCATATCCTGCCACATCAAGGTATATTTCTTTACAACTTCCTTTAGTTCTTACCTTTTTCCTATTTATATATTTATTTTTTTACTTCTTTCTTTTTCATTATGATGTGTGTAGCTGCTGGTTCTGAGACCATCACTAAGCCCTTTTCCAAGGCTCCTACTGAAACTTCTCCTGGCCAATCTATGCCAAAACAATGCGATCACCTCAATGCTACCAATTCCTCTGAAGGTATTTGTAACACTTTATGCTTCTTGAACTAGTGGGATTGCTCTTGACACTCTTATTATTGTACTTGGAGCCTCTTTGGTTCATTTTGGGATATTGATTGAGATGGTATCATAATGGTAAAGTAAGATTGAATAACATTGATTCAGATAATTGTCCCATGAGTAGTGTTCAGTCTTTTGCCCATTTCTATTTCCACACTTTGAATTTTGATGTGAGGTTAGAACCATTGGAAAACTTGTTTCTAGGGCTTCGATTTAGACACAAGAACAACCCAAAATAGAGACCGGATGCAGGAGTTATGGCCGTTTTAAATTTGAGTATCTATGTTGGAAGCAAGTCTGCTAGAGCGAACTTTTGACCGCTCGAGTGGTCTGTGTGAATTTTAGAGATTCTAGGAGCTCTTTTTGACTGCTTGAGCCAATCTTTGACCACTCGAGTGGTCTGTTCGAAACCTGGCATTTTAAAGTCACTTTTTGGCCCAAAATCCTTATTCTTTTTTCCTTTGTTCTCTCCCTCTCCTCCATACCCGAACCCTAGAGTTCCAAACACTTGATTTCTCCAATTTTTCCCTTAAATCCAACCTAGATCCTTCAAGAAAATTGAAGAACAAGTCTAGTTCGAGTTATCTACTAATTGTTTTGCATTTTCGTAGAAATTTCAAGTGGGTTTCCATCTTAAGCTTCCATTCTTGAGGTAGGGGTATCTTTAACTTATCATATCTTTGATTTGAGACCCACATGTGGTAATTTCATTAGACATTCACCTTTGTAGATATATGTATATGTATATGTATATACGTATGGATTGTGTTTGCAATTAAATGATTTGGAAGGATGTGAGCAATAATTCATGATTTGGATGAAATTATGTGTATTATTGAGGATTATTGTTGTTGATGAGGAAAATTAGTCTCTAATTCATGAAACAGAGAAAATCCTTAATTTTTTTACAAACCCTAGTTTTGAAACTTGTTCAATAAAGGAGGGTTTTGCTCAATTGATTTTTAAAACATGAAATTGGGCGTGTTTATTCGACTTTGAGGTTGAAATATGAATTATCGAATTGTTGTGATACTAATGTGTATGAATGGTTGGAAGAGTTAAAAAGGAGTTTTGCCCAATTGGCCTCTAGAACCAGAAAATTAAGTGTAATTACTTGACTAGAACCTAAAAATTAGGTGTATTTACTTGACTTTGATGTTGAAAAGTTAGACTTTGAGACTTTTACACCAAAATTAGAGTTGATGATGGTTATGAATTGAAAAATCTTCTCATTGTTGACATGTGAACTTTTGAATTGTTGTGCATTGAAATTATAGAGAAATTGAGATCTAAAAAATTCATGCGTCATAAATTTTTAAAATTTTATCTTGTGACTTTTAAAATGTTGGCGTATTGAAGGAGTTGAAAGGGGATAAATAGTTTATGAGTTCGGGTAGTAAGTCGAGTTTGGTTGAGTTGTGTAAAATAATTGGCATAGGGAGTCAAGGTGCCCAATTGCCCGGTATGTACGTATTGCCGGGCGAATGTGGGAAAATGTTTTTGGGTGTTTACAAGCTCGCCATTTCAGGAGTCGACAAATGTGGAAAAATGGTTTTTGGGTGTCCATGAGCTCGCCGTTTCAGGAGTCAGCAAATGTGGAAAAATGGTTTTTGGGTGTCCACGAGCTTGCCATTTTAGAAGTTGGCAAATGTGGAAGAACATGGTTTTTGAAAAATGTTTTTGGGTCTCCATGTCTCCGCTGTTTCAGGAGTCGGCAAATGTGGAAGGAAAAAAGGTTTTTGGATGCCCATCACCTCGCCGTTTTTGGAGTCAGCAAATGTAGGAATATTTTCAGTATACAAAATCTATATCTATTTATGTATTTTGAATTATGGCTCTTACTTGGAATGTGGTAGTATATTTACCACCCCTGTGAAATTTGGAAATGCTAATTTAATCTCAACATTTGCTTATTTCATACTCATGCATAAAGGTATTTATAAGCATACATAATAAAATTTACCAAATGTTTGCATTGCATGATCATGTGTATTTCAATTAATTATATAATTTGTTAAATATACTTCCTATTGAGCATTCGCTCACCCCAAAAACTAACCACTTTCAGGAAATGAAGTTGACGAGCCACCTAAATGATTTGTTATGGAAAGCAATTTAGACAAAGCATGAATGATCACTTGTTTAATGTTTTGTGTTAAAGCCTTGGGGTTATTTTGTATATATGTGAAGTATTTTATTTTTAAATCATGGACACTTGTGATATAGTGTTGTCTATTTTTGATTTCTCTATTTTGTATAACTTCATAGCTATTGAACTATTTCCTTTTAACTCTGGATGTAAGCAGATTATGTTGAAGTTTTTGGGAATAGTTCAATGGGGAAGAAGTGTTATGGAATTGTATTATTATTATTATTATGTGTCTACTGTTTGTATCTATGTGGGATGAAATAAGGGAACAAGATTTGAGAGGTGTTTTTTCCAAGGCGTGACAGTATTTCCTACTTTATCTATGTTCTTAATACTACATGTTTCCCTTTTTCTTTTTTTTTTTTCTTCATCGACCACTCCATGCTCTTCTCAACTTCATTATTTTCTTGTCTTGTTCTTTTAGGCCTTGCTATTGATGTCCATTCCCCTAGGGTGGAGCAACCTCCATCTGCCTTACTTATGGCCTATCCTACCACTAGTACTTCTCTTATTGAAGTGAGGGTAGCCCCCACCACTGAAGTGGAGGTTCATACTCCTCAAGCCACCCCTCTTCGAATCTTACCTTCCTCTTCTGTGGAGGTATCATTATTCTTCTTTTTTTCTTCTGATTTTCCTTATTCTTTAAATGTTTCTAACCTTCTTTTTCCTCATAGGCTGGCAGCTCCCCCATGGCCTTGACTCTTGACTTGCTTCAACAAGCCAATGCTTTTCAACTGTCAGTTGCCAGTGCTACTTATAAGGAAAGGTTCAAGCAACTCTCCTCCACTGAATAACAGGAAGTTGATCAATTCTTTTTGCTACTGAGCCATCCCTTTGAGGATCTTGCCTTCACTAGGGCAAAAGAACTTCTTGGCGAGTTTCAGAGCTTTGTGCCACTAGCAGAAAGGCTCTTAGACCCTGATCAACTTCACATCTTCCAAGATTTCATGGGCCAGCTTCCTCAACACATTTTCTCTATGGCACAGTTTGAAGTTGAGACTGAGACTGCTAATGCCAAGATAGCCTCATTGAGGCAAGTCTCCTATACTCTAGCCAGTGCTTCTGCCAAAACCCAAGCCATCTCTAAGACCAGTGCCTCCATCGATGAGAGGAAAACTGCCATTCTGGCTCAATCCAATAGCTCTAGGTAGAATTGGCCGCAACTAAGGTCCAACAAGCTGCTTTGATGGAAGAACAAAGCTATATTAACCAATAGATGAACCAACTCTTGGCTCAAGATGGCCCAGCCTTCCTCAAGGATGCCCAAGGAAATCTCTTCCAAGTCAAAGCAAAGAGAAGAGCCATCATTTCCTCCTAAGCTAGCTTTGTAACTACCCTTCAAAAGGACTAAGGCTCTTTTTTTATTTTTTATTTATTTTTAGACTAGATGGTAACATAACTTTTCTTGTACATGGACCCCATTTTACTATTATTAATGAAAACTTTTTTTTTACCCACGCTTGATGCTTTCCCACATGGTTGGATAATACTTCTTTAAATATTTTTCATTTATAATTCTCTTATGTGGGGCTCCCTCTATAGATGCAAGATGATAAGATTCTCCTATGAGGACCTTGTAAATCTTTAATGGCCCTTCTCAGTTTGGGGACCACTTTCCAAAACTTGGATCTTTGCTTCCCAACGGCAATATGGTTTTCCACACTAAATCTCCCTCTGAAAATACCTTGGTTTTCACTCTTTTATTATAAACCCTTTCAACTTTTCTTTTCTGAGCCAAAAGAAGGTTATAGGCCATAATTCTTCTTTCCTCTAGATCTTGTAACTCCATCATCATGGCCTCAGCATACTCACCGACAGGGATGTCATAGTCCAAGGCCACCCTGTTGGATTAGACTGTTACTTGTAGGGATAATACTGCATCATGGCCATATACCAATTCATAGGGGGTAGTCCCAATACTATTTTTCTTGTAGTTCCTATAAGCCCATAATACATTGGATAACAAATTATGCCAATCTTTAGGGGTCTCTTCAACCATCTTTTCCAACGTATTTTTTATTATTTTGTTGGTAAACTCAGCTTGCCCAGTGGCTTGAGCATAATAAGGTGGTGAATTGAGAATTCGAATGTCATATTCTTTGGCAAATTCCTTGATTTCATCCCCATTAAACATAGTGGCTTGATCCACTGTGATCGATTGAGGTAACCCAAACCTATGTATTATGTATTTATTCACAAAACCAATCACATGGCTTTAGGTCACCATTCTCAATGGCACTGCTGTACCCATTTAGTGAAGTAATCCATAGCCACTAAAAGGTAAGAATGCTACTTTGAGGAAGGGGGGAAAATTTGCCCAATCAGGCCCATTACCCATCCTCTAAAAGGCCAGGGTTTTACTATAGAATGCAGCACAACTACTGGCACCCTCTGGAGACTGCCATGTTTCTAGCATGCTTGACACCCATTGGTATAAGCTATGCAGTCTTTTCTTACTGTTGGCCAAAAATAACTATATCTATTGACCATCTACCTTATCTTCTCTCCAGCTTGATGAGCATCACATATGCCCTCATGCACTTTAGCCATTACTTTCATCTGCTCATCCTGGCTTATACACAGTAATGTCATGCCATCATGAGCCCTTCTAAACAAATCATCCTTCCATGATGACATGATTCAAGGCCTAATACTTAACCTGTCTACCAGCCTTTTCTCTAGGATTCCTAAATATTTGATCAAATGGTATCTCCAATCTCCTTTTGCCACCTCTAAGTGCATTACTAGCAAGAAATTTCTCTATCGATCCCTTAATCTGTAGAAACTTCTCCTTTGAATCCTGATTATTCTTTCTTGGCTTCCCTTCAAAATTCTCAAACCTGAGGCTACCTGCGCCATTTCGTTGGCTTGCTTATTTTCAAGTCGAAACATATACTGAAAACTAACATGGCTGATACATCAGCTATATATTCTTCTAGGGCCTTATTAGCACACCTACACTCTCCCTTAATTTGCTTAATGACCAACTATGAATCACCAAAAACTTGCAGGCTAGTAATTCTGAGCTCTATGCCCAGTTCTAGACCTATAATCAAGGCTTCATACTCAGCTTAATTATTAGATGTGATAAACTGTTCATCTATTGGTATGAAAACTAATGAACTTGACCATTGGGCACTACAAACACAACACCAGCTCCAACACCTTCTTCTGTTTTAGACCCATCAAATATTAGCCTCCAAGGGGCATTTTTTTGCATAATTTACCTCAAACAAGTCCTCATCGACGAAATAGCTAGGGTGCTCAACCCAAAAATCAGCCAAGGTTTAGCCTTTTGGGGAACATACTTGAAACAATATTCTATTAGAGCCAACAACCACATTTACCATGTCTTCCCCTCATAATAGGCTTAGATAGCATGTATTTAATTACATCAGTCTAGGTTACCACCAATACTTCTAAAGATAACATGTAACACCTTAGCTTGATGGCAGCAAAATACAAAGCCAAACACAGTTTTTCTACTAAACTATATCTGGTTTTTGCATCATTTAATCTTCTGCTAAGATAATAGATGGCCTACCTATGGCCATTCTCATTATCCTAAGCTACTAGGCACTCAATGGAACCTTCACATGCTGAAATGTACAACTTTAGTGGCTTCCCTTTGATGGGAGGCATTAGCACTGGCGGATTCATTAAGTATTTCTTAATTAAATCAAAAGCCTCTTGTTGAGGCTTTCCCTAGTTAAAATCCATATCTACTCTGGCCTTTACCAGAGATGAAAAGCCTGAGTTTTCTCAGCCAAGTTAGCTATGAACCTCCTTAGGAAGTGAACCTTTCCTAGAAAGCTTTACATTTCTTTCTTGTTGGCTAGAGGTGCTGTTGCTAATGTAGCTTTGGCCTTATTTGCGTCCACCTCAATACCCTTTTAATGAACTAGGAAACCAAAAAAATTTCCAGTAGAAACCCCAAATGCACATTTTAAAGGGTTCATTTTTAACTTATAAAATCTCAATTCAGCCCTAGGCTTTTGGGCAAAACAATTTTTTCATAATCTAAAAATATCAAATTAGGCTAAACTGATAGTCACTCCTTGATATATTTTTGTAATTTAAATAGGTCAAAATATATAAATTTATAAATAAAAATATAAAATACAAAATAAAATTTATTAATAATCAAGAGAATTTTGGTATAAATAACTAATATTAACGATTGACACATGCGATGCGTGTGTAATTCAAATAAATAAAAATAAAATAAAATATTTATTATATATTATAGGCTAGTCAAGTGGTAAGAGTCTTATTCATTTGACATATGTCTAAGATTTAAGTCCTCACCTTTTCTTTTTATTTTAAATAAAAAAATAGACGCATAATAGCATAAGAAATCAAGATTTCAAGACATCATATTCACTTTATATATTGTATAAATATTTATGAATATGAATTGTACATAGCATAATAATTTTGGATTAACGGTGTCTTTATTTATTTGGGAAGTGATTGAGACCTCCTCCAATCACCACCCTTACCACTTCACACACGTGCCGGATGATTATTGGAGAAGGAAATAAAGAAAAAAAAGAAAAGAAAAATTGGCCAATGAGAAAGAGAGAGGGTCAACGGGTGCTCAATTTTCCTTTATAATACTAGTTTTGCAGACAACTGGGCAAAGCACCCAACCCAACCCAACCCAACCCAACCGCTTTATATTGAGATTTCACCATTTTCTCCTCTGAAATGACTCTCTTCTCTCTCTCTCTCTCTCTCTCTCTCTCTCTAGATAGAAGATATACAGATGCCTCTCTTCGTATATCGAGTTGATCGTTTACGAGTAATCGGCCTCTGCAAAGGTATGATTTTTCAGTAGAAATCTGCAACATCGTCACCGATCATCCTTTCATTATCTGTTACTGTGAAATTTCATGTTTTTTCATATAATTTTCTTATGTGCCTTTTTATTCGATTGTGTTCTTGTTTAATTTGTTCATCGATTGTATGATCATTATATATTTTCTCATTCTGATTTGCTTTTTTGGTTGATCAATGGTTTCTTTTGAGAATCTTCGTTTCTGTGTAGCGTGAGAGGGTTTGATGTATATGTGTGTGTGTGTGTGTGTGTGTGTGTGTGTGTTCGTCCTGTTTTAAGACTAGTTTTTTTTTTCCCCCCCTTTGATTGAGTTGATGATAATGATGATGGTTGTGTCAGTTGTCTATTTTTTTTTTAAATATTAATTTTTTTGTTTGTATAATGGAGTTGAATCAGATAACCATTTTGGGTTTGTGATTGTTGACGTGCATATTTGATTCCGCCCTGATTTGCTAGCTCTTGTTTTTGGATTTAAATAGTAGTAGTACTGACTCAAGTTAATATCTTTGCCGGTGATGCTTCCGACCCCCAGTGGCACTCCAGTGACGTGGCACGCTGCCATTGGCTGGAAAAAAAAAAAAAAAAGACAGTTTTTTTTGGCCAATAGGAAGAGACCCCCAGCACCCCCACTGGGGGTCTCATGCATTTTCCTATCTTTGCTGGGTTGAATTAAGGGTTGTTTTGAGAATGGACTTTTTAGTGGTTTTTTTGGCATTTTATTATAAGACGTAAAAAAGTTAAGATGATACTTTTTTTAGTTTTTTTTTTTTTTTTTTTACTTTTTGGCTAAAAGTATTCCAGCAGTGCTTCCGACCCCCACTGGGGGCAACCCCCAGTGACCCCCAGTGCCACGTGTTGGCTTGGGGTTGGCTGAAAACCAACCAAAAAAAAAAAAAAAAAATTTGTTTTTTTGGGCCAATCACAGCAGACCCCCAGCACCCCCACTGGGGGTCCGAAGCTTTATTCAAAGTATTCTTTATTATACTAGAGCAGTAGAACTTACAAATTATAACTTCAGTTCAGGGTTTGAGCAAATTGCATTATTTCTAGTAAAAGATTGAAGCTGATGGTCTTGGTTTATGGGATACCAAGTGTTTCTCTTATTTATCTTATCACAATTGTGTTGATGGTTCCATTTTCTATAAATCTATTTCATTTTGATTGTTTGGTTTGTTGATTACACTGGTCATATGAATTCAAGGAATAATCTTTGAGCCAAAATTAAGATCAGTTTTGGCTGTGCTGCTTTGTGTCTTATCTCTTAAACTGCGTTCTCAGCCAAATTGTACAAAATAGGAGAGCGAATTAGCATACTAAAGGCAGAAATTGTCGTTTTTGGTTTAAGTTGATCAGAACAGGTGTAATCATAGATATATGTAATTTGTATAAGCTGTAATTTTCTGTATGAAGTTTTCATAGAATGCTGTAACTTCATACTGAACTGGAAATCAACTGCCTATTTGACTGTGCTGTTTGTTGTTGTACACCACAGCTATGATATTAACCGTGGTCTGTAACTTCCCTCACTACCATCATCTGACATGGTTTGGTTTTGTTGTTAATATTGAAAAGCGAAAGTGGTTTTGATTGTGTTAAAGAACATCCTAATCTGACCCTAAGAATTATAATATGGTAATATGCTTTAGCAAGGGATAATTCATTCTTTTAGTTAAAAATTTGTTAAGAAATGGGCAGGAAATGTAAGTAGTGATAAATAGCAATTAATCACGGGTGGTGAATAATAAAGGCAGTCATTTACAGATTTGGGTATGTCTGATCCAATTTGGTCAAGAGTTCAGTAGCCACTGTCTATCTCAGGCTTTGGCACAATTTGATTGAGGAAATCCATGTCTTGCTACCTCCTGTTCAACTGAAGGACCTCTAATATGTGCATGCCAAGGGCATAGTAATCCAAATTCCAATCGTGTGGATTTCTGTGTATTGTGACAATGTTCTTAGTTGGGAATACATACTCTTACTGATGAATTATGCTAGAAGCATTAAAAAAATATACTAGGGCGATTATTCGGTGCATTGGATTGTTACAATCCTTGTTTTGCTGAAAAAATAATGTGTTTGATTTATCAAATAATTGAAGGCTGCTATTACAGTCAATAGATAAGCAAAGACAGGTAGAAATATTTAATATACCTAGCACCCAAAATTCAAGTGTTTGATTTATCGAGTAATTCAAGATTGCTATTACAGTCCATAGATAAGCAAAGATGGGTAGAAAATTTTAATATACCTAGCATTTATTTGTACTGTTGATGCATTCTTTTATTGAGAAATCTAGTAAACAAAATCTTAATGGTAGGATCGCATGCCAACTAGTAAAATCTTGTCATTCTCTTGTACCCATAATTTTATTACTTTGTCAAATGCGTATGGCCCTGGAGGCTCAGAGATCATTCATCTGAAAATGAAATTATGGAGTCTTCACTAAGTTCACACTCTTCCCCGAATTTCCAAAGTCATTTGAATGACAATACCACAATCACGTTTGCACTCATGAATTTGAAAATCTTCTACTTATTTTAAGCAATCATCCATCTTTCCATATGACTAGATATCTTGTGGTTACTCTAAAATGGCAAATTGGCAAGTCCAGAAGAGGAAACCAACCTTTCTTATCACATGTCAATTGGGTTTATGTGCTTTATGCTTTACATTTATGAGCAATACTACAATGAAGTTCCTCAGAAAAAAATTGTCCATAAAGAGCTAAGCCTGCACACACTATGCTTTTCCCCTAGCTTTCCATTCAAGAAAAGATTGTCACTTCTAATCCAAAGATCAAGAACAAATTTGTGAATTTTCTCCCCAATTTTCCATGGTAACCGAATAAAAAATATGGGCTTTGCCTGGTTTCATTTTCAGAATCTGTTTTCAGAAATGAAAAAAATAATAATAATAAATAGTATGACACTATTAAACACCTAAAGGATATTTTAATTTTAAAAAAAAATTATTTTTGCCTCAAAAGATAAAACCATGTGAAGATGATGATTTTTTTTTTTCCCCATTTTCTAAACCAAATTAATTTCAAGTTTTTTCAAGATACATGTCTAGGATCAATAAATTGACCGACCTTTAATTGGTTTCTCCATACCATTAAAAACCTTTTAATTCCTTTTCACCCAAATTATCCAAATCATGCCCAAAGAAGCCAACATCCTCACTGTCTTCCCTTTGTTCTTAGCTCTCCCCTCCCTAATTATGCAAGAGGTCTGATGAGGAACGCGCATGCGCCCATTTTGGTATTACAATTATATAACTGTAATTTTATGTATTTAATATTTGTGTTTATTTATTTTTAATTAGGAGTTAATAAATATTTAGTTTCTTCTTTTGTTAGGATCTAGTTTTATATTTTAAATTAGGGTGTTGGCCTATAAATTACCGAACCTCATCTTTCCTGGTGACTTTGAACTGGGGCCCCCTTTTGGAATTTCTGTGCTGTATGTTTTTATCATTTAGCAAATATGTATAACTTGTCTATGTATTAGACATCTAGATGACATTATCTGATCCGAATGTTCTTTTTAGGACACTGATGCAGTGTTGGTTTGTATGCATTGAATAACCATGATTAATTCCTCGTTATGTGTGGATTTTGAAAACTGATGAAAGTTTATTTAAGTTGTATGTTAAGTGACCGAGATTATAATTTTATGGAAGGAAATAATCTAATTGTTATTATCATCTTTGTTATGGCACAAGTGCCATTTTATAGCCAAGCATTTGTTGTATTTTTTTGGGTAATATCATCTTGCTGCGGCTGTTTTTTTTTTTTTGGTTGATTTTTTTCACCAAGTACATACATTCTCTTGGTGCTAGCACTGCTCTAGATTACATTTACGGAAACTAGGTTTAGAGGGTTATTATTATGCAGGTTTTCAGATGCTGGTATAATCAAA
Source organism: Camellia granthamiana (assembly GCA_036172215.1). NCBI lineage: Eukaryota > Viridiplantae > Streptophyta > Magnoliopsida > Ericales > Theaceae > Camellia > Camellia granthamiana. The sequence continues at coordinate 112,892,843 of CM069910.1, forward strand.
TGGAGGATATGTCCTGGGAGATGTAGTAGGATACATATAACTGGCCCTAATAGCTGTGGTCTAAGGCTTTGTTGAGTTGAGTTGAGTTTTTGAGGTCTGGGGACTCTGATGGTGTATCATTCTTGTTAACATCTCTTGTAATTATACTGAACGTTAGTTAATATGGAGGCTTTGGAATGAGGGCATAATTTCTTTACATCTGCGGGTGAGAATTCTTGATACTGGGACCTTTTCTCCTCCTCCTGTTTTTCTATCTGACAAATTTGTGTTTTCAAAAGGAACCCATCTTTTATACTCTGGAAATGCAAGTCTGTTTTTTCCACTTTCTCCATCCCAAAGTGATTTTTTTTTTTTTTTTTAAGAGATTTATATACTTTTTCTTGTGTATTTTTGTTGAGCCTTTTTATTGTGTGGTAACATGGCTTTGGTTGCGTACAAAACTTAATTTTCTGCCCTTTCTTATTTTTCTAATGCCATGTTGCAGATTAGTTTTGGAAACTTTGGTTACTTGGTCCCTGGCCATATATAGGACACTAAATTTGGTGGTTATAATAGTTAGCATTGCTTCTTTAACAGCATTGGTATTGCAGGGCCCTTTAGGTAATTTGAACAACTGATGAACAGATTTGAGTCTGAAGTTCGGTGTGCTCATCAAGTTTCATTATAGTCATCTGCTCCGGTTGTGGTGTCTTATATGTTGGCGTTTATATTGGGAGAGCAAACTTTAGGGTACGTTGTTAATAAAGCTGCAGAATTATCTTAGGACGTTCTGTGGAATTTAATTTTTTCAGATGACTCAATTTTGTTGTAAATGTTGAATGTAAAAACTCCACACCTACTCTACCTACTCCACCTACTACCACCTACTCTCCACCTATCTCCTATATATAGAATCATTGTACATCAATAATAAATCAATCAATAATACATACAATTTATTCTCTTTCTCTATTTCTCTATACATTAATTATTCCTACATGGTATCAGAGCTATAGGTTAAGTTCTTGGTGTTCTTCGCCTTACCGGCGGGCGGCAGCCTTGCCTTGACCGCCCGCCGGACCGCAACCGATTCCGCTGTCATCTTCAATTTCTTCATTGCAAAAATCTCTCCTGTACTTCGCCTGCCGGAGACCACCTAGACAACCAACCAGTGAGCTAAACACATACCAGCAACTTTGAGCAGCGCCGGAACCACCACCAAAAACACAACATCACAGCTCTCCTCTCCGGTTTCCCAGACTACAGTCTCTTCAACAGTTACGCTCCGATCGGAACTTTGAAGACCACGAAAGATCCTTTAACTACTCTCGCCACCAGCGCCGCCGGAAAGTTCGATTTGACGGCGGAGACCTCCGGCGACGAGGTCACTCTCAAGACTGGCTACGACTCCTCTCGCGTCGCCACCACCGTGCTTGACTCCACGCCGCTCTGCATTTTCACCGTCGAAAGTGTGCTTCTTCCGCCGGAATTGTTCGGAATGTCGCCGTCGCCAGCTCCCGCGCCGGTTCCTGTGACGTCACCGGCGTCTCCGAAGCACATGATATATATATGAAATTGGGGGTTCCGTCACCGGCGTCTCCGAAGCAAATGAACGGTGACGGCTGTTTTGGCCTCTGTCTTTTCTCTCTCTCTCTCTCTGGTCCATTTCTCCTCACCCAGACCCACTTTCATCATATCCATCATTCCCCCTTACTTTAATCCACCACCTTTTGCACACCCGTACCCCTTTTTTATTTTTAAACCAATCTTCACCTCTGCACCCACTCCTTCAAAACTCTATAATCTATTCCACCGCCCCAACATCCTCCACCAAAAAATATTCTCTCTTTTCTTTATCTATTTTTTTTTATTCTTATTATTATTATTAAACAACACAAAACAGCCCCCAAACCAAAACCATGGGCTGGTTTTAACAAACCCACAAATTTTCATAACAAACATTCCAATTTCTACAAGCCATACCGATTTGCACAATAAACTCATTTTATTCATGTTGGGGTTCAACCCCGATCACACTTTTACACAAAAAAAAAAAAAAAAAACATCAACAGTGACGGATCTGTTTTTCTTCTTTCTTCCCCGGTGACGGCCACACACCAACTTCACTTACTCGGCTCTTCCGTCGCCGAGCTCTTCCGTTTTTTGTCGTTCTTTTTATCGTCTACCTTCGAAGGCCCGTCTCCAGTACTTCCGCCAAGAACTACCACAGTGTTTCCGCCGAGAGAGTCGGCTCCCCACCGGCCATCAAAGGTGAGGTACGTAGGTGCCCCAAATCTAGCCATGGAGGTGGTTTGCCTTTTCAGCTCCTTGTTTTCAGCCTTCAAGGCACAAATCTCTGCCCATGCATCTCTGTACATGCACTGGAGTAGGGAGAGTTGGGCGTTGACCTGGTATACCTCACAAGCCTTGTTTTGCAGACGGTGAGACAGGTTAGTGACCGCCGCTACTGTCTCCATGCAGGACCTCAACGTGTAGTGGTTGGCCTCGATATCATTTTGAGTAGCCATCACTTGCTCAACTGATAGTGTGGGAAGACTCTATCAGTTGAGTAAGAGCAGGGGTGCTTGGCCCAGACGAGCTCGATGGACCATTAAGATCCGGAAACAGAGAGAGAGGGCGGGAAGAAGAAGCCATTTTCTAGGCAACAGAGTGTTACAGAGTATCTCTCTCAAGAAAACGAAGAGTTTTTTTTTAGAGGTTTTTAGCAGGTTTTTGTCTCAGCCTCAGCCTCCGTCTTGGTTAAATAGCCAAGGCAGACACGCGCATCGCGCGCCTCTCAACGCCAGACGACAAATCGGGCGCACAAGCCAAGGCGGGCACGTGCCTCGCCGCGTATCCGGTGCGCCTTTTGATGGCTCGCCGCTCGAAGAATTCTGTCGGGCACGCCTTTTGATGGCACGCCTTTTGATAGATTGGGCACACCTTTTGAGGGTGCGACTTTTTAGGGGTCCGACAAGACTCTGTAAACTGTCCCGACATTGATTCCGGTTAGCTCCTTCATGGGTCCGACAAGACTCTGTAAATTGTCTCGACATTGATTCCGGTTAGCTCCTACATGGGTCCGACAAGACTCTGTAAACTGTCTCGACATTGATTCCGGTTAGCTCCTTCATGGGTCCGACAAGACTCTGTAAACTGTCCCGACATTGATTCCGGTTAGCTCCTACATGGGTCCGACAAGACTCGGTAAACTGTCCTGACATTGATTCCGGTTAGTTTCTACAAGGGTCCAGCAAGACTCCGTAAACTGTCGCAACAACTGTCACAACATTGTCTGCTACAACGGTCCGACATGACTCCGTAAACTGTCTTCTACAACGGTCCGACATGACCCCATAAACTGTCTTCTACATCGGTCTGCCATAACCATACAGTCTTCTACAACGGTCTGACACGACCATACAGTGTCTCCTATCCACTTTTATTTTATTTGTCAGATTATTTTCCTGTTTTGTTACTCTCTCCAAACTCAAGTTGGTTAGTTCCTAACCCCCTTGAGTTTGAGGGGGGCTGTTGAATGTAAAAACTCCACACCTACTCTACCTACTCCACCTACTCCACCTACCACTCCACCTACTCCCACCTACTCTCCACCTATCTCCTATATATAGAATCATTGTACATCAATAATAAATCAATCAATAATACATACAATTTATTCTCTTTCTCTATTTCTCTATACATTAATTATTCCTACAGTAAAAACATTGCAGTTTTATATGAGGATTGTGTGAAGCCTTAGAATCTTGAGATTCTTTATTATTGGTGTTAAATTTGTGGCATACCGAGTATAGTTGGTATTTAGTGGCATCTTTGATAAGAAATGACTGGTACAATTTATATCTTATTTTAGTTTCTAATACACTTGGGAGATTCCATGGCTTCCAAAACTTGTGCTCTTTGTTCTCCATCTTGGAAGTTTGATTACTTTTGCTTTAATGAGTGGGGGAACTAATATGGGGCTCACTTATAAATTAACTGATTCAGTGTTACTGTGCTGCAAAGAGGTCACTGCAGGATAGTTCTCGGTGATTAGCCCACGGGTGGTTATTATGTACTGTTGGAGATCATTATCTCGTGAAGCTGGAGTTTTAAGGTGATATTATGACATGAAAATCCTATTTATACAATAGTCAGATTTGCGGTTGACCCAATAACATGCTCCAGGTTGGGAATCTTTACTGCAGCATGAGCTTGTGTAAAAGAACTTGGTCTTTCTGATGATTGGCAAGGGTTATGTAGTTCAAATTGACAGCGTGCTAGGTGATGATTCATTGCATTCAGTCTATTGATGATTTGATGTAGCAATGCTTGAAAGCTGTTGATTAGGGTTATTAGAAACCACTAATATCCTAGCGAATTACATTTTGAAACATGGTACATTCTCGTTTCAAAATGATAAATTTAGAGATCTAAAATGTTTTCAAAAGTTTTTCCAATATATTTTCTTACAACTTTTCTTATCTAATATAATCAACTAAACTATAAGGTGAGTGAAGTTTTGATTGGATAAAACGTGAAAATAGGTCATAATGCTTATATAGAAATGTGGTGTTAATTGGAAATTATTTTAGAAGTATGTTAAATTATTAAAATGTTGGGGCTTCTAAAGGCCTCGTTTGGGAATCTTCTTTTTTAGCCAAAAAGTCAAAAAATTACTAAATTAGTCAAAAAGTCAACAACCCATACTAAAAAGTCAAAGATTCTCTTTTCTCTCTACTTTTTGCACATCTTTTCTTAAAAAGTCAAAAAGTTATCCTAAACATACTAGTTTTTTTTAGCTCATATTTTAGCCAAATAGCCAAAAAGTTACTAAATTAGCCTATTTCCAAACATGGCCTAAAAATTTGTGTTTGAGATGATTTATGAATTTTTTTTATAACTGAACAGATACTTGTGAGAGAAAAAAGTAATTGATTGGTGTGTAAGATGTGACATTTTAATATATATGGGTGATTCTACTTACACTACTATTTTACCTCTTTACACCTTTCATATGAGTTTTTTTTTTCTCCCAATTTTATCTGTGTGTGAAATTACCTTTAAGGATAAAATACTAAAATTAAATATATTTTGATATCTACTTACACCCCTTAGTCTTTAATCCCTACTCCTCTTTTTTTTTTCTTAATTTTTCTTTTCTCTTACACATCTCTTTTCAAAAAGTGAGAATCATAATATTTTGATCATTAAAGAAAGCAATAGATGAAGAAACGGTGGTGAAGAACAATAAAAAAAGTGAAATTGTGAGTTTTTTTTATTTATTTGGTAGGTTTTTGTTTCATTTTTCTGAACTGGTGTTCAACTTTCGTTTGGTGATTCGAAATCGAGCAAAATAAAATAGTCTAACATCACATTGCTGAACAAAAAATATAAGTTTGGTAACTAATTACCAAATAAAAGATACATTTCCGTTAACTCCAAATCGATTTTTTTTTAATTTGTTCAGCTTCTCATTACCATATATTTTCAGTTTCGTTTTTTTTTTATTTTATATATTTTTATATTTTTTTTACCTAGAAGGATTATATTTATACTCATTGCAACAACGCAAGTATTGCAATATTAGTGGACTCTAGTCATGAATTTATTACAGATGAGGTTTGTTAAGTTATTTTATTATTATTTTTTTTTATGAATACGATTTTTCTTATTTTTAATTTGTATTGAGTTTTATTAATAATTTGACGTATAAATGTATTTATTATCTTTAGATTTTTAGTAGTCGTGAAATATTAATTAAATAGGCTTCTGACGTTGGGAAGAAAACTGGATTTGTCATTGTTATAAAGACATCAGATGCGAGAGGCAATGACTGAAAATCAAGACTTACTTGCTTGTAAAATAAGTGGTTACTATATAAACAACAGGAAGATCAAGGGGAACGATTGAAGTTGACATGTTCTAAAAAGTATGGATGTCTATTTCTATCAAGGAACGGAAAATTACCTAAAAATTACCAAGACGAATTGTGATAACATATTTGATTGATGAATGCAAATAATGACAGATTTTATATATGGATATTCATACACTTGATATTTTTATGAATAATTTTATGGATACTTTTTATGTATGATTTTATGGATGCGTGTTTGATTTATGAATTTTTTTATGGATGCTTCAAGGAAAAAGTAAATCTTTCAATGTACAGCGACGGGGGCCTAAACAACTCTATTGTAGTTTGGCAACATGACACTAGAGTAATATCATTTGTATAATAATGTATCGCTGAACATGCACTTCACAAGTGGCCCAAATTAATTTCTTGTTATCATCTAAGTGGACGGCAACATAATGCTGGGAAAAAAAAAATTGTTCGGTAAGATGGCACTGGAGTAATTCAAATTAATTAGCGTTGTATTACTGAACAGGCCCATCACAAATTAAAAAATCATTGTTTGGAAGAAAGTGTCTTTGTAAATGTATAGCAACAAAATGCTGGAGAGATCTATTTTTTCCGGCAGCATAACACCAGAATAACAAAAATTGTTTAGCACCCTGTTACCATAATTAGTGGTGTAAAGAGATGAAATAGTTAATTTAGGGTTAGTTTTGGTAATACATTGGGGGTGTAATGAGAATTACATTTTTTTTTAGTGGTATAATGAGATGGAGGGTGTGAAGAGGTTAAATAGTGGTATAAGTAGAATCACTCAATATATATATATATATATATATTATCTTTATTGACTATTTTAACCAATTTAGCTCATCCCAAACACCAAACAAGATTGGATAACAAACAAGTTATTTATAGGCTATGTTTGGGAACAAGGGTTGAGGCTAAAATAATTAATAAAGACAAAAAAGATTAAAATAGTTAATAAGACAAAATATCACATTTTACACATTATTTAATTATTATTTTTTTTGGTCTCACAACCATCTATTTAACTATAAAAAAAAATTCACAAATCATCCCAAACAAACACAATTTTTTTTCATCTCATAAAATAATCAAAAAGTCAACTAAAATAGCCATTTGTTCCAAAACTTTAAGATGTGTTTAGTTCATAAATTTAGGAAGTGATTTATAAAGAAAAAAGAAAAATAAAAAGATGAGTAATCACACACCTTTTATAACTTTCTATCTTTTAATCTTTAAATTAATGAACCAAACACAACTTAAAAAGTCTGATATCCATACCTCCATTTTTTTGGAGCACAGATAGAATTCCCAACTGACTTTTGCCCCCCCTTCCCCCACTATGCTTCAAATCTGTTCCAGACCAGAGCAAAAGCTCTAACCACACTTTCAATGTCTTTAAGCACCTTAGCAAGTAAAATGAATAAAAAGCTCCATAACATTAAAATGAATAAATAAGTAAAATACTTTTTGGAGTAGGGTTATTATTTGACAACCTGTTTGGTCAGAGGGCGTTTTATTAGAAAATAAAACCTAGAAACTAGTAGCAAATCAGATAATGGTTGGCTTTTTCCAAAAGAAAATTGTTTGAGGGCTCGAAATGGTTGGCTCAAATTTGGCTTGAAACCCAAAACAACGTTGTTTTGGGTTTCATTTTTTCTTTTTTTTCTTTTTCTTCATTTTCTTGCTTTTTTTTTTTTTTTTCTTTTTCTTCATTTTCTTGTTTTTGAACACAGACACAGAGGCAAGAGAGAGAAAGGAGAGAAGAGAAGAGAAGAGGAAAACAGAAGAAGGAGAAAAGATGGGGAGAAGGAGGAAGAGAAGAAGACGGTGATGACGGTGATGGCAGATGAGGAAGATCGATGGTGATGGCGGTGATCGGAGCTGGAGTTGAATCAGATCTAAATCGGATCTAATTCTTTTTTTTTTTTTTTGGGTTGATGATGATGTGTTGATGATGATGATGATGTGTTGATGAAGATGTTGATTTTTTTTTTTTTTTTTTTCTAGTAGATCTGATCTGATTTTATTTTTATTTTTTTTCTAGTTGATGATGTGTTGATGAAGATGTTGTTGATGATGTTCTTCTTCTTCCTCTTCTCTTTTCTTCTTCTTCTTCTTCTTCTTCTTCTTCTGCTTCTGCTTCTGCTTCTGCTTCTGCTTGTTCTTCATCTTCATCTTCAAAACAGTAAGAAAGAAAAAAAAAAAAAAAAAGGTGTTTCCAAAAAGTGTGTTGATGAAGATTCGAGGCAAATTCGAGCTCGAACAATTCGGGCTGCGTATCACTGTTGTTTCCAAAAAGTGCTTCTTTGAGGTATTTAGGGATTTTCTTTCTTATTATATCATAACCAACACTAGAGTTGCATTATGAGCTAAAGCATGATTTCATAATCAAGAGTAGGTACCGCCATCGTTGATTCAACGGCGATTTTCAGCTCCTTCGTCATAGCCTTCGGAGACCACCAATGCTGCCAAAGGCTTGAAGAAGAAGAAGATCTAAAGCTCACCTACGACTTTCCGCACCATCGCCTTTACGTCGTATTCTCACCGTCGCCAATCCAACATCAACATTTATGGATCTGTAGATTCGCCTATCCTAACCCTAGATCTAGACCACCATCGTGGTCTGGCAGCAAATATGAAGACAAAGATGAAGAGTCCGACGATGATACACTACTAAAAATTGGACTTTTTGCGACGGTCTCAAACGTCGCAAAAGGTCCATATATCGTCGCAAAAAGTCTTTTGTGACGGAGCAGCGACGGGAAATGGGGGGTCGCGGAAGGGGGCGTGACAAAAAGTATTTGCGATGGTTACAAACCGTCGCGTTCTTGTAGCGACGGCTAATCAATGGTTTTTGCGACGGTTTAACCTGACACAAAAAAGAGGGAAAAACTTCACTTTTTAGTGACGACATTGGTTGCCATCGCCAAAACTTTTTTTGCGACGATATTTGACGTTGCAAAAAGTATTATTAGCGACGGTCTAAAACGTCGCAAAAAAGAAAAATTAAATTAATACCATATTTGCGACAGTTTAAATCGTCGCTAAAGATTGAACTAATATGTATATGCTACAGGTTAACCCGTCGCTAACAAAATGTAAGAAAATGATGATTACATTACCGACGATTATTATTGTTGCAATAAAATTATTTTCATAAAATCAATATATATTTTATTAATTCATTCCCTGTACAAATTATTAATAATTTCTAAAATAAAATACATCCACATTCACATTAATATTCACAAAATGATATGTATATATTTACCCTGTAACAATTGTCAACCAAATATTTTTTACAAAAATATATAAAACATTCTCTAATAATACTAATAACTTTTGATATTCAATAACTTAAATTTTTGTATCTAAAGCAAAACAAAAGTATCGACAATGCAAATAAAAAAACATATATTTTATAGTTTGTTTTAATATCAACAGGAAGCTCCAATATCGATATGCGAAGATATCATCACGTACTCAAAAGGGGTTGCATCTGCAAAAAGAAACACAAAAAAAATATCATTTATAATATAATTAATTTCAATAAGCTTACAGAAAATATAAAATAATTAATATTTATTTCATTAAACTGGCAGAGAACCTTGTACCGGACAGTACCCTTTGTCAAGATAAATGGCTAATTAAATTTTTAGAAAGCTCAGAACTACAGTATCATGGATGTCTACCAGGTGAGAGACAAGTATTGCCAGAAATAAGTGAACTAATTCCAATCACTGCAAGGGCTTCCATGGTTTAAAATTCCCAAAACCCTGCATTATAAACTCAATTTTTTGGGCACAAACTTCACTTGACTTCCATGCATTCTGTTAATGACATAATAACCAATTTTTGAACTCCAAAGAATAAGTAGTTTTATGTGACTCCATACCATGGACAAATCGATCAAGATGTGTGAGTATGAATAGAGAGACATCAAAGTTGAAATTACAAACTCCAAAGGTTCTGCTAAGACTGTCGTATAGAGTTATAAAACCAAACCAGCACCGTCGACCAAAGTGGATGGTTTGTCACACTACCAATTATTAGACTATCAACAGTCATTTATTACAAACTCCAAAAGGTTCTAAGAGTGATGTTTTGTCACACTACCATTTTTTTCCCCTGGAAACCTTTTATATAATGAAAACGCCCACATACAGTAAATATAAAACTGGGAAGAATTTCTCAAATTCTGAATGTAAATAAAGATCATATTAATTATATTTCAAAGAAGTTTGATGAGAAGGATATTTGAATAGGAATCACTAAAAGAATGGATGTCACTTCAGAATAATAGCTCACCACCATTGACTCTTCAATTCTCATAACAAAAATCAGTCCTTCCATTCAAATGCTAAATCATTAAAGAATAACTGCTCACCACCATTGACACTTCAATTATCAGAACAAAAATCAATCCTTTAATTCAAATGCTAAATCAATAAAATAAATTGATAATTCATAATAGTAGCAAAATAAAGCAGCAAATTTCATTCCTTCATTGATCAATATATTCATATAGAACAATTTGTTTGCAAAGGCTATCAGTTTCAAATTGATAACTTGGAGGTGATACTAGGGTAAAAGTCAGAATCAAAGAGTGATAAGTAACATTTAATCAAAGAATAGAAGAGAAAAACAATGTCTGTTGCATAACAGTGGAGGGACCCAAAAGACATATCGTCCAAAAAAGAACATCTATAGACAAATAAATCCAATTGAAAGGAAGCCCCCATTATAAGCTTATTATGGAGAATAGTGATTGACAACACAACAACATTAACACATCCAAAATATAGTTTATGCAAAAAAAGATAATGGTAACTACGGTTTATAAACCGGGAATAATTTTCTTGACAACCAAATGTAAAACGTGACTTCCCAAATTAAGCAAGAATTCCTTTTCATACTCATATGGAGTCTATTATTGTCACCATATTTCAAGCAACTTTTAACTCAATGCTTAATTAATCATATTTCCCCTTTTTCCACTTTTAGTCCATTCATTCCCCAAACCCCCTTTCAATAACATGAGACTAATAAAGTTTGGCTATTGGTAACGAGTGCCTTCGGGACACTTGATAAGGTGTATTTAATAGTGTGTTAATTTGTTTTCAGTTTAAGGGGTGCTTTCCTTATTTTTCACCAAAAGACCTTCTCCATACTCTCTGTTTATTGTCTGTAACTTGTTTACATCTCGATTACTATTCATTCAATACTCCCTTTTGCAACCCGCTATAGTAGTTAGTGTTTATATGCTACATGCAATTTAGTTAAAGTTTAAATAGGTTATTGGGATGGATTTACAAAATTACTGTGAACTATTTTATTCCTGTTCAAAATTATTAGTGTTTATATATGCTACAAGCAATTTAGTTAAAGTTTAAATAGGTTATTGGGGGGTTTGGGGTTGCTGTTGTGAGCTTAGCACAGCAGCAACTGTTGTGCCTCATTGTTCACTCTTAGCGCTCACTAAAGATGGGGAAGTCATTGGCATAATTAAGTACTCGGGGTGTTTACAAAAAATAACAAAATATATGTATGTATATATGTGTGTATGTATGTAAACGGTCTAGTCTTGTTCCAAATCAGAACTATAGTTATAAAATCACGTATCGAACTGTAAAATGATTTACCGATTTTAAGAATCAACACTAAACTGTGAACTGAAAAACCAGCATTGAGAATCCTCAATTTCAAATCAATGAGAAAGATTACCTATTTTAAGAATCAAGAGTAAACTATGAATTGAAAAGCCATGCATTGAGAATCATGGTTTTTGAAAAGTTTCTAGACGAAGGAAAGAAGAATGCAACTCAGTCAGCCAGCAAAACTCAGTATGATTTGATAAGCAAATAGACTATTTTAGCTTCCTATTCATAGGCAACAATGACCACTTATCTAATTAAGAACAATATTCAAACTCCTTTCAAATCAATAAAATTACTTCACTACAAATAATTCTGTATAAATTATATATATATACTATTATATATGTGTGAACAACTCACTTTAGTGTCTTGAAGCCTACTCTTTCCTTTTGCCAAGTGGATTTTTTTATATAAAAAAAGAGAAAAAAAAAGTTATAAAGTGAAGTGCACAAGATTTGAACTTAAGATCTTGAGTTTGGAAAACAACACCCTTACCACTTGATCAACAAACACTATATATATTTCTAATTCAAAATTAATATTTATATTTTACAAATTTAATAGCACACCCATCAGGTGGGCTTATACCCCTAGTGTGTATATATATATGTGTGTGTGTGTGCAAATATATGATTTAACAGGGGAAAACATAGTGAAATGGAAAATGAAGGAAAATTACAAGGAAAATGATGAGAAAATTGATGGAAATGAACGAACCTTTGGTACTGGACCTTGAGTTGTAGTAATGGTGAGAGTGATTAAAGAAAGTGATTGTAACAAAGTGTTTCCTCTAGTCTTCAGGGCTCTATTTTACACCTTATTAATCAAAATTATCTTGTGTCTTATTTGATTCAGAAAAATACGAGTACATCCAGCTTTGGAGGCATTTCTAGACATTTTACGCAGAGCTTGGCTCATGAGACATGCTTGCAAACCCATCTGCTGCATTCCAATTTCCCCCTATGTACAACAAACAAACCCAAGGATGTGCCAGGCATTAGCAATCTTGTCAACTTCTGTATTTTGAAAATAAAAACAATGTAACTTACTTCAATCTCAGCTCGTGGAGTAAGAGCTGAGACAGAATCAACGCAGATGAGATCAACAGCACCAGATCTGCACATATGATCTGCAACTGAGGCAACAAAAAGTTTGATGAACCCATACAAAAAAATAAATAAATAAATAAAAATTATTTACAATATAATCTTGGCTTGAAAAGATCAAGCTGCATCTTCGGGTCCTCAACTACAAACTCACCATGGAATGGTCTGACAAGAAAAAAAAAATGTTTTATAATATCAACAAACTAGAACTTCAGATTGCACAAGAAAAAGATGGTACATGGGGCCACATACCTTAAATTTTCAAGACAAATGACTTGAAAATGGCCATCCAAATGCCTCCCTATCGAAGTTCCAAGCCCATGAAGACCATAGCTTTTACTTACAGAACCATCATTTCCATATGTTTCCAGAGCTTTAACACCATCGTAACTCTTGCAGACAACTGCCAACATAGTTTCTATACCCAAGTACTCCGAGAGAAGCTTGACTCCAGAGTCGGAAAAACAGAACCTGTCAAGTATACTATAGATCACTAATAACAGTAAGACTCTCTGACCACACCTTAATCAACATGTTGTAGGAAGTCTACCATCCATGAGCCAGTAAAGTTAGCAAAGCATCTTAACGTCAGAATTGCCAAGACATCAATGTAACAACTACACTCATTGCACCCATTCAAAAACTCACACGACCATGCAAACTTGAAATGAACCTAATAATATACAAAACATTTACCATAATATAGCTATTCAATCACTAGAGCTATATATCATTAGGATGGGACAATTAATTCTCTACCATGTCCACGTCAAAATGGCTGAAAAGTGATCGAACACGGCTAAATAAGAAGCAATGACAATAGTACAAAGTAAACAATTAAAAACACAGAAGACTGCAATTTCAAACCAACCTGCTGAGATTGTCATCATCCACTTTCCCAAGTGTAGCAACAATACCCAACACATCCTTGGTCAACAGAAGATTAGAAGCCTCATTGCCATGGCAAATTTTCAACAAGCACAAAATGCCAGCTGCGGATTTCTCGTGCCCTATTATATGTTCTAATGGTTCCTCCTCACTGTCCACACCAGTATGATCCCCATCTTCCATCATAGGCATACTTGATGAATGATATTTCCCAAGATTAATTGAGATAAAATTTATCAGGAAAAAATATAAGCAAATAATACAAGTAAATCATACATTATCGCAAGAGAATCAAGATCTTAACTTCTTCAAACTCAAAATTATTTCGCTTCCAAAGTTTGAATACAGATCTTACTATCGTAATAACTTAATTCCATGTAATCGTAATAAAAAAGCATAAAGTTGATCTTCAGTGTGAACAAGGGGTACGATAGAAATTGGTAAAATTTAATGAGTTATGCTCATTAGAAATGCATTATTGACGAAAACCAATCACAGTCATGGAGCGCACTATGTGGCCTCTGCTTAAGGGCTTAGGGCACATAATTTTTGCTAATTGGCACTTGAATCCTGCATCTTCCCTTTTGCTATGACAACATATACCAATCAAGCTAATTTCTGGCAGTAACTTCTTTTCTTTCTTTTTTATTTTTTTTCAAAAAACGTAATATCTTAAAGCATTTAATTAGAAAATTAGACAATAAATTTTACAGGGACACTGACACAAACTAAAAATTAGAAAATAATATACCTTGCATGTCGAGAATGAAGTCATCCAAGCTGTTTTTTTTTTAGACTTCATATTTTATATATTGTCTTCATGCTATTTTAAAGCAAAACAAAATTACTCCAATTGACCAACTCCCACTAATAATGTATATAAACAGTTTAACAAGATATATGCACCATGAACAACTTTGTCATAACCAGGATGAGAACTAAAACACGAGATTCACTGACCATAACATTATGACACAACTTCAAATAATCCTTAACAACCTTAGAAGTAAATAAAACTGTTTCTCCCTGACAGAATGCTCCATTTTGCACTTCATCCCTTGGAGTTAGACAGGAATCATTCTGACAAAAAATATGGAAGATTAGAAGAGAAAGGAGTAAATTACCTACTAAGCCAATTGAGGAGGGAATCCCACAACCCTATTTTGGAGAAAACAAGAATTTCAGATGAATCGAATGGAGTTGTCAAGAAAACCCTTTTTCTTTTTGTTTTTGAGTTATGAGAAAGCAATTCAAAGCAAAGCATCATGTTCTGTAAATTGAATTGAAGAGAGAGAAAGAGATCTGAAATTGCTTATACATACATATATATATATGTGTGTGTGTGTGTGTGTGAGTGAGAGAGAGAGAGAGAGACAGAAAAGAGAAATAAAATTAGGTTTTCTGATTCCCCCACTACATTCCGCCCCTACGACGCATCTCAATTGTCGCCTCTGTCGAGTCTAGCCTCTAAATTTGGCCGGCGATCTCAATGTCAAACCCCTTCAATTGCGTCTCCTCGATTTCAGAGAACGGCTGTTGGTTTGCAATGGTGATATCAATGGCGGTGGTGGTCGTGTGATACTGTACTGACGACGGTGGAGAGAGAGAGAGAGAGAGAGAGGAGAGGAGGAGGAGGAGGAGGGCGTGACAGAGGCGTGATAGAGAGAAAGATTAAGAAGCATTTTTTTTTTTTTTTGGTCTATTAGCCACGACACAAGAAAGGCCATCTTTTTACAACGGGAGAAAAAGCCGTCTCAAAAAAATAGGTCTTTCACAACGGCCAATAGTTTGTCATCGCAAAAAGCATCCAACATATCCTTCCACCTTTTGAGACAGGAAATGCTGTCGCAAAAAGTGATCATTGGCGACGGGCGTCGCAAAAACTTTTTGCGACAGTTAATATGCCGTCGCAAAAAGTTCCGTGGCTTATACGCATTTTTCTAGTATGGTTTTATACGGTCAAAGAGATTGGGTGTGGATCTAGAATTGGTCGAGAAGGAAAAGGAGATCTGGAGATTTGGTTCTATACTATATATGTGTGTGTGTATATATATTCCTCTACTTACATATGTATCGGTTGCATGTGAATATATATATATGTGTGTGTGTGTGTGTTTCAAAATTATGTGTTTGTTGATTGTTGATTTTGATGTTATTTTCTCTTTGGTTCCCAATAGAATGAGGGAAAAGTTGAGAAATTAATCATTTGAACATCAAAGCAACAATGAGAATAAGACTATATTTGATTTTCTTGTTATGTTTCTATGTTTTTCTCAACAACCAAACACGCAGGGTTATCAATACATGACACTTAGTGTGATTCAAAGTCGATATTCTACTTAGATCATAGTATCAGTCTATTTTACTGCTATCATATTGACGTGTTGGCTAGTTTATGTGCCTTTGTACAAGTTTTTATTTATTATTTATATTTTTTTGTTGTTTGATCTTGAGGAGAGACATGTTGTTGTTGTTGTTGTTGAATTTAAATAGATAAATTTTCAAAACATAGAGATTTGTTGTTGTTGTGGAATTTGAATTTTATTTGTACAAATAGTGAGAAGAGAGATAAAAGAATTTGAATAGATAGATTGCAATAGATAGATTTTTTCAACAAATAATTTCAACATATAGATTTTTTGAATAAGATAATTTGAATAGGTAGAGAGAAATCTATGTATTTTAAACAGATAGAGAGAAATCCACATAATTTAAATAGTCAGGGAAAAAAAATAAAATAGATAAGGTAAAAAAAATTGAATAGATAAGAAAAAAATTAAACAAATAGGGAAATTTTTTGAATAGATAGGGAATTTTTTTTAACATATAGGGAAAAATTTTGAAATGATAGTCAACAAAAGTTAATAGATAAATTAAGGGATAAAATTAGAAAAAAATATTTTTTAAAACAGATAAAGGATTTCTCACCAAACTATTTCACAAAGAGTGAATTTCTTACTAGTAAAAAATATCCACTAAACCTAATGTCTTATACCCTCCTTAGTTTAGATTTATCACTAATTTACTCTTAAATGAATCAGAGTCAAAAACATAATTTAATTGAATATCTACTATGGCAAAAGAGAACTAAATAATAACCCATTTCAAATAAGGGTTTGGCTTCTCTTACATTAAGATGACAACTTTAGAAAACGTTTGGGCTTGGTAGGTTAATTTTTTAATAGATTTTGGTGATTTGAGTTGTTGACTCTTTAAAAGTAGTTTCGTAGAATATTTATGCAGAAAATAAAGATAATTGGACATCAATAATTATATGTTTGAATCATATTTGTTTTTAAAAAATAAACGACAAATATAATTTCAAAAATTGCTATTCATTTTTTCGTAATACAAATTTGATTCAAATATATAGTTATTGATTTCTGACCATCATGATTTTTATATGAATATTCTACTTAACAAATCCTAAAAAGTAAACAATTCGAATAATCAAAATTTGTGCCAAAATACACGTACTAAGCCTAAACGTTCTCTCAAGTTAAGCTAACCAATATGAAAGAAGCCTAATTTTCCTGACATATCCTTATCAATAATCATCAAACAAGTTTTTACCCTTGATTTAATATCTTATACTCTTTTCGGGATGGACTTTTCACAAATTTCTTCTCTTTGAGTTTGACTTCTCTCAAGTTGGCCATCTCAACTTAGGAGAGCGTTTGAACTTAGTAGACTCATTTTAGAACTGATTTCAATGATCCAAACTATTTATTTTTTAAAACTCGTTGAGTAGAATACTTGTGCAAAAAATAAAGATTATCGGATATCAATAGTTATATGTTTGAATCAAATTTATATTAGAAAAAATGAACGGCTATTCTTGAAGTTATATCTATCATTCATTTTGTAAAACAAATATGATATAAAACTTATAACTATCGATATCCAATTATTTTGAATTTTTTGAATGAATCTTTTACTCAAGAAGTTTTAAAAAGTGAACGGTTTGAATCACCAAAATAGGCCAACTAAACCCAAGTGCTCTCTCAAGTTAAAATGACAACGTGAGAAAAACCAAACCCTTTTTCTCTTTATATATATATATATATATATATAATTTTTTATTTAACATAAGTCACTCAAATATTTTATTAGTATCTGAGTTATATACATAAGTTATTAACCTTTTACTCTTATAAGTGTCTTTTGTATAGTAGTAAAATTAATTCTATAATAATTATCTAAAATATTTTTATTTGTAAAATGATGATATATTAATGTTTGAACAAATTATAAATAATATTTTATAATCATTTTATGAATAATGACAAGATTATAAAAATTCGTGATTTTAAATTGAAACAATCAACATAGGATTGATTTGATTATAAAATTTTCATAATCTAATTTAATTCTAAATTTCCTAAAATCATCAATAATGATTTGATTTTAATTTTAATTTTAATTTATGGATTGTTTGAGAACAATCTAAAATCACATACATTATCTTTTTATCTTTTTTAAATTATATCATTTTCTTATTTTTTTAATATATTTTTTTGTAAAAATTAAAAAATTATTAAAATAACATATTTTTAAACAAAATTTTATTCTTAAATCCAACCAAATTAAACCTTACTCGGCCCTAGTCATTACTGTAATAACTAATCAAATGGAAAAGGAAAAGCAAAAGCAAATGTAAAAGCAAAAGCAAAAAGTAAAACAAAAGCAAAGTGGGACACCGCATCACATGGGATGTGTTCCATGAAAGCGAAAAAATATTTAACTTTGTCCAATGCATAGATGTAGAGATTAAAATAATGCGTTTGAACCAGGAAAGCATCTCAATCCAAAGAGCCGAGTTTAGTATTTTTATTTTTTTAAGGGTATATTACCCTGGAGATTTATGTTTAATATTTATTATTTTTTGATATTTAGATAATTACACTAATCTTTTAATTATTATAATTATTTAAACAAAATAAAAATATTAAACTCAAGTACTTTCTCTTTTCTAATTTTATTTATTTATTTTTTCCTTTCCTTTGTTTTATTTTTTTTTTCAATGTAATTTTCTCTATTTTTTATTAAGAGTTGTTACTTTTTATATAAGAAAGGGATTTGTGAAATGAGAATATTAATCATATGGGTGAAATGTAATTAGATTAAACCTCAGGAGGTGTCAGTGTAATTTACCCTTTTTTTAAATCTCAAATAGGTCAATGTAATTTATCATAATATTTTGAATTTATTTTTTATTTTATTTTATAATATATTTATATAATAAAAATTATATCATATGGAGGGATCATAAATATTTTAACACTATGATTTTTATTGATAGCATGCCATGAGTAATTTATTTTTATGTATTTATTTATTTATTTTTATTTTTTTAGAGACAAGGTAGCCCAAGTGGTAAGGACCCCCTTTACGATCCTAGGTCTAAGTTTCGAGTCTCACTTTCAGTTAGGGGTGTGTATAATACCCGCCGAAACCGCACCGAGCCGCACCGCCAAGGCAAATTCGTTATTATTTCCCAATCGAGCCGCCGATTTTTGGTAAAAAAAATGGCAAATTCTAGTGACACTTTTATCAATCCGCCAGTTTCTATTTTTCCTCCAAACCGCACCGACCCGCACCGCTATTAAATCATGTTTTATAAGATTCTAAAAATTCTTTTTTACTTAAGTTTGCTTGTTGTTCTATACCTTAGACTATAGTATTACATTACTGCTCGAGGGGAATTCAAGATGTCAGTAATCCAAAATATCACGGTATCTCTCGTCTTTTTTTTACTCTTTGATTTAAGTTTTGTAATTTGAATTATATTTTTTATAAACCGCCAATCCGCCCGAACCGCCAAGGCAAATCCGCCATTATTTATCAACCAAACCGCCGGTTTTTGATAAGGAAAATGGCAAATTCTAGTGACACTTTTATCAATCCGCCACCCGCCATACGGTTTCTATTTTTCTCTCAAACCGCACCGACCCGCACCGCACACACCCCTACTTTCAGTGGCGGACATAAAAATCTTGTTAACAGGAGGCCAAATTCTATACAATTAAAAATTAATTATACATTAATTTTTGTACATTTTTACCAAAGTTTCATATGTATGTTAATTCACTTTGAGTGTGTTCGTTTGGACGGACTGGATAAGGGGGATTGTAATCCATCGGACTATTAGTCATGTGATACATTGTCCCCGGACTATTTGGTTGGATTGGATTTGTATCCTATGTTTGTTTAGTTATGGGATTAGATGTCTGGATTAGACTATTTTTAGTGAATCCAATATTTGTTTGGAATATTATGGAAAATGATAAATGTTCAAATGACTATTTTATCCTTTTCAATTATTTACTAAGTAATAGCAATATTAAATATAGCTTTAATATTTTAATTATTTTTAGCTAGATTAAATAAAAATTTATTTTATTTTATTTTTAGCACAAGTAAATAAATTTATTTTTAAAAAATTAAATAAATTAAATATAAATAAAAATATATGTTATTTTTAATTAAAATTTTAAATAATGAAATAAAATAAAACATCTATTAAAATTTAAATAATGAAATTAAATAAAATATAAACAAAATTTTAAAATAAAACATCAATAAAATATCTAAAAAAAATATTTTAAAAAATTAAATAAATAAAACAAAAATAAAAATTAAATTAAATTATTTTATTTTTAAATTGAGAAATTTAATTTTTTTTGAATTTTACTAAATATAATAAATAATTAAATATTAGAACGTAAAAATGTAATTTCATTATCTTATCCCATAGGATGAGTTATCCTATGGTTTCCATCCCACCCCCTCCTATGGGATAGGATAGTCCCACAAATATGTGACTAATAGTCCGGAGCAAAACTTTTGAAAGAAACAATGGACTATCAGTCCGGTGTGGGACTAATAGTCAAATCTCACACCCTAATCCTTCAAAACAAACATACCCTTTATAAACATAAAAATTGAACATCAACATTAAATTTGCAAATAAATTTTTTAATCAATATCTAATACTCATTAATAAAAACAAAAAAGTATCAAAATTGGATTATAAAGTGTTTTTTACACTTGTACAAACTAAAAAAAATTTAAAAATAAAAACATACAAATATGGATCATAACTAAAACCAATTTGAGTCATATAATTAATGATTATTTTTAGTAATAACCAAAAATCACAATGAATCGTAACTGATACTATTTCTAGATATAATCAAACATCATAATAAGACGTAACTAATTTGATTTGATAATTTGTTGGTCTCATAGACACAATGATTTGAAACTAACATCCATTTGGACCATAATTTACATACTATATATACAATATTGTAAGATAACTCTAATTGAAGAATAGAAACAATTTGAGGCTTTGAAGAAGGATTTTTTTTTTTTTTTTGGGGCCAACCCTTCACAAATTGTAAACTTAGGCCATGTTTGATTCACAAAACTAATAGTGAAGGTATTAATAATTCCATTAAATTAATATGGTATTCACTATTCAATTGGATTAGCAGGATAAATTATCTTCTTTTTCATTGTTTGATTTGCATTGGGTTAGTAGGTAAAAGAGTCTTTTTATTTTATTTCTTAGATTAGGATATATATCTCGCCCTTACCCCAATATTAATAATCCTAATAATTTGTTGAATTAATTATCCAGTGGATTAATAATCCTCAAACAAAATTTCAAAACAAACACAAGATTATTGAGTTCACAGATTAATAACTATAATCTTATATTTTAATCATGTCAATCAAACATGCCTTAAAAGGGGTAAACGCATAATATTACCTCAAAAATGCCTTAAATGCATAGGCCACGGCTTCTCTCCAGTCCAAATCTGGATTGGACGTTACTGTCTGGCCCTTTGGGGCCCACTACGGGTCGTGTTTCAATAATCTAAACCGTTGAATGTGTAGAACTCGTCGAGTACTATATGCCTGTAAAAAATTACATTGATCGGATATCGATAGCTATATGATCAAATCAGTTTTTTATGAAAAAAAATGGACGGCGAAAAATAAACGGCTTACAAAAAACTGATTTGATCATATAGCTATTGATATCCGATCAACGTGATTTTTTACAGGCATATAGTACTCGACGAGTTCTATACATTGAACAGTTTAGATTATGGAAACACGACCCGTAGTGGGCCCCAAAGGGCCGGACAGCACCGTCCAGTCCAGATTTGGACCGGAGAGAAGCTGGCCCAAATGCATAATATTACCTAAAATTTTGAAATAGTTTGCAGGGACAGTGCCCCTAATTTTATAATCATTTTATGAATAATGACAAGGTTATAAAAATTCGTGATTTCAAATTGAAAAAATCAACATAGTATTGATTTGATTATAAAATTTTCATAATCTAATTTATTCTAAATTTCCTAAAATCATAAATAATGATTTGATTTTAATTTTAATTTAGGGATTGTTTGAGAACAATCTAAAATCACATACATTGTCTTTTTATCTTTTTTAAATTATGTTACTTTTTATTTTTTTATAAAAATTAAAAAATTATTAAAATAACATATTTTTAAACAAAATTTTATTCTTAAATCAAACCAAATTAAACCTTACTCGGCCTAGTCAATACTGTAATAATTAATCAAATCGAAAAGGACAAGCAAAAGTAAAAGTAATAATAATAATTGAAATTACTAATTTTGGAATTTTAAAAAAATCATTAATAACATGACATTCAATAAAAAAAATACAACACTAAAATTAAAACATTAAATCATTTATGATGAGACCTACTACCACATCATTTGTGAGAGCACTAATTAGGGTTCCCACTCATTTTCGCAAAAGTAAAAGCAAAAGCCAAAAGTAAGGCTAAGTTTGGGATGTGTAAAATAATTCAAAAAGTCAAAAAGTTACTCAAAAAGTTAAAAAGTTAACACTATTCACCAAAAGTCAACAATTACGGCTGCACAACTCCCAATTCAAATTTTCCTCTAAAAACCAATTTTTACAATTTTTTATTACACATTTTTTCATAAAAAGTCAAAAAGTTAACCCAAACATCCATATTTTCAACCTCAATTTTTTAGTTCAAAAAGACAAAAAGTGCACTTATTTAGTCTTCCCAAACTTGGCCTAAAACAAAAGCAAAGTGGGACACCGCATCACATGGGACGTGGTCCATGAAAGCAAAAAAATATTTAACTTTGTGGGGGCACCGCATCACATGGGACGTGTTCCATGAAAGCAAAAAAGTATTTAACTTTGTCCAATGAATAGATGTGGGGATTGAGGGGTTGTTTGGGATGTCATAAATAAATATATTTTTTAATTTTATGAATTATAAAATTGAGAAAAAAAATATAGTTATTTGAATTAACTTTTAGACTTTTTTATAGAAAAACGTGTATTACAAAATTATATAAATTAATGTGTAAGAGAAGATTAGGATCGAGAGTTGTGCAGTAATTGATGCTAAAAAAATGATTGGTTACTTTTCGGAAATTGTACTGGACGGTTTTGTTCGGGCTGTGAGGGCTATCACGGGTCCTATTTTGATAATCTGAACCGTTAATGTGTAAAACTCGTCGAGTACTATATATCTATAAAAAATCACGTTGATCGGATATCGATAACTATCTGATCAGATTTTTTTTTCAGTCGTTAATTACAACATCATCTATTTTTTTATACAAAACTGGTTTGATCATGTAGTTATCGATATCCGATCAATGTGATTTTTCACAGACATATAGTACTCGACGAGTTCTACACATTAATCAGTTTAGATTATCAAAACGGGACTCGTGATGACCCCCACAGGCCGAACATCAGTGTGTGAAAATTACACCAAAACTGTACAATATTTCTTAACAAACGCATAATAGAGCTGAAGTTTACAGATTCTGAGTTGTACTCAACTGTGAAAAATTAATTTTTTTATTTCGTTTATGAATAGTAATAATTTTTCAACTTTCTAAATAATTTGTTCACTTTTTGAAAACATGCAAAACTTGGCCTAAAATAATGCGTTTGATCCATGAAAAGCATCTCAATCCAAAGAGCCGGGTTTGGTATTTATTAATGCTTGAGGCCTGGAATTTGAGGCTTCGAAATTGTCTCAAAATTTAATTTTTTTTTGGCTGTGTGTTTGGTTTTTTTTAATTTTTTTTAATCTTTTTTTTTCTTTTCTTTTTTACAAAGGTGGTTATGTGTATTAGACATCTCACACTAACTCAATCTGTATGGTTTGATACAGTCTAACCCAACTTACTCATTTTATCAAACTACATAAGTTGAGTTTTTTTTTTTTTTTTTTCCTTCATTTGTTAGGTTATGTTGGTTTATTTTATTTTATTTTATTTGTTGGGTTATGTTGGTTTAGTATTTTTTTTTTAAAAGTGGTTATGTGTAGGGTGTGCCAAAAAATTAAACATTCCGTACAAAATTATATGAAATTAACAAAATTTAACTAGCAGCTTAACTGATCAGTCAATTAGGTTGGACTGGTTGAGTAAAAAAATTGACTGATCAGTTAGGCTATTGGTTAAATTTTGTTAATTTCATATAAGTTTATACGATAAGTTGGTGTGGAATGTCTAATTTTTTGATACATTCTTACACATAAACCAACCTTAAATAAAAAATAAAAAAAACTAACTAACACAGTCACCACCCAAAATATATATATATATATATGTTGTTGAGGCAAATTCGAGGCCTCGAATTCAAGACCTCTAGCACCGCTGTTTAGTATTTTTATTTTTTCAAGGTATATTACCCTTACACTCCTAAGGTTTATGTTTAATATTTATTATATTTTGATATTTAGAAAATTACACTAACCTTCTAGTTATTATAATTATTTAAATGAAATAAAAATATTAAACTCATGTTATCTTATATTTTAATCCTGTCAATCAAACATGCCTTAAAGGGGGTAAACGCATAATATTACCTCAAACATGGCTTAAATGCATAATATTACCTAAAATTTTGAAATAGTTTGCAGGGGCAGTGGCCCCAATTTTATAATCATTTTATGAATAATGACAAGGTTATAAAAATTCGTGATTTCAAATTGAAAAAATCAACATAGTATTGATTTGATTATAAAATTTTCATAATCTAATTTAATTCTAAATTTCCTAAAATCATCAATAATGATTTGATTTTAATTTTAATTTATGGATTGTTTGAGAACAATCTAAAATCACATACATTGTCTTTTTATCTTTTTTAAATTATGTTACTTTTTATTTTTTTATATATTTTTTTATAAAAATTAAAAAATTATTAAAATAATATATTTCTAAACAAAATTTTATTCTTAAATCAAACCAAATTAAACCCTAGTCAATACTGTAATAATTAATCAAATGGAAAAGGACAAGCAAAAGCAAAAGTAAAAGTAAAAGTAACAATAATGATAGACATTATTAATTTTGAAATTCTAAAAAGATCATTAATAACGTGACATTCAATAAAAAAAATATATATATATAACATTAAAATTAAAACATCAAATTATTTATGATAAAATTTACTACCACATCATTAGTGGGAGTACTCCACTCATTTTCCTAAAAGTAAAACAAAAGCAAAGTGGGACACCGCATCACATGGCACGTGGTCCATGAAAGCAAAAAAGTATTTAAGTTTGTCCAATGAATAGATGTGGGGGCACCGCATCACATGGGACGTGGTCCATGAAAGCAAAAAAATATTTAACTTTGTCCAATGAATAGATGTGGGGGCACCGCATCACATGGGACGTGGTCCATGAAAGCAAAAAAGTGTTTAACTTTGTCCAATGAATAGATGCGAGGATGGACGGGTTGTTTGGATTGTCTTAAATAAATATATTTTTTGATTTTTTAAATTATAAAGTTGAGAAAAAAAATAAAGTTGTTTGAGTAAATATTTTAATTTTTTATAGAAAAACGTATATTACAAAATTATATAAATTAGTGTGTAGGGAAAGATTAGGATTAAGAGTTGTGCAGTTATACTTTGCTGGGTAGTTGAATTGATGCTAAAAAAATGATTGGTTACTTTTTGGGAATTGTACTGGACGGTTTTGTTCGGGCTGTGGGGGCCATCACGAGTCCTATTTTGATAATCTAAACCGTTCAATGTGTAAAACTCGTCGAGTACTATATGTTTATAAAAAATCACGTTGATCGGATATCGATAGCTATCTGATCAGATTTGTTTTTTTTTCAATCGTTAATTATAACATCATTCATTTTTTTATACAAAATTAGTTTGATCATGTAGTTATCGATATCCGATCAATGTGATTTTTCACAAACATATACTACTTGACGAGTTTTACACATTAACGGTTTAGATTATCAAAACGGGACCCGTGATGACCCCCACGGACGGAATATCAGTGTGTAAAAATTACACCAAAACTGTATAATATTTCTTAACAAACGCATAATAGAGCTGAAGTTTACAGATTCTGAGTTGTACTCAACTGTTGAAAATTAATTTTTTTATTTCTTTTATGAATAGTAATAATTTTTTAACTTTATAAATAATTTATTGACTTTTTGAAAACATGCAAAACTTGGCCTAATAATGCGTTTGAACCATGAAAAGCATCTCAATCCAAGGAGCCGGGTTTGGTATTTATTAATGCTTGAGACCTGGAATTTGAGGCCTCGAAATTGTCTCAAAATTCAATTTTTTTTTGGCTGTGTGTTTGGTTTTTTTAAATTTTTTTTTTATTTTTTTATTTTTTGCAAAGGTAGTTATGTGTATTAGACATCTCACTTTAACTCAATCTATATGGTTTGATACAGCCTAGCCCAACTTACTCATTTTATCAAACTACATAAGTTGAGTTTTTTTTTTTCTTCATTTGTTAGGCTTTGTTGGTGTGGGGTTATATTTCTGAGTATCAACACGTGGCAAGGTGACGCCGACGTGTCAGCCGAGGTTCCACGTGTCACAGTAAAGTTTTGCCAAGGTACTCTAGTAATTGCCGATGTGAGTTCCGAAGACATCTTAATTCGGGATGAAAGTCTCCATCCTCGGCTTAACGTGCAAAGGCCGAGCTACCCGCAGAAGAATAAAGCCGAGGTTATTATTAGATCGATCATACCTGCCTATATAAAATATTATCTTGATCAGATGGATGTCCAGCCATGTGAAGCCATCATCTCACCAACTAGTGGCCTTGAGGCAATGTGAGATGGCCATGAGGCCACTAGAAGCTATGTGAAGTAATAAAGAGCTTTTACCTGGAAAGCTGCCAAAAGTGCAACAGTGGGCTGGCAAGACAGCTCAAAAGCTGGTAACTTCTCCATCTCTATTCCGGAGTATATATAGAGATGGAGGATAACAAACAAGAGGGAGATTCGGAGAGAGATAGACGGACGAGGTGAACAACAAGCTAATTGTTACATTTTTAGTGACAAGTTTAGAGAGAAAAGAGAGAGTTACTGAGAGTGAATTGTAATTCTTACTGTTCATTTGATATAGTGAATTACCTCGGCCTCCCGTGGACGTAGGCAATATTGCCGAACCACGTTAAATCCTTTGTGTCTTTGTGTTATTATCTGTGCCATCTATTCTGCCTGTATTTTTACCGCTGAATCACTAAGATAGGCAGTGTGATCAGAAAATCACTCACACAGTTGGTTTATTTTATTTTATTTTATTTGTTGGGTTATGTTGGTTTAATATTTTTTTTTTAAAGGTAGTTTATGTGTAGGGTGTGCCAAAAAATTAAACATTCCGTACAAAATTATATGAAATTAACAAAATTTAACTAGCAGCTTAACTGATCAGTCAATTAGGTTGGACTGGTTGAGTAAAAAAATTGACTGATCAGTTAGGCTATTGGTTAAATTTTGTTAATTTCATATAATTTTATACGATGAGTTGGTGTGAAATGTCTAATTTTTTGACACATTCTTACACATAAACCACCCTTAAATAAAAAATAAAAAAAACTAACTAACACAGCCACCACCAAATATATATATAGGAAAATGTTTTGTGGCACTAAATTGGGGGCACTAATGCCCTAATTTCCATTTCAGGTAACTGTTTTGTTTTTTTGTTTTTTTTTTGCCTTATATGGAAATTAGGGGCATTAGTGCCCCCAATTTAGTGCTACAAATCAAAACCCATATATATATATATATATATATGTTGTTGAGGCAAATTCGAGGCCTCGAATTCGAGGCCTCTAGCACCGCTGTTTAGTATTTTTATTTTTTCAAGGTATATTACCCTTACACTCCTAAGGTTTATGTTTAATATTTATTATATTTTGATGTTTAGAAAATTACACTAACCTTCTAGTTATTATAATTATTTAAACAAAATGAAAATATTAAACTCACGTAATCTCTCTTTTCTTATTTTATTTATTTATTTTTTCCTTTTCTTTGTTTTATTTATTTTTTTCCAATGTAATTTCATATATTTTTTTATTAAGAGTTATTACTTTTTATATAAGGAAGAGATTTGTGAAATAAAAATATTAACCACATGGGTGGAATGTAATTAGATTAAACCTTAGGAGGTGTCAGTGTAATTTCCCCTTTTTTAAAATCTCAAATAGGTCAATGTAATTTGTCATAATATTTTGAATTTATTTTTTTATTTTATTTTATAATATATTTATATAATAAAAATTATATCATACGGAGGGATCATAAATATTTTAACACTATGATTTTTATTCATAGCATGCCATGAGTATTTTATTTTATTTTTATTTAAAGAGACAAGGTAGCCCAAGTGGTAAGGACCCCCTTTACGACCTCAGGTCTAAGTCCCACTTTTAGTGGCGGACATAGAAATCTTGTTAAGAGGAGGCCAAATTCTATATAATTAAAAATTAATTATACATTAATTTTTGTGCATTTTTACCAAAGTTTCATATGTATGTTAATTCACTTTATAAACAAAAAATTGAACATTATCATTAAATTTGCAAATAATTTTTTTCATGAATATCTAATACTCATTAATAAAAACAAAAAAGTATCAAAATTGGATTATAAAGTATTTTTTACACTTGTACAAACTTAAATAAATAATTTTACACTTGTACCTGTGACAGAATAAATATTGATTCGATAAATATTTATTACCTGTGTTTAAATAAATATTACCTGTGTTTAACCAAAAATAAAAAATAAAAAAAATAAACACAGGATAATTTTTTTAATAATCCCGTGTTTATTACCTGTGTTTATTGATTCCACAGGATAAATATTTATTGATTCAATCCACAGATTCAAGCTTAAATAAATATTGATTCAATAAACACAGGATAAATTTTTTACACTTGGACAAGCTTAAATAAATAATTTTAATCTTGTGTTCTAATAAAAACAAAAAAGTATCAAAATTTGATTGACATGCCCTACAGGGTAAATGCATAATATTACCTAAAATTTTGAAATAGTTCGCAGGGGCAGTGCTACCCCCTTTGGGTCCGCCATTGCTTTCCTCCCCTTCGCTGAATTGATTACAGTGCAGTAAATAACCAAAAAAACTTTTTTTAAAAATATCACAAAGCAAATTTTGAAAGGACCGAGTCAAAACACCAAGACCAAGACACAGCAAGGAAGCAACGAGGAAAGTTCCCCCACCGACAAAAAAAAAATAAAAAAAATAATTTTAGATGTAAAAGCATTGTACTGATCTCAAAGTGTTCTCTCCTCCTCAAACTCTCCTTCAAAACCTCTCTGAATCTGATTGTTTCTCTTTGATGGATGTTAATGGTCTTGTTTGTCTTTGGTGAAAAGCTTTTCTCTTCACCGTCGACTGAGTTGTTAAGGCTGTGCATGTTTCATCTCTAATACACTCTGGAAAGTTTCCAAGGTTTTTCTTTCTTCACTTCCACTTCCACTTCCACTTCAATTCTATTATTTCTCTCTGTTTAAATCTCTACTTACTTTCTGTCTTCAGTTTTATTGTAAATCTCTGTGTTCCACTGTTGCTTACTAGAAAAAACCAAAAAAATTCCTGCATTCTCTTTTGATTTTAGGAAACTTTGTAATCTTCTCCTCTGCAACTCTATTTTATTTACTTTGTGTTGAACAATTACCAAATCAGTATTCTCTGCAATCTGTTTTCATTTTACTAAGCTCACTTTCTTCTTTGCAATTTCTGTTTTACAACACAGGTTCTCTTTGTCCAATTATATTCTAATTCTCTATGGTCAACCTTGCTTGTCAAAAAAAAAAAAAAAAAATTTAGATCCCCTCTTGCAAAGTGTTCCTTTGATATCTTCATATCCTCTACAAAATTGTATTTCTCTTTGTTCAGCTGTTACTTACCAGGATAAAGAAATCTCTATATATCTTTTTTTTGTTCTAGAAATCTTTGTAATCTCTTCCTCTGCCACTCTATTTTAACTCTGTGTTCAACAATTACCATTTTGTTTTCAATAGTTGTTTGTTTTCTTCTAGTTTTACATATTGCATCACAGAAAAGGTGGGGGGGAAAGAAGAAGAAGAAAAGAAACAGAGAGAGAGGTACATAACTGAAATAGAAGTGAGAAATGGCTCCTTGTTGGATTGGTTTTGTTGTTCCAATTGTAGGCAAGATTGGAGAATTTCTAATGGCTCCAGTTGGCCATCATTTCGGTTATCTATTTTCCTATAAAAACAAGGTCGAGAATCTGAAAAATGAAGTCACGAAGTTGGATAAGAAAAGAGATGCAATCCAGCTATTAGTTGATGAAGAAAAAAGAAATGTAAAACGTATTGGACCTGATGTTGAGTGGTGGCTGGAAAGGGCTGATAAATGCCACGACGAGGCCAGAGAAATTCTAAACGATGAAGTTGAAGCAAACAAAGGGTGTCTATATGGGTGGTGTCCAAACCTGCCGTTACGTTACTCGCTCGGTAAGAAAGCAACCAACAAGGCAAAAGAGGTGGCTCAGTTGCACGAAGAGAGGAAACCGGCGGAAGTGGCCTACAATGAGCCGCTACCTGGGATAGAATCCACATCCACTGAAGGTATTAAGGTTTTTGAATCTAGAAGATTGGTTACAAACGATGTCATGAAGGCACTGAAGGATGATAGATTCCACATGATTGCAATATGTGGGATGGGAGGTGTTGGTAAGACAACAATGGTGAAAGAAGTTGCCAAAAGAGCAAAAGAAGAGAAATTGTTCGATGAGGTTGTGATGGCTGTAGTGTCCCAAAGTCCTAATGAAAGGAAGATTCAAGGTGAAATTGGAGATAGTTTGGGTTTGAAATTTGAGGAGGAGACTGAACGTGGAAGAGCAAATAGACTGTGTGAAAGACTAAGGCGCACCAAGAGAATCCTTGTCATATTGGACGATGTTTGGAAGCATCTCGAACTGAATGACATAGGAATTCCATTTGGAGATGGTCATAGAGCTTGCAAAATTTTGCTGACTTCTAGATTTGATAATGTATGCAACGATATGAATGCTCAAAAGAAATTTACAGTTGAAGTCTTAACTAAAACAGAAGCATGGAATCTCTTTGAGGAGATGGCTGGAATTTCCAACGACACAGGTCACATAAGTACTGATTTGTGTATCACACAGAAGAAAGTTGCCGATGAATGTGGATGTTTGCCGATTGCTATTGTTACAGTTGCGAGGGCACTCAAAGGTAAAGATGTGAAGTCATGGAATTCAGCCCTTCTACAGTTACGTAAGTCCATGGTAAAAAACATCAGGGAAGTAGAAGAAAGTGTGTTTAAATCTTTGGAGTTGAGTTACAACTTCTTAGGAAGTAGGGAAATTAAGGAATGCTTTTTGCTCTGCTCCTTATATGCTGAAGATTTTAATATTCCAATTGAAGATCTCGTTAGATATGGAGTTGGGATAGAGATGTTTGAGGCCATTGATAGTGTCAACGAAGCAAGAGACAGAGTACATGCCTTTGTCGATGACTTAAAAAAAGGCTATCTCTTGATGGATGGTGAACGAGAAGGTTGTGTTAAAATGCATGATGTAGTTCGTGATGTTGCTATATCAATAGCATCTAGGGAGGAGCATTCATTTATGGTAAGATGTGACAAAGCATTGAAAGAATGGCCGGAGAAAGAACGACGCAAAAATTACGCTGTAATTTCATTGCGATGCACTGGTATGAGCAAGCTGCCTGATAACCTAGAATTTCCAAAACTAAATCTTTTACGGTTAGAGGGCAATTATAAGGACAATTATGCATCAAAACTACCAAATCTCCCAGATAGTTTCTACGGAAGGATGAAGGAACTCAAAGCTTTAAGCATGTTGAATGTGTACATAGAAGGATCACTGCCGACATCCCTAGGATGGTTGACCAACCTCCGAAGCTTGTCACTATACGAATGCGGACTCATCAATGATGTATCTGTAATAGGAGCGTTAGAGAATCTAGAAATTTTGAGTTTCGTAGGCACCAATATAGAGGAGTTGCCAAAAGAAATAGGTCGGCTTAGTCACTTGAAGCTACTGGATTTGTTGCGATGTGGTGTGAAGAGGATTTGCCCAGGTGTTCTGTCGAGCTTATCAAAGCTAGAAGAGTTGTATCTTGGGTCTAGCTTTAATGATAAAAACAAGATAGAAGAAGCTAAAGCGACTTTGACTGAGCTGTGTGGGTTGTCTAATTTTACAACTTTGGTCATTCGCCTACCACATTTTGCATACTGGCCAAGAGACTTAGTCCTTACGAATCTAAAAGCATTCGTTATAACCACTGGGTTCCCTACTAGCTATTTACCTGAAAGGATGATCGGCACTAGAGATTGTCGTGATTATCAGTTACAAAACCAGTTGAGTCTCGAGGATCTTCACGAGAGCGATCTTATGGAGAGTGAGTTCAAGAATCTTCTCAAGATCACAAAAATTGTAGAAATAACACGAGCAGTAGGTGTGAAGAATGTTGGCTATGATTTAGACAAAGGTGGTTTCAAAAAATTAACAAAATTGTTCTTGAAATATTGTCAGGATCTAGAGTATGTCATTGACACGACAGATGGGGTTCCAGTTCCACAAATAGCCTTCCCTGTGTTGCAGTCGCTATGTCTCTATAATTTAGATAAATTGAAAGAGATTTGTCATGGCCAACTACCAGAGGAGGCCTTCAATGCCTTAAAAAGGCTGGAACTATGGGGCTTGCCCGCATTGACACATTTGTGGAAGGGTCCCACTCAACTTGTACGGCTCCGCAACCTAACTTCTCTAGAACTGAAGAGATGTCATAAACTGGAAAGGATGTTCTCATTATCCATGGCCAGAGATCTGATGCAACTACAGATACTTCGTGTATATGATTGTCCTAAGATCGAAGTACTTATTTCGAGTGAAGAAGAAGGAGATCAAAATGAGATAGCATCAACAACAACAGAAACAACAGATAAACTTGTGTTTCCCAAACTAAAGGAATTGTATCTTGCAGGCCTGCCAAGTTTTACTGCTATCTGCGAGGCTATGAATGGAATTGAGTTGCTGCAATTGAACGAGCTGAAACTCAGCGGGATACCAAAGCTCAATAGTTTTTGCAATACGTTGAATAGCAATTACGATACTATTCAACCTCTCTTCAATAAGGTATGCTTCTTTGACTTCAGATTGTAACGAGTTGAATCTAAACTCAATTTGTTTTTTTATCAATACTTGTTTAATAATTTTTTTAGTGTGTTTTTGAGTTCGGGTATTATTTAGAGTTAGATTGATATGAATTTCTAAATTGCTTAATTATGTTTGTTGTATGGTAGACCATTCTATTTTAAATTGATAAAAATAAATTATATTATTTTTTTATTTCAACTTCGTGAGGTCCGCTTGACAATTTTTTTTTTTTTAATTATTCTTGAATCTTAAGTATTAAATCTCCGTTCAAAAAGGATACTAGATTTGAATATAAATTTAATTTTTGAGTTTTATTTGATTAGTCCACGCTTAATTATTTTGGCTCATATTTAATTATATGAACACTGGGATCACCTTGAGTCCTTTTAAAGTTATTTCATATTCTAGTCTCATTTGATAAATTATTTTAAATTATTAAATTTGATTTATTTTTGAACTTAATTGATTGAGTGACAACTCATTTATAATTACCAGTTGTACTTATTATTGTCAATAAGTTTAGAGAGCTTCTCAGATTTATTCGAAAATTTATCATAATCCACATGACAGCCTCCTTAAGACCATCTTTAACGCTTCACTAAATCTAGCATCAAATTTAAAATTTGGTGAAAAAAACACTTTTTGGAGCTCCAACGATTTCACTAAATTGATATTAAATCAAGAATTCACCAAACGTTTCACCAAAATGAGAACAGGCTTCGCATTTCACCAAAACACTGTGCATGACCGTTGGGGAAGACCAACCGGTTGACCAATCGGTCGACCACCAAAAGGTTCAAACAGTTCCAAAAAAAGGTTCAAACTGTTAAAAAAAAAAAAAAAATTTTTTTTACCTTACCGGTCGACCACTAAAAGGTTCAAAAAGTTCAAAAAAAAAATAAAAATAAAAATTTGCCTTAACTGGTCAACCAGCCGGTCGACCAACCGGTTGTCTTGGTGCAGATTTAATAAAAATTTGATGAAAATCAACCGTTGAAGCACTAGGTATCAGATTGAGAAAAAAGTCATTTTTTTACTCAGATTTGATGAAAATTTTAGTGAACCATTGGAGATGTTCTAACGTAGGGGATTCTTTTATTTGAAAGCAAACAAATAAATAAACAAAAACAAAGAAAAAAAAAAGAAAGTGCACCGTAAAGGCTTTTTTTATTATTATTTAAACGCTTTTTTGTTTTGTTTTGTTTTGTTTTTTTTTTTTTTTTTTGTTTAGTAAGAATAATTCTTTTTCTTGTACAAAAATTAATTATAGAACTGAAAGTATTTATATATATTTTTTATGTAAGTACGAAATTTACAAAAGATGTGACCCATCACTTGAGAGGAGTAATTATGTGTTTTTAAACTTTTTTTTGGAACTTGTGCTACAACCCTAACTTTGCAAAGAACAATATGCAAAAGAATAAATTTATTTTTAAATATCAACATTTTTTTTGCCTTTTCTTACCATTAAAAATTTAATAAAACCCCTTATTCAATTTTCATAATTTTTTTTCTGAAAAAAAAACTCATTATTTTGATATGGTTCTCTTTTTGGGTGAAAAATAGTTTTGGAAATTTTAAAATTTTAATTTTGGTAATTATTTTTATTAAACTAACTTTTAATTTTTGAAAAAAGTTAATGAAAAATAAGTTAAAAATAACACAACCAAATAAAGTTTATCTAAAAATGTATCACATACGCAGACGAAGAGATCTAAGTTTATTTATACTAAACGAAAGAAAAAAAAGAAAAAAAAAAGTTAAATAAAAAAAAATCTTATGGAGCACTTTGTTTGTTTGTTTGTTTATTTGTTTTCTTTTTAAATAAAATAGCGCCAAGGTTGTGTCAAGTGGATTATGATAAATTTTCGAATAAAATTAGGAGGCTCTCTAGATTTATTATTATTATTATTATTTATTTTACTACTATGAAAGAGTTATGGATATTTATAATGTGTAACCATCAAACAAAATATATTTTGTAATGAGGAAACAATTATATCATTTTATTATTTGTCACAATATTATAGTGTTATTAAAATTGTATTTGTTATTATATATATATATATAGATATAGATATTAAGATAGACATTATAAAAAAAAAATAATAATTAATAAATAAATAAAGTTTTGATGGGAGAGCAGAGACCACGTGGGGTGCTCCCTTTTTTTGGCTAAATTACATTGACATTCTCGAGATTTTTGTTTAATATAGATTTCTTTATATTTGAAAAATTACACTTATTTTCTTGTCAAATTAAAGTGACATAGTTGCCCTTTAACCTTTATACATATAAAATAATAAAATAATATAGATATTTTGTTCATGTCATTTCAAAGAAAATAACAATCATCTTCGTAGATTTAACTCACATAAAAAATTAAATTTGTTTATTTTTACTGAATTTTTTTTTAACATTTTAACCAATTTTTAAAAAAAATTTAGATACACCTAATTTAGATATACTTCAGAATTATAATATTTTGTATTTTTTTTAAATTCACCAAATACAAAAAAATAAAATAAAAAAATAAAAGTTCAATACATTATCTTATTTTGTTGTATTCAATGATTTTTTTTTTTTTGATTTTCTTATATAAATTTTATACTTTTAAATATATCTAGATTAAATTGATCTAATCTAAGTATAGTGGTGGAAATAAAAATAAAAAATTATATTCATATATAAAAATTTATACAAAAAAATCATAAAAATGTTATGATAATGATGCTGTTATAAATATAAATCACGTTTACGAGTGTTTTGTTTTAAAGTGAAAGGTGAGCTATCATTGTGTTTGAAAATTCTATATAAAATTTATGTTTGTATATTATTATTGAATAAGAATATGTTTACGTAGAATTTAATGATGAAAAGTTGTAGAATGTTGTCATGTTGATAAGAAGAAAAAATGATAAAAAAAAAAGAACAAGATGGTCATTTAGAAAATTTTAGAACATGACAGTAGCAATTTAAGAGGTAATTTGTCATGAGATTACAAATCTCAAGAAGAATATAATTTTTCAAATGTAAGGCAGGCATTTGTATTAAACATTAATCTTAGGGGTGTTATGTAATTTACTTATTTATTTATTTTTGTGGTAAGATAGGGCCCAAGCCAAGAAAACAAAAGCTTAGTTCAAAAAAAGAAGAAAGAAAAAAAAGAAAACAAAATCTAACAATTAACTACTAGAGAGATCGAGCAAACAAACTTGCTTATCCTCCCGCAATCAAACTAGACAAAGCTAATCACTGTGTTTGATTTTAATTTCTAAATTTAATTTTTTAAAAATAGAGTTTTTTATTTTTTGTATTTTTTAATATTTAGTGAATATTTTTAAAATTTTAAACAATTTTTTTTTTTTTTACATTTTTAGATGTACCTTACTTAGATGTATTTAAAAAATAAAATATTTTAAAAAAATAATACACAAGAATATAAAAATATACTGAATTTTCGTATTTTTTAAAAAATATTTTTGGTATTTAGTGATTTTTTAAAATATTTTTTTTACAAATATTTTACTTTTTAAGTATATTTATGTTAAGTGTATTTAAAAATTAAAAAATTACTTAAAATATTAAAAAAAATCAGTGAAAATAAAAATAATAAAAAACAAAAAAATTTAATATTTAAAAAAATAAAAAAAATTAATTTCAGTGGAACCAAACAAGCTGAATGGTGCTGAAGAAAGAAACTCTTGTTGTGTAGATCAATGAGGGGCATTTTTTTGCCCAATAATGTGAAGTTCACAAATCCAATCATTTCTTTCTTTCCTTCCATTTTTTTCTTCTCTGTCCGTCTCTCTTTCTCTTCCTTTCTTCTGTCTCTCCCTTTTTTAAATAATGTTTTTATTATCACACAAAACATTCGATCTACCATATCTAGAGTTAGAATCTCACCTTGCTATTTTCATACGGAATATAGTGTGTTGAGGTTTGACCTGAGCCGATCGCGTTTTTGATGCATTTGATTTTGAGACTTTTCTTCTCCTTTTTGTATATTTGTTTTACCTCGATTGTGTGGTATTTTTTGTTAGTTATGATTTTGAAGAAATTGAGGTTTTTTATTATTTATATATATATATTGTATAAAAATTAGGATTCTCATATTTTATCAAATGTTTAAAATTCTCTACCCAAAATGATATATGGTATATAAATTTCAAAGTGTCATATTCAAGATTTTAAAAAGCAACCGCAACCATTACTAACGTTGTTATGTAACAATTGTAGTAGTTATCGTTACCTGTTATGACCGCTATAGGGATGTGACAAAAATTCATGACCGCAACGGCTGCCATCGTTACGTAAAGGCCGTAGCGGCTGTTACATTGCCGCTACAGTACTGTTACAGCTGTTAAACATATATATATATATATATATTATTTTTTATATAAATTTAGTGTATATTGCTATTTTCTCTTTTTATTTTCTAGTTACGTAGAACTTAAGTAAAAATCTTATCTATATATATTTTGAATGTCCAATCTTCAAGTTCTACAGGGTTTAATTACTTTTTTACTTAATTATATTTGCACATGAACTTAATATATTTCTCTTACGTTAAATTTATTGAACAAAATTTAGATTTCATGTTACGTACTTTTACATTATTATGTTTGACATTTTGTATTTTGAATTTCTATTTGTGAGACTATTGTTTTTAATATTCATTTTTTTAACAAATCGGAAAAGTTATCCATAATTATAATTAGTAAAGTAACAAAAATTAAAATAAATTCAACAATAGGAAAATTTTTTAGAGCAACTTAAAACTAATATAAAAATTAGTATATATATTGGATCATTTTTTAAAACTAAACAAAAATACTAAAAATCATTTTGAGCCTCACTAAATGTGATTCTGAAATAAAAACATGCATATCGGTATACTTTCTTAAAGTTGTGCGAAGAATTAAAAAATTCACGGCTCTAGTTGCCGCCACCGTTACACAATGGCAGTAACACCCCGCAACCGCGTTTGCATTACCGCTACCATTTCAGTAACCGCCACCGTTATTTAAAACTTTGGTTATATTTAAATTGAGAAAGCTCTAATCTTTTTTCAAACCCTAGAAAATTTGAGAAATGAAAAATGTGATTTTTGAATAGGATTAAATTGTTCGAATAATGTGAAAATTGGTGATTTATTATGGAGATTGTGAATTTCCTTGGAGATATTAGTTATCTTGAATTCATTGGATTTATTGGAAATAATAGAAATTATGAAATATGGGATATATGTTGAGAGTAACTGATGAGTTTATTGGAATCTTATACTATTTTGGAATTATTGAGAATGTTGAGTTATACTCTAAATATATTTTCTTATTGGAATATTTTGTTACAGATTACTGTTTCATGCATCAATTGCACTTCCATGGCCTTACATTGAGATTGTGCTATTATTTTGAAAATATTGGAAATGTTGATAACGTGGTAAATCTAAATAGGGGATGTAATTGTGGATTTAAGAATTAAGTTGGTTTAAGAGTCATGGTAAAAGTCCTAAAACACGAGCGAAATAGGTATCAATTTCCTTCTGGTTAGTAGCCGTTTAAGTGGTATTTGGTAGTGCTTGAGAGCCTACTTGTAGACACGTACTAGGAAATTCCAATGTCTTATTTAGGCTTTGTTTGGGAAGTTGGCTATTTTACTAGACTAAAATTTGTGTGTTTAGGAAGATGGTTAGATTTTTTTGTAGTGTGATGTGATGTTTATGAGAGAAAAAGTGAAATGATTATGGGTTTGATGTGACATTTTCTCTTCTTGGCTATTTTAGCCTTTTGTCTTTTTGTGAATTTTAGCCGAAAAAATCCAATTTTAGCCTTTGCCAAACAAGGCCTTACTGACCCGATGTTTTGAAATGAAAATGTTGAAATGAATATTATTTTGAAAGTTGTGCATTATGCATTTATTTTAAGCATAGCACACATCATTGCATTCATGATCATAATCTTGTTAATCTCATATACATTGTTAATATTATATCTATTGGGCATTAGTGTTCATCCTTCGTGGAAAATCATTTTTAGTTATTGGTGATTTGCCTCCACCTCGTTGAAGGCTCGTGATGTGATTTTTGGAACATGAATGCTCCTTCATTTTGTTTGCTTATTTTTGTAAAGCATTGTTTCATATGTTTCTTTTTGTAATAGGGTTCTAACCATTGTAACTTGTAATCCATTAGGGCATTTAAATTTTGAATATTTATGTAGTATCATATCACATGTTATAGATTCATGCTTTGGAAATTGTGAATGTGTAATCGTATGTAATCTCTTTTGTAAATCTCAAACTATAATGTAATTGTAAATCAAGAAGTATCATAACGCAGCGGATAAAATATCAGAATCATACCTTTAGGTGATAGAACCTCCTGGGTAAATCACGTGCTTCCAGAATCTGAACAACGAACCCAGCAGTGGGGTGATACTACAAAATGAGTATCACCCACACGAGTCACAGTGCAAAATGGCTTGATAGTTGTTTAATGGGAGAGAGTCAGAGAGAGTCTGGGAAAAAAGGTTATGGGTAAAAACCACATAACGTATCTGATATACGTATCTGATATATCAATATATTATCTAAAATATATAATCAGATATATAACTATCAATATCTATCTATCCATCTATCCATATCTATTGATATGATAGATATAGATATCCTGAATGGTTATCCAAATAAGTTTTGAATTAAAATTCAAACTTACATGGATAAGGTTCAGGTTCAAAAGGTTCAAAGGGTCATGCCACATGGGTGCCCAATTTCTAACATCTCTCACGTGCACATGAGTTGGCATGACACTGCCATATCTCTATCTCAATCTCCCCAAAAATGAATAATCTCATACTAGCCAATGCACCGTGCGACTGCTGAGAATACCTGCATGTGGGAGCTCTACACTAGAAACTCAAAATGAGCCAGCATAGAGACATCAACCCAAAAAGAACAAAAATAGTGTCTTATATACCCCAGACCCATCTAATTACACCGGTCCAAAAAACATCTCTAATCTCTCAAAAAGAGCATATTCAACCCTCTCAATTTTTGCAATATATTCACACTCAATCCGCCTCTCATACGGAGCAATGTGAGTTGCCGGCAGTGAATATACAACAATGGTGTAATACTAGATGATCTTCTCTTTGCCCTCATGCCATTTAGTTTAGGATTGATCGCTTTCCCAGTGATGTCCCTTAAGGTTGAATCATACATGACCGCAGACAACATACCAAAGTAGCAGAACATTAACCCCTTACCTTATGACATAGTTAATAGTCACAAAAGGGTACATAAATGAAAGTTATATCAATAATGACACATAAGACTCACACGGTGAGGAAACAGGGATCCATTCTCTCACCTCATTACTCGGTCGCTAAGCACACATAGTATGAATACATGCTACGGTGGAGTAACTTCTTCAAAAAGAGTGACGTCATACTCGATACACCGTGCAGATATTAGTCTAGTCGCTTTCTAGCACCTAACTCGAATTCTCTATTTGCTCGCCTTCCAGGCGCCAAATGAGATCTCGCATCTGGCTAATCATAACAGGCAACAACATGGAAAGTGGGTACTAACATCTATGTTTGGTCCTTAACACGACCTCATCTTGGTTGTAACCAAGGCGACATGCATAGTGGATAATTTAAGCCTCTTTTGGCTCCAAATAAGAATAAACCACTAGTCTCATTCTTGCTCGCTCTCAAGCGCCAAGGGCGATTGCGTGTGTGAGTGAGCCAATCTTGCCTGTTGACATTATTATCTGCTAATCATTATGACACAAACCATAATAGTGTCAACATCCCATCATCTCACAACAAATAAGTGATCGATCTAAAAAACATGACCACATCCTGCGTAATTCTAGATTCCAAGCATAAGCCTTATCAGCACCTCTTGCGATAAGCATGTACAATGGAATCCACCATTTGCGCCTCACATGAAATGGTTCAAGATCACTACTTCTTGCGCAATTACCTCTCTAAAGATATTTTGGTGACCAATTTGCGTTCATTCTTGATGCGTCCAACTAGCGCATTGAATCTTACAAGGAGCAAATTAATATACTACTAGTAAATCATTCTATCCACAGTCTAATGAGCAAGGTCAATGTCTAAACAACTCAGTTAATCATTTACCAAAGATGACACTTATCATGCCGAATACGCCCACATAGCGTACTTTAGGCTGCCACAACAAAGAAAAGATCAAGGAATATAGGTCATCTGTTTCTCCCAAAGACAATCCGAGTATTCACTCAATAACTAAGGCTCTGGCTTTTACTGATAGGTAAGTCAATGGGTTTGTAATTTTGCATCTGGAATCATTCTAGGATATTCCTTATGTAAGTCATTGAAGACAAAACATGAATTCTCCTAAAACAATCCCTAAGGATCGTACATCCGAGCATATAAATTACATCACCCATGTCCATCATATCTAAAACAGAGGACTGCCCACCCTAGGTGGCGACAACCCTATAAATTCCTGGCTCATAATGACTAAGTAAGGAAAAACTTCTTTTCGACCATTAATCATGCCTCAGTGGTCTTCATCGATCATCGTTGGCCTATCATGGCTTGACGAAATCTAAGAACCACTATTTGGATAACTGTTTTAGGCTGTAAAAGATTTATTGGAACTAGCAACCTTTTTGCGCTCCTAATTTTTCACCATAAAAGCAGAAGGTAAATCCCTACGGATCTACTTATCCAATTCTCTAATGAGAAAGTTGGGTCACAATGTCCACAAATCAATGTTCCGAACTTATGTCAATCACAGCCTAAGTCAAAATAACGTCACTCCCCAGGAGGAAGTTTTCTCATGGTCTACACTTTCCTCAATGGTGCGACTTTTCGGTATCTAGCGAGCCTTATACCTCAACAATGACTATCCAAATTACGCATAACTTTAGAACAGTTTCGCGTCATAATGGAAAGTCAACCAAATTATAGAAATGGTTAATCCTCAAAGACTGTCTTAAACTGCGCAACATTAATCCACTTTCTAAAAATAGGGGACTAGAGCCTTTGGCATTATCCTAGGCTCTTTATCATCTTGCGGAGCAATCATGAATGTTTCCTTCTTAATCACCTAGTGATGACGTGGAAAATTTTCACATTCGCTACCACGCAACTAAGAATGTAGAGTATTTTTCTCTAATGGAGTAATCCACTAGTAGGCACATTGCTCCCACTGTCTCTAGGATATTGGAAATTTCTCTCCATTCTCAACTAGGCTACATAAAGCGCTATGATTAAAATTCTCTATCTTATAGAGTTCCAAAACTCTATTCACGTCACCTTTACTAAGAAAACTTTATGTGACTTAGTTACGCTACCACAAAGCTGTTTACCTATATGCACATGACCCGGAGGGTTTACATGACCATATACAATAATGCGCCACACGACCCTATGTGTTTACAAGACAGCATATAATTACGCGCTATAGAACCCTAGGTCTTAACTTCGCAACCTTATGAGAAGTAAAGTAAAGATAAGCTGCTTAACGGTTACAGATCGCCCATAGATGGCTCGCTGCTAACCCATTACTCAAATGGAGTGTAAAATCTGATATGGAGGACACTTAGTTAGGGATATAGGCAACAAACTAGTGCAATCCCCAATTGGGAAACATTTTGCGCCATTATCCACCTAACATTAACAATATTTAATTCCTTATCTCTACTACACCATTGTATTGTTGAGTACTAGGAATAATCAATTTTTTAAGCATCCATTTCTCTTCACAGAGCTTTCTAAAAAAAACTCAAATAGATACTCACCATCTTGGTCAAAACAAAAGCACAAAAGCTCTTATCTAATTGATCTCGACCTCATATGTGCAATGTCAAAAATCATCTCAAAACTTTTGACTTATGGGAGATCAAATAGTCTTGACTCAGATGCGTATCGTAATCTATAAATGTGTCGAGATTGAGGCTTAGCTATCATACCCTTATACATATCTAGTCACAAATATTATAGTGGACTAAATGCGCCCATGCAAATGACCTTCTACGGCTTTCCTACTTACTTGTGCGCAACCATTGCGAACAAAGTTACACATTCATATGAGAGTAGGGTGTCACAAGCGAGTGGGCCCAAAAAGGCCTACTCAAACCATCCATGTCATCTTCTCATTAATGTGATTAAGTACAACAAGCCACCGGTTTATGTCCAATGTCATAAACTAATTCCAATCATCCTAATGTGTGAGTTCTCGAAGACAACTTTAAAGGTTTAGGCCCAACAAGGTAATGACTCATGACTAATTCATGTTCACTAGATCATAAAAGGATGTCATAGAGATACCAAGTGCGCCTAAGTCGCAAATTTAACTAGTAAGTGCTAATCCCCTGCACTTTCAAGTTAATTTTATTCTCCATACACTTTACTACATCTAATTGAAAGATGACGATACTCCTCTTGCCATCTCTATTTCTCGCTTCATAGTTACTTGCAATTAATTCTACTCTCCACAAGAAGGAGATAATAAGCTATCAATCTATGACAGCTCTTGAAGTAACTTAAGCGCGAATTAGGCTAAAGAGTCTAATTCAACACAATGCTCTCACAAGCAATGCGTCAAATTCTTAGAGTCATAACAACCTTGTCGGCCTTGACCTTTTCATTACTATGCTGCAACATTTGCGCTTAGTGGTAAACGTTATTCAAAAACGTTAGCCTAGCTAAGGAATCATACAAAGAAGCACCTCTTCATGTCTCACACTCAAGTGTGGAAACAGTAAGTGTCCAGACTTAGACAAATTGGCAATGCTAATAGATTTTGCAGCCACTTGGCGCTAATCTTTTCACTTAGTGTTAATAGATTTTGCTGCTACTAAGCGCTAATCTTTTAACTTCAAGTGATACTTTAATGCACACTATTATAATGCATGAAATTTTGCTCCATCCACTCCCAACAGTTGGATAAAGAGAAAAACACTACTCATACTGGCTACTCATCTTACACTTAATGACTAATTCATTTAAGCTCGCATTTCTTGGATGACGTGACTCTTGAATGTTACTTCATTCAATGATGCAACATCATTACAAG
Source organism: Camellia granthamiana (assembly GCA_036172215.1). NCBI lineage: Eukaryota > Viridiplantae > Streptophyta > Magnoliopsida > Ericales > Theaceae > Camellia > Camellia granthamiana. The sequence continues at coordinate 112,936,982 of CM069910.1, forward strand.
TCAAATTACAAAGTCAATCCGCGCAGCTCAATAGTCGAGATCATATACAGATCTATTGAGGGCTTAACAATTTCATAACTCCAAAACTCACCAATCAAAACTACGTAGCATGCCGCTAACCATAGCGCACACATTAGTTTTTATTGTGCCAAACAAGGCAACAAAATCACGGCGACTTTGAGTCATGTTTCCTTACTTTTGCTCAATTAAGGTCTGACCTAAAGTCTCCAAGACTTTTGCTCATCTAAAGAATAGGATTACATTGTTCACATTTGAACATCTCTACTAAGTCTAGGTCAACCAATTAACTTCCATAAGCTAAGTCAATTTAGAGAGATTCGCATTGGGATTAATTTGATTAGCATAATATAATTTTGCCACAAAAATCTAAATTAAATAGTGACAATATTACACAAGTCGCAAGATTGAAAATCCGCTATGCTCGTAATCATCTCTTGCGCCATAAGTGACAATTATCCAAAATTTAATTTAATTTATGCGCAAAATATTGGTTTTCGGGAGTTAATCTACAAAGATTTCTCTCAACCGAATAACCTCCCACTGACTATGGCACGTCTAAAAACATGATAAAATATTCTAATTTCATACAATAGCATCATAATGTAGATTTACAATCAATACATGCTATGTTACATTTAATAACAAAATTAAAATAAAAAACAATTAATCATGCTATTCTAATTACAACATATTAGAAATTCTAGGCAAAAAATAACAATATGCTGTATTTAATATTCAAATTATGCTATAACAGAATGTACATCATTCTGAAATTTTTCTGGAATTTTCTGGAATTTTAAATAACTAATAAACACACATAAAATTAGAAATAAATATTCCAGAATCTGATAAAATGCAACAACCATACCAGTAAATAGTAAACTATAACAATAGTCTATAATAAAAAATTCAGTCCCAGAAACTTAATCATGTAACACCAGATGCATTTTAAAGCAGGAATAATGAATTATTATTTCAGGAAAAATATTTTTTATTTTCATAAAATTTTGAAAATTTTGCAGAAGATAGAAAATTTAATTCTGAGTCTAACGGTCCCAACCACGCTTAAAACAAAACTATAACGAATTAATTATGACTATTTAACGCGATTCAGAATTTAAAATAAAACAAACAGCGCCTTAGTTCCAGCAGCCAAGCCGCGGAGGAAAAACGGCGCGGCTCAGTGAGCGGCTCGGCACGCGGCTCAGCGCACGGCGCGCATGCGTGGCCCAGACGGCGCGCGCGTGGACAGCGTCGCTGACGCGCCCTTGATAGCGCGTGGAGGCTCGTCGGAAGCTCGTCTGGCTCGTGTCAGCGAATAGAAGCCGCTCACGGCATCAGGTGGCGCGTGAGGCCCACGCCCAGCCTTCCAGGATGTTTTTTGGTCCAATTTCGATACTCCCGAACTCCATTTTCCAAAATAAATACATTTATGGCATTAAAAATGACATTTAATGAACATAAAAATAAAGTATTTTATACTCTTAATCTAACGAGAGTGGACATCTTCCTCCTTTATTAATATTCATGCATATATCTTGTATATATATTTATATAAAAATATACACATATTTTAATGCATAAAAATAAGCACGAAAATGCCCATATTGGCTCTGATACCAATGTAAATCAGGAAGTATCATAATGCAACGGATAAAATATCAGAATCATACCTTTAGGTAATAGAACCTCCTGGGTAAATCACTTGTTTCCAGAATCTGAACAACGAACCCAGCAGTGGAGTGATACTACAAAATGAGTATCACCCACACGAGTCACAGTGCAAAATGGCTTGATCGTTGTTAAATGGGAGAAAGTCAGAGAGAGAGTCTGGGAAAAAAGGTTATGGGTAAAAACCACATAACGTATCTGATATACGCATTTGATATATCAATATATTATCTAAAATATATAATCAGATATATAACCACCAATATCTATCTATCCATCTATCCATATCTATTGATATGATAGATATAGATATCTTGAATGGTTATCCAAATAAGTTTTACATTAAAATTCAAACTTACATGGATAAGGTTCATGTTCAAAAGGTTCAAAGGGTCATGCCACATGGGCGCCCAATTTCTAACAGTAATGAAGTATAACAAGAAAAGAGAATTATTTTGTATATGATTATTGTTGAATCTTGATAAGATTTTTGGCCTCCACATGTTAATTTGATTTGATTTGAAAATAAATAAGGAATATGAGTTTGATTTGTTTCATCGAATTTTATGAAAATTGGAGCATTACAGGTGGCCTTCAGTGCGTTGAAAGAGCTGAAACTATGGGGCGTGCCCGCATCGACACATTTGTGGAAGGGTCCTACTCAACTTGTACGGCTTCGCAACCTCACTTTTCTAGAATTGAAGAGATGTGATAAACTGGAAAGCATGTTCTCATTATCCATAGCCAGAGATCTTATGCAACTTGAGATACTTCGTGTATCTAAATGTCATAAGTTGGAAGTACTTATTTCGAGTGAAGAAGAAGGAGATCAAAATGAGATAGCATCAACAACAACAGAAACAACAGATAAAATTGTGTTTCCCAAACTAAAGGGATTGTATCTTGAAAGCCTGCAAAGTTTTACTGCTATCTGTGAGGCTGTGAATGGAATTGAGTTGTTGCAATTGAACGTGCTGGAACTCCACATGATACCAAAGCTCAATAGTTTTTGCAATACTTCGGATAGCAATTACGATACTATTCAACCTCTCTTCAATAAGGTATGCTTCTTTGACTTCAGATTGTAACGAGTTGAATCTAAACTCAATTTGTTTTTTTATCGGTACTTGTTTAATAATTTTTTTAGTGTGTTTTTGAGTTCAGGTATTATTTAGAGTTGGATTGATATGAATTTCTAAATTGCTTAATTATGTTTGTTGTGTGGTTACCATTCTATTTAAATTAATAAAAATAAATTATATTACTTTTTTATTTCAACTTCGTGAGGCCCACTTGACAGTTTTTTTTTTTTTTTAGTTTTAATTATTCTTGAGTCTTGAGTATTAAATCTCCGTTCAAAAATGATGCTAGATTTGAATATAAATTTAATTTTTGAGTTTATTTAATTAGTCTACACTTAATTATTTTGGCTCATATTTAATTATATAAACAGTGGGATCACCTTGAGTCCTTTTAAAATTATTTCATACTCTAGTCTCACTTAATAAATTATTTTAAATTATTAAATTTTATTTATTTTTGAACTTAATTGAGTCACAACTTATTTATAATTACCAGTTGTACTTATTATTGTCAATAAGTGTAAAGTGCTTCTCAGATTTATCCGAAAATTTATCATAATCCACATGACAACCACCTTAACATGGGGATTCTTTTATTTGAAAGCAAACAAATAAACAACAAAAACAAAGAAAAAAAAAAAAAAAAAGTGCACCGTAAAGCCTTTTTTTTTTTATTATTTAAAGGCCTTTTTTTTTTTTTTTTTGTTTAGTAGGAATAATTCTTTTTCTTGTACAAAAATTAATTATAGAACTGAAAATATAATTTTTTTATTTATTTATGTAAGTACGAAATCTACAAAAGATGTGACCTATCACTTGACAGGATTGTATCACATGTTGTAATTTATGTGTTTTTAAACTTTTTTTCGAGCTTGTGCTACAACCCTACTTTGCAAAGAACAATATGTAAAAGAATAAATTTATTTTTAAATATCAACATTTTTTTTTGCCTTTTCTTACCATTAAAAATTTATTATACCCCTTATTCAATTTTCATAATTTTTTCTGAAAAAAAAAATCAAAAATTAGTTTGGTGAAAAAAAAAAAAAAAAAAAAAACTCATTATTTTGATATGGTTCTCTTTTTGGGTGAAAAATAGTTTTGGAAATTTTAAAATTTTAATTTTGGTAATTATTTTTATAAAACTAATTTTTAATTTTTGAAAAAAATTAATTAAAAATAAGTAAAAAATAAAGCAACCAAATAAAGTTTATCTAATAATGTCTCCCATGCACAGACGAAGAGATCTAAGTTTGTTTATACTAAACGAAAAGAAAAAAAAAAAAAGAAAGAAGTTACAGAAAAAAAAATCTTATGGAGCGCCTTGTTTGTTTGTTTATTTGTTTTCTTTTTAAATAAAATAGTGCCCAAGTTTGTGTCAAGTGGATTATGATAAATTTTCGAATAAAATTAGGAGGCTCTCTAGATTTATTATTATTATTATTATTTATTTACTACTATGGGAGAGTTATGGATATTTATAATGTGTACCATCAAACAAAATATAATTTGCAATGAGGAAACAATTATACCATTTTATTATTTATGTCACAATATTATAGTGTTACTAAAATTGTATTTGTTATTATATATATATATATAGGTACATATAGATATAGACTTTGAGATAGATATTATAAAAAATAATAATAATTGATAAATAAATAAAGTTTTGATAGGAGAGCAGAGACCACGTGGGATGCTCCCTTTTTTTTGGCTAAATTATATTGATACTCTTGAGATTACTGTTTAATATAAATCTTTTTATATTTGAAAAATTACACTCACTTTCATGTCAAATTAAAGTGACATAGTTGCCCTTTAACCTTTATACATATAAAATAATAAAATGTTACAGATATTTTATTTATGTCATTTCAAAGAAAATAACAATCATTTTCTTTGATTTAACTCACATAAAAAATTAAGTTTTTTTATTTTTACTGAATTTTTTAAAACATTTTAAGCAATTTTTTTTTAAAATTTTTTTAGATACACCTAATTTAGATATACTTAAGAATTATAATATTTTGCGATTTTTTTTTTTAAATTCACCAAATACAAAAAAATAAAATAAAAAAACAAAAATTCAATACATTATCTTATTTTGTTGTATTCAATGATTTTTTTTTTTTTTGAGTTTTTATATAAATTTTATACTTTTTAAATATATCTAGATTAAATTGATCTAATCTAAGTATAACGGTGGAAATAAAAATAAAAAATTATATTCATATATAAAAATTTATACAAAAAAATTCATAAAAATGTTATGATAATGATGTTATAAATATAAATCATGTTTATGAGTGTTTTGTTTTAAAGCAAAAGGTGAACTATCATTGTGTTTGATAATTCTATATAAAATTTATGTTTGTATATTATCACTGAATAAAAATATGTTTAAGTAGAATTTAATAATAAGAAGTTGTAGAATGTAGTCATGATTATAAGAAGAAAAAATGGTAAGAAAAAGGATAAGATGGTCATTTAGAAAATTTTAGGGCATAACAGCAGCAATTTAAGGGGTAATTTGTTATGAGATTACAAATATCAGGAAGAAGAATATAATTTTAATGTGAGAAAGGGATTTGTATTAAACATAATTCTTAGGGGTGTTAGTGTAATTTATTTATTTATTTATTTTTGTGGTAAGATATGGCCCAAGCCAAGAAAACAAAAGCTTAGTTCAAAAAAAGAAAAAAGGAAAAAAAGAAAACAAAAGCTAACAATTAACTACTAGAGAGATCAAGCAAACAAACTTGCTTATCCTCCCGCAATCAAACTAGACAAAGCTAATCACTGTGTTTGATTTTAATTTCTAAAATTAATTTTTTGAAAAAAGAGTTTTTTATTTTTTGTATTTTTTAACTTTTAGTGAATATTTTTAAAATTTAATTTTTTTTTTTACATTTTTAGATGTATCTAAAAAATAAAATATTTTTAAAAAATCAATAAATATACAAGAATATAAAAATATACTGAATTTTCTTATTTTTTTAAAAATATTTTTGGTATTTAGTGATTTTTTTAAATATTTTTTTCACAAATATTTTACTTTTCAACTATATTTATGTTAAGTGTATCTAAAAGTTAAAAAAATTCAGAGAAAATAAAAATAATAAAAAACAAAAAATTTTAATTTTTTAAAAAATAAAAAATAAAAAATAAAAAATAATTTCAGTGGAACCAAACAAGCTGAATGGTGCTGTAGAAAGAAACTCTTGCTGTGTAGATCAATGAGGGGCATTTTTTTGCCCAATAATGTGAAGTTCACAAATCCAATCATTTCTTTCTTTCCTTCCATTTTTTTCTTCTCCGTCCGTCTCCCTTTCTCTTCCTTGCTTCTGTCTCTCCCTTTTTTAAATAATTTTTTTATTATCACACAAAACATTCGATCCACCATATCTAGAGTTAGAATCTCACCTTGCTATTTTGATACGGAATATAGATTGTGTTGAGGGTTTCGATTGACCTGAGCCGATCGCATTTTTGATGCATTTGATTTTGAGACTTTTCTTCTCCTCTTTGTATATCTGTGGTATTTTTTGTTAGTTATGATTTTGAAGAAATTGAGGTTTTTTATTATATATATATATATTGTATAAAAATTAGGATTTGCTCATATTTTATTAGATGTTTAAAATTCTCTACCCAAAATGATATATGGTATATAAATTTCAAAGTGTCATATTCAAGATTTTAAAAAGCAACCGCAACCATTACTAATGTCGTTATGTAACGATTGTAGTGGTTATCGCTACCCATTATGACCGCTATAGTGATGTGACAAAAATTCATGACCGCAACAGCCGCCACCGTTACGTAAAGGCCGTAGCAGCCGTTACATTGCCGCTATAGTATTGTTACAGCCATTACACATATATATATATATATATTATTTTTATATAAATTTAGCGTATATTGCTATTTTCTCTTTTAGTTTTCTAGTTACGTAGAACTTAAATAAAAATCTTATCTATATATATTTTGAATGTCCAATCTTCAAGTTCTACGGGGTTTAATTACTTTTTTACTTAATTATATTTGAATATGAACTTAATATATTTTTCTTATATTAAATTTATTGAACAAAATTTAGATTTCATGTTACATACGTTTACATTATTATGTTTGACATTTTGCATTTTGAATTTCTATTTGTGAGACTATTGTTTTATATATTCATTTTTTTTTAACAAATCGGAAAAGTTATCCATAATTTTAATTAGTGAAGTAACAAAAATTAAATAAATTCAACAATAGGAAATTTTTTTAGAGCAACTTAAAACTAATATAAAAATTAGTATATATATTGGATCATTTTTTAAAGCTAAACAAAAATACTAAAAATCGTTTTGAGCCTCACTAAATGTGATTCTGAAATAAAAACATGCATATCGGTATGCTTTCTTAAAGTTGTGCGAAGAATTAAAAAATTCACAGCTCCAGTTGCCGCCATTATTACACAACGGCAGTTACACCTAGCAACCACGTCCGCATTACTGCTACCATTTCAGTAACCGCCACCGTTATTTAAAACTTTGGTTATATTTAAATTGAGAAAACTCTAAATTTTTTTTCAAACCCTAGAAAATTTGAGAAATGAAAAATGTGATTTTGAATAGGATCAAATTGTTGGAATAATGTGAAAATTGGTGATTTATTATAGAGATTGTGAATTTCCTTGGAGATATTAGTTATCTTGAATTTATTGGATTTATTGGAAATAATAGAAATTATGAAATATGGGATATATGTTGAGAGTAACTGATGAGTTTATTGGAATCTCATACTATTTTGGAATTATTGAGAATGTTGAGTTATACTCTAAATATATTTTCTTATTGGAATATTTTGTTATAGATTACTTTTCATGCATCCATTACATTTCCATGGCCTTACATAGAGATTGTGCTATTATTTTGAAAATATTGGAAATGTTGATAACGTGGTAAATCTAAATAGGGGATGTAATTGTGGATTTGAGAATTAAGTTGGTTTGAGAGTCATGGTAAAAGTCCTAAAACACGAGCGGAATAGGTATCAATTTCCTTCTGGTTAGTAGCCGTTAAAGTGGTATTTGGTAGTGCGTGAGAGCCTACTTGCAGACACGTACTAGGAAATTCCAATGTCTTATTTAGGACTTGTTTGGGAAGTTGGCTATTTTAGTAGGTTATAGTTTTTGACTATTTTAGTAGACTAAAATTTTTGTGTTTAGGAAGATGGTTGGATTTTTTTGTAATTAGATGTGATGTTTGTGAGCGAAAAAGTGAAATGATTATGGGTTTGATGTGACATTTTATCTTATTGGCTATTTTAGCCTTTGTCTTTTTATGAATTTTAACCTAAAAAGCCCAATTTTAGCCGTTGCCAAACAAGGCCTTACTGGCCCGATGTTTTGAAATGAAAATGTTGAAATGAATATTATTTTGAAAGTTGTGCATTGTGCATTTATTTTAAGCATAGCACACATCATTGCATTCATGATCATAATCTTGTTAATCTCATATACATTGTTAATATTATATCTACTGGGCATTAGTGTTCATCCCTTCATGGAAAATCATTTTTAGTTGTACGTGATTTGCCTCCGCCTCGTTGAAGGCTCGTGATGTGATTTTTGGAGCATGAATGCTCCTTCATTTTTTTTGCTAATTTTTGTAAAGCATTGTTTTATATGTTTGGGTAGAGACCCATTCTTTTTGTAATAGGGTTCTAACCATTGTAACTTGTAATCCATTAGGGCATTTAAATTTTGAATATTTATGTAGTATAATATCCCATTTTATAGATCCATGCTTTGGAAATTGTGAATGTGTAATCGCATGTAATCTCTTTTGTAAATCTCAAACTATAATGTAATGAAGTATAACAGAAAAGAGAATTATTTTGTATATGATTATTGTTGAATCTTGATAAGATTTTTGGCTTCCACATGTTAATTTGACTTGATTTGAAAATAAATAAGGAATATGAGTTTGGTTTGTTTCATCGAATTTTATGAAAATTGGAGCATTACAGGTGGCCTTTAGTGCGTTGAAAGAGCTGAAACTATCGGGTGTGCCCGCATCGACACATTTGTGGAAGGGTCCTACTCAACTTGTACGGCTTCGCAACCTCACTTTTCTAGAATTGAAGAGATGTGATAAACTGGAAAGCATGTTCTCATTATCCATAGCCAGAGATCTTATGCAACTTGAGATACTTCATGTATCTAAATGTCATAAGTTGGAAGTACTTATTTCGAGTGAAGAAGAAGGAGATCAAAATGAGATAGCATCAACAACAACAGAAACAATAGATAAAATTGTGTTTCCCAAACTAAAGGGATTGTATCTTGAAAGCCTGCAAAGTTTTACTGCTATCTGTGAGGCTGTGAATGGAATTGAGCTGCTGCAATTGAACAAGCTAACACTCAAACAGATGCCAAAGCTCAGTAGTTTTTGTAATACTTCAGATAGCAATTACAATACTATTCAACCTCTCTTCAATAAGGTATGCTTCTTTGACTTAAGGTTATTTATTTATTTAAGCTGCATTGTTGTGGGGCGTTTATAAATTTAGTTATTATTTTGCTATTTTCATTTGACCTTTTGGGCTATAATGAGAACACAACATATTTTGGATTGAATATGTTGTTGGATGCAAAAATAAGAACGTCAAACTACACTTGAAATTAATTAGTATTTAGGAACAAATTTCTCTTTTTATGCGTCTTATTTCTTTAGACAAATTACATTTAATTCTTCTAGTTTGTTTTATATCAATTTGGTTATTGTAATTTTAATTGCATCAATTTTACCTTTCGATTTTGCACATGGTATTAATTTAGTCTAATTGATAATATTTCATTTAGAAATTGGACTAAAATTAAGAGATAAAATGGTTTTTTTTAATTCCCTTCAAAGTTATTGAAGGATTCGCATCCAATTTGAAATGATTCGTTCTCTTTTTAATAGTTCATCTTGCCTTTGATTTTTATTCAATTTTTTAAACGGCTATTATCACTTAGACTAGATTGACACAATTTAAAAAATTAAAGGGCAAAATTCATATTACAGAAACCAAATTGACATGAGTGGCAAGTATAGAGACTCTAGATATAATTTGCCCTATTTCTTTTGACTAAAAATTTAGCTAAACTAATATGAATTGGGCTATAATTTTGCGGACTTTGACCAAATTATTTAAAGGGTAAAATACCAATTGGTCCTAATAGTTGGCTTTAATTCCTATCAAGTACTATTGAAAATAAGTCATAGTAAAATCGTCACTAAAAATAATTTTTTATGACGATTTTTTGCATTTCGCTAAAAATTAATAATTTGTGACTTTTTTTTGGTTATGTTTTTTTTTTATAAATTGTTGCTAAAACTTACAATTAATGACATTTTTATGTGACGAATTTTTCAAACTGTCACTGAAAGTTAAAAATTAGCCACTTCTTTTATGATGATTTTTTTAAACTGTCGTTAAAACTTATAATTATATCAATTTTTTTTGTGACAATTTTCAAACTGTCGCTGAAAATTAATAATTAGTGATTTTTTTAAACAGTGTTTGATGAAAAATGTTATTAATTCTCACAAGACATATTGGATAATAAGTCTACATATTAAAACTTACACGTAAGTTTCTTATTTAGAAATACTATGATTGTATTTTGGATGGAAGAATTTAGGGGAAATTACACACACACACACACACACAAATGACCCTTGTAACAAAATAAACCATGAATTTTAATTTTGTCAATTTAAAACTTGAATTTTTAATTTGTTTTCAATCTGAATCATTTGTCTATTTTTGTTAAGTACAATCGATAGAAAAATGGATATGTTAGTCATTAAACTCAATGAAAATGGGTATTTTGGACATTTTATGTACCTACATTGAGTTTAATAACTAAAATACTATTTTGTTCTGATCATTTTTAGTTAACAAAAGTAGACAAATGATTTAAATTAAAAACAAATTAAAAGATTATGATTTAAATTGATAAAATTGAAAACTCAAAGTTTATATTGTTACAAGGGTCAAACATTGGAGTTTTTTTTTTTTGGTAATTATCCCTAGAATTTGAAATAAAGAGTTTTGAGGTTAAGGAACAACCATTAGTCCATATAGTTTAAATGAAATGTCAATTTAGTCACTTTATTTTCAATTTAAACCCTATATTTTTAATTTTGTTAGAATGTGGTCTCACTGTCATTCACCATTAGAATTTTGCATGGATAAATGCCACATGCAAAACCAAACTAACGTCATTTTGTTGCACACCCCCAAAAAAATAATTTTGCAACAAAATGCAAGAGCAAAGCATAGAAGCACGAGAAAGAAGACCTATAAGCGTGCACGCGCGTGCGCGCGCGCGAGAGAGAGAGAGAGAGAGAGAGAGAGAGAGGTGCTTGATTGATACTACCCCTCCACTATCTGACCACCCTACTACCCCCGCTAACACTGGCATTGGTGAGATTGAAATAGAGATAGAGAGAGCTTGCGGCGGCAATGGTGGCTGAGCAGGGGCGGGTGGGGGTAGAAACGAGTTAGAGAGGCTTGTCGGAGTTGAGATGGAGAAAGGATTGGTAGGGGTGGGTCTACAGTGGGAAGATGAGGTGGATCTCGCAAGCGGGGGGTCACCAGAGATGTTAATAGCAGATTTTGGAAAAAGAGAGAGAGGGGAGAGAATGGGAAAGGAGAGGTGATAGCCAGAAGTGGTCATGGTAATCGATTGTGAGAAAGGAAGGTGAAAAAGTGCTTTGTTTGCATTGTGGGTCTTCTTCTCTCTGGCTTTTTCTTCTCTTTTACATTTCGTTTCGTTTCATTTTTTTTTGGTATGAGCACTAAAACGACGTCATTTTGGTGCACTACACAAACACTACAAGGAAAAACACTACAGAAGATCTTTACTCATTTGAGTAGCGATTCCAAAGAGATTTTTATAACTTACAAGGTTTTTGTTTTACTTAGAATTCTTGGGAAGAACTTTTGAAATGATTAGTTTTACAGTCTTATTTTGTAGGGTTAATCATCTAAAAGTCCTATTGATAAAGGTTGATATTCCATTAAGTCCTCATTTTTGTTTTAGGGTGATTCTATTTACACACCGCAAATCCTTTTAGTACACATCACTTGCTCAGTTCACACCACACACAAATGAAAGTTTTTAATTTTGTCTCAAGACACACCACTAATTTTTAAATAATACCAAATTATTCTCATCGTCTCCGACCCTAACCCTAACCTAAAATCTTGTCCATCGCTAGCCGTTATCCACCGACCTCCACCCTTCTCCCCTCATTGTCGCAACCCTCATCTTCGCCCCTACCACCACTGCCATACCACCATCGCAACCCTCATTGAAGCGATGCACAGTTATCGTAATCCCACAAATCTCTCTCTACAGAATACACATGGTTGGTCATTAGATGTAGGCGAGTTGCGATGGTGGTAGTCTTTACGTGATGAGAGGCACGATGGTGATAGGTTATTGTGATGGTGGTGATTAAGGGATGGTGGTGGCAGCGATGGACTAGGAAGGTGAAGCGGCAATGGCAGTGATGGCGGAGTAACAGAAAAAAGTCGCAAATGAGGGTGGTGATGGCTGCAACGACAGAATGAAAGAAGAAGAAGGAGAGCGGCGACAACAACGATAAAGATGAGTTTCTGATGGTGGTGGTTGGCCAATCAGTGATGGTTGGTCGGTGGTGGTGGCTGTCAATAGGTTAGGTTAGGGTTTGTTGATGAATGGATGAAATAGAGATGAGAGCGATTTGGATATTTGATTAAAGGATAAAATTGTAATTAAAATATTATAAATAATGGTGTGAACTGAGAGTAATTGAGGTGTAAATAGAATTTACTTTTTTTTAACACACAAAGTCCTATTTTCAAAATATTTATGTATATATGACTGTTTTACCCTTATTAAAAGGTGGAAGGCATTGAGAAGCAACAATTCATTAAGTGCTAATAAAAAATTGTTAGGTGTTATAAGTGTAATACATGACAATATTATTCACCAATCACCCAGATTATGCTTCATGCTCTAATATAAATTGGGGCCCCACCCTCTCCACATACATAAAACTTTTGGTAATCACCTAACCGTGCCTCAAAAGTACCATATATTTTCTCTTATTCAAATGGTATTGTTTGTAACGTCTCACTTTTTATTACTCGGAATCCATTGCCAAAATCATTAAATTAATTCAATTTCAGAGATAACATGCGAAAACTCTTTACATCAATGAGAAAGAATAAATAAAAATTCCCTCATCCGAATACAAAATGAATGCAACAGGAGTATAACTAAATAAATTGTCCATAGGCTTACATTTTTAAAAGTAAAAGAAATGGTTTAACCCTTTTACAATAACGGCATTCCGCCCACAAATAAAAAGGCCCCGTGGCCGACAACTAAGGGTGATCCTCAATCTCGAGCACTTCTTAACATCATCTGAAAAGAATTAGCAACATGGGATGAACACAAAGTACAGATAGCTATGATCATAAATGCTTCACATCATATCATATACATATTGTGATGGTTTATAACCAAAGTATACATACATAGATACTTTTCTCAAAATCATCTGATTTATTCAACAACACAACTAGTTCACATTTACTTCTCATTTTCCCATATTTAACAAAGTATTACATAATAATCGCCTTGCCTTTGAAACAAATCACAAAGATCTGATTTTCTTTTCCTTGTTTCTTACAACCTCAATGCATAAATACATTCATCACATTTCCATGCCGTAAACCCAAGGTTAAGGAAAATACTATCAACAATCAATTTGATACACCCACGTGTATACATAACCATTTAGCTCTAGAGGTGAAAACAACACACACTCAACCACTACATACTCAACTCTTAAGGCAACTCAATCTCCCAGAACCACAATCATCATAACACATGACATATCACAGTCACACTGTAACAATAATAATAAACAACTCTGCTTTATCTGCCTTAAGCACGGTAAGCCAACGGTACATCTTTTCTCAACAAAATGCCAATTTTCCAGACACCGACTGGAAGGTAATGGTACCTCTGTCAAGTTCTCCAGGCACTAGCTGGAAGGTACTGGTATCTCTTATTCTCAGCATGACCAAGTTCTACAGGTGTTAGCTGGAAGGTACTAGTACCTCTTATTCTCAGCGCGGTCAAGTTCTCCAAGCGCTAGCTAGAAGGTACTGGTACCTCGTACTCTCAGCGCATGCACATTTTCCAACCATCACTTTGTACAACAAGCATAAATAACTCGAGTGTACTACATACACATAATCATTTCAACATCACAATGTTATCCTCTACCGATGACCAAGGATAAAACCTCTAAACAATATGTATTAAATAAACGTAATACAATTATCCAATTCTTATGAGGCAATAAGTCCAACAACAACAATAATATTCAAAGGTTTTCAACTTCTACCTAAAGTTCTTTCTCAATTTGCAAAAGAGTTATAATTACCTCTTTTTTCCAAAATCAATTTCCACAATTCCCAATTCACAATACATCCACTATATTTTCAAAAAAAAAAAAAAAAAACTCATTTCCTTCATTAACCAAAAACCCAATCCATGGATAACAAAGTCATAATCCACTCAATTTCAACTCAACAAAGTGTAACATAATGATTCAAATCTCATGGTTAATCCCCTTTTTAGCAATTAACAAACTACCAATTCGTTATACCCAACTATAATCAACCCAACACAAAGTTAATGCTAAAATCATGAGACCCTTTTTAATCTTAAATTAATTACCAAATCATTAATCAAATTCCTTAATTCATAACATGATTATTTCACAATTTCAACCCTTTTTACCTATTAGGCATTATTACAAAAATTAGGGCTTTACCTCTTTCTCAACATGAACATGTTAAACCACTCCCCAATTAGCCCAAACAATAATCAATTTCACAAATCTCAATCTCAAATATCAAATCTTAGATCCCCTTTCATGATTTTTGAAAAATCCATAACGAACATGGTTTTTATGTAATAAAACTACCACATGTCTATCTATAGATGAGGTATTAAAAAAGATCAAAGAAAATCCCTACCTCAAGTTATGGAGAAAAAAAGAGAAGAAACCCCCAAATTTGATGGCGTTGAAATCTAATCTCTACCACACAAAACGAAGCCCTCAGTTAGCTCTCCAAAATTAATGAAGGGTGTTGGGTCAAAACTCCAATGGATTGGAATAAATCAGGAGTTTATGGTGTTGGGTGGATGTTTTTAGAGAGAAGGGAGAGGAAAAGATATTTTTAGAGAGAGAGGTGTGTAAAAAGTGAGATGCACCTAGCCCAAGAAGAAGAAAAAAAGGCAGATTTTCAGACTCAGCCCCATTTCCGCACGTGGGGCACTCACCCTTGCATGTGCGGTTTATCCCTCTACACCTGACCTCCGCTCGTGCAATAAAAGCAGTCTTGCACGATTGACACTCCCTCCTCATCGCACATGCGGCCTCATCTCCTGTACGTACAGCTCCCTTTTCGCACGTGTGGCCCAAGTCTCGCACGTGCGGTTCTGCCTCCCAACAAAAAATTTCACCAGTGCCTTTATTTTATTTTTATAAAATTTTATAAAAACAATCGGTCGACAAGGCAAGAACCTGAAGAAGGTTTCAAGAACGGGGAACCCAAACGGTTGACAAGGCCTCAAGTTAATCCCCAACACTTTAACACGAGTAAGCTCAACACAACAATAAAAAAAAAAAAAAAAAAAAAAAAACGAGGCGAGCTACGCACCTGGTCATCACATTGTTGATGTGGCATTTTACTTTTATTTTGTTATTTCAAAACTTAAAAACTTCATAATTAATAAAATTTATGTTTTTGGAGTATACACAACGAGATTTATCAAATAAGACCAATATTTAATATAAAATTTTATAAAAATAAAATATTATTTTTTTAGCCGTACAAAACTAATCATATCTCAGTTTACGAAATTATCTAGTAAAAAAATTTCTCTGTTTTTTTCAATATTAATTGAGAATATTCTCAGTTTTTGAGAAATTTCTCAAATTTTTCCAGTTTTAAAACTGAGTTAGTTTTTCTAATTTTAAGTTGAGAATATTCTTAGTTTTAAACTTGAAAAAAAATTGAAAAAATTAGACCAAAAAAATATAATTAGTTAAGTAAGTTAAAACTTACTATTAAAAATGGTTCAAATTGTAAATTTGTAATAAAAAAAATATTTTAATTTTTATATAATTTTGTATTTAATATTAATCTGGTTTGATAGATTTCGTTTTGTTGATTCTAAAAATGTAATTTTATCAAAAATAAATATACATTGTAAAAATTATGATAATTTGAAGTTTTGAAAATCAAAATAAATGTTACATCACAATACTTTTTTTATTTTATTTTATAAACAATTACAAATAATTAACAACCATTGTTTGAAGGATACTTTTTATCTATTAAAAATTAATGGGACTTGAAGGAACAAAAATCATGAGGGCTATTATTAGCACCTACCTAATTTCTTTGGACCCCCCATTTCTTTGGAATAAGATTTTTTTTTTTTGAACACTCCACTTAATACCAATTTTACCCATATTCATAATATCATCACCCAAGTGCACACCCACCTAATTTTGTACACCTTCTATTCTTCTTCTCTCAGTAAACGATGAACAATTAAGAAACGATTGAGAGCAACAAATGATTGAGGGACGAATTAACTGTCTCTCTCTTCTCCTTCTCTCATAAACGATGGTCTCTTTCTCCTTGTCACCGTGAACAACAGCATCTCAGTCGAAAATCTCTTCGATGGTCTCTTTCTTCTTTTCTTAGGTAACCTCCAACTTCTCATCACATTTTTTTTTGTGTGTGTGTGTGTTTTTTTCAGGGTAAAACCCTTGGTACAAAGGATTTTAGAGGGAAAAACCCTCAGAAAAAATAGAAATAGAGGGAAAATCCTACAAAATGGAACCGTTAGGTATTCCAGTGCCAAACAAATTGTTTATGTTCAACACTGTATTACTAAACTAAATGTTCTATTCAGTATTGTATTACTGAACAGAACCTTAACAGTCGGCAAACAGTACCAAAACAAAAACAACCTAGAATCATAAATGTAAGATAGATAAACTTACCAATGCAATGCCAACCTCATCAGAGTTGTTGTCATCGTCCTCTATTACTTATAAGTATCAACGAATGGTGACAACGACCACAAATGTATAAACTTGGAGTCTGTAATAGGATTGTTTGCAACATTAACTGATTTGGAATACTGAACACATTTGAAACCACCTGTAGACCGCCCGAACTTCTCCGCGCGCCCCCCTTTCGGAGAGGGCGCGAAGTGGTCTTGTTACTACAGTTCGGACTCTTGTCACGATTCTAAATCTAATCTCACAAAGTGCAATGTAAGACTGATAAATCACCAAAGAGTCTAATCCGGCAAATCGTTTTGGAAAATCAGATTTTCAATCAAATAATGCCAAAATTGGACTGCTTTGCTAGATTACAGAGTCGTCACCTAAATATTTTGTTTTTGGGAAATTTAGAAAACCCTGACTCATGCCGAAGGCCACATGTTCGTCATCACCAAAAGTTGCCTCGGCTCGGGAACTTGGGTACGAGGGGGGAAGGTCATGAAATGAGCACCCCCGCTTGCCCGATCAAAAGATCGGCCTCTACTAAGCATGATATGTTGTTTTCAAAACACATGTGTTCTTATTCCAGTTATTTAGCTAATCTTTACTATGTGATGCGCACAACATACAAGTATAGACTAAGTCGCAAGACTTGGAACAAATCGACTTATGTTTGTTTTCGAAAATGGTTTGGAAGTGCTACTCGCAAGTAGGCTAAAGCGCGGATTTGCCACCCTCAAGTGGGCTTAAAACATGATAATTTGCCACTTCGTAAAGTGGGCTTCAAAACATACATTTTGTTGAATTGTCCCAATTTAAGCAACAAAGCCTTCATCCACAGGCATTCATGCAGCTAAGCATATAAGCAAATAGCCTCATGGCAAGCATGCTATCATGGCAACACTCACATTCATGCAAGTATGCTAAAGCGTAAACACTTACAGTGTACACTAAGCCAAAACAAAAGCTAGTTAGAAATCATGCATGATCCTAACTATGCAAGATGCCTAATGCAACACATGCAATAATGCAACTAGTAGGCTCGGCTATCTAATATGGTATATGAATGCAACACTTGATAACATGCTTTCAAACACGTATTCAAGTAGGTATATTGAAATACAATGCAGTTTGAATGATGCGCCGAGCCCGGTGCATGCAAGACAAATGGATGATGCACGCATGCAAGTATAAGGTATGCTAATCGAGATATGCCCTAAACTAACTATCAAAAGCTGATAAGTAAAAGGGAGAAAGAAGTGGGAGTTGGAAGACATACACACACACACGCACCCTTATTACAACATTTTGCCCTCTCAACGGAGGGTCTGAATAAATAAGCTAAGCTAGCTACGCTAAGTTACTTATTACAAATCAACTAATCAACTATTCTAGCTAATTAATTACAACACAATTGAAACTAAATTAACTAACTATTCTAAGTTAATTAAAATATTACAAAGATGAATTAAATGAGCCAAGCACATTAACTAATTAATTACAAAACTAGTAAATTAACTAGATAAGCAAAGTAGTTAAAATAGCCTCAAGGGCGAGGGAGACATGCATGCTCGGTTGGCTTCGCCCGAAAATCTATCGCCTGGCCGTCAATTGCCTCTGTTTGCACTTGCCTTGGTTTCTGAACCTTGAACCAACCTTACACTATTTCTGCTCCAAAACAGGCTGATTTCTGCACAAAATTGGACTGGTGGCCAGTTGGCCACAAAAAGTGGTCGCTGGCCACTTTAACTAGCCGGTCGGCTAGTTGGAGTGGCCGGTCAGCTACTTCAAGTGGCTGGTCAGCCACTTGCTATTCCAGGCTTCTGGTTTTGCTGCAACAGAGAACAATAGAGGCACAACAATGTATTTTGCAGGTAATGTGTGTACTTCCACTCTCCTTATCATGTCTCAAGCTCAAAGGAGGGTGGTACTCGACTTTCAAGCCACCAACCAAGCATCTCAATGCATGAAGGCCCGAAAACCAAGCTTGTACAAGCTTAGTGAATGCACAAATAAGACAAAAAGAGCCTTCACCCTATCATGCATGATCAAGGGTGCTGGCGACCAAGAAATGTGACATGTTTCATCACTTAGAGTATGAAACGTCCCACATTTCTTGTGTTTGGATTAACGTCCGATCCAAACATATGCAATGCAAACAACATGCTTATCTTTCACATGTTTTACTTGGTCCATTTCTTGTTTACTCATTTTAGCTTACCAATTAATCCATTGACCGGTTAAGTCCAAATGTGAAAAGTCCTCTAAGGAGAGGAGGTTAACCAAAAGGGTGGTTTAGGACATGAGAGGGATTATGCCCTTTGACTAGGAGGAACCCTCAAGAGAGGGTTAAAGCCATTTGGACACAAACCCTACTTCATGCTTAAACACAAGCTTAAGGCCAAACAACCCTCAAATCAAATTGAAAAATGAAGAAATAGGGGAGGTTGCAGATGTGCAATGCTGAGATGGCATGCTAAAGACCTTAAAAGCATGCAAGCAATACAAGCATAACATGTTGAGGGCCAAAAACATCAAAGCTAGTAAAGAGCATCACACACGAGGCATGCAATACGTAGCCTAAATGACCAAACCAACTCTGGACAGAGCTCATTCACACCAAAACAAGGGCCAAATCATGCTGGAATTGGAGCACAAAAAGCTAGAAAAGCATGCTCATTAGTTGGCTAGCAAGCAAGGTATAAGGCACAACTCCCAAGAGCAATGAAAGAGTGGAATATGTGAGAGTGTGACAAGGCTATATGCTTTGAAATCACATGTAAAATGATGCCATATCATGCAAATTACTCAAAAAAAGCATGCTAAAGGGCCTAAAACGCAAAGCTAGTCAAGGCCATTCGCACTATAGCTATACAAAGCGGAACACATGTGACCAAGTCCACTTGAAATAGAGTTTAAGCATGCCAAAACAAGGTCAAAAACATGCTGGAATGGAACCAACACATGCTAGAATAATAGGCTAACTCATTAGACATGTTAGGCTAGTAAGCACCATTGCACTACAAGTACAAAAAGCAAGCAACACATGCTCCAACCAACCCAAAACAGAGTTGAAACATGTCAAAATAGAGCCCAAAACATGCTGAGATTAAGCTAAGTCAAGCCACAAAAACATGCTACTTTGTAGTGCTAACTAGGCATGGCATAGGGAGACAAGGAGGGGAGGCCATCCCCTCCTATTTTGGGCCTCAAAACAAGCTTTTCACCACTAAAATTCCTCAAAAATTTAGTGGTTTTAAGGCCCAAAAAGGAGATTGTTTGAAAAGCTTGAAAGACAGCTCAAAAGGCTTTACAAGCCAAGAAGCAAAAGGGAGGAAACACCCCCTAACCAAACAAGGCTTAAACTACTATTTTAGAACCTCAAAATCAGAGTTTTTTATGGTTGAAAAACCAGGTCAAAATAGCTTAAAGAGATGGCCAAGCACTTAATTAAAAACAAGCTTGAAAGAGGTAAATCCTTACCCTTGAAGCACAGCTGCAAAACAAGTATAAATCTGAGCTCAAACCAACCTTAGGAGCTCCAAATAAGCCTCAAAGCACCTCAGCTCCAACATGAGGATGTTTGATTAAGGGTCTCTTTGCAAAAGTGTAGAGAATTCTAAGCTTAAGGCACAAAACAAGAAGAGAGAGAGGCTCCTAGAGAGAGAGGATGAAACTTTGCTCACAAAATTTTGTAGAGCGAGAGAGATTTTAGAGAGAGAGCCTCCTAAACTTGTCAACCTCCCAAAATGAGAGATATGGCTTCAATATATAGCAAAAAGAGGAGCCTTGGTCGAAATATCTGAGCTAGGACAGCTGGCACATTGTGAAAACAGCTGGAGGAGAAATATCTGCAAAAAATTTGAGTTTGGGACACAATTAGCCGGTAGGCTACTTCAAGTGGCCGGTAGGCTACCTCAACTGGCCGGCCAGACGACTACTTTTCTGGCCGACAGCAAAAATATGCTCTGCAGGTCAAACTTTAAATGAGCATTTCTCCTTCATCTGGACTCCTTTTCAGGTCATTTTTGTGTCCAAATTAAAGTCCCAGAAGTAATCTTTCCAATGGTGGAAGCTTCACATCAAAATTCTAAGTGTGCAAAAAGTTATGCTCATTTTAGTGAAGCCGCTCAGTTTCGATCCTACCCGGATTCATGCCAAACTTCTCCCAAACTTGGTTTCTTCTCTCCTTTCCTCTTTTCTTCAACTCCAAACCCCTAAACAAGGTGTTTTGAAAGATTTTTTCAAAGAGTTCACCTCTCTTCCATTTATTTCCACTTTGTCCTTGCTTGGTTTACCGAAAAGCGCAACATTTAAAAAAATGCGAGCATCGGAACATCGTAGGAACTTTTCAAAAACTATTTTGAAAGAGAAGGTTTTAAGGTCTAAAATATTTTTGGTCAAAATCGTTTTGGTCTAAAAAATGGGGTGTGAGGTTGGGATTTGACGCTCCTCTTGCCGAAGAAATTGAACCTTTGCACTACACCATCAAGTAAGCAATCAGTAGTGCCCAAGTCTTAAGGGTGGTCAAAAATGGGGTGTCTACACCACCGAACAAAATTTTAATTGATTAGGTAGTTTTAAATGTTTTTCATTGAAGATGAATACGTGGGTTTAGGATAGTGATGAAGAAGAATACGATTAGGGTTTAGATTGGTAAGGAATATGTATAGATGGGTGTCCAACATTATAGAGTGCCATTCTAATTGTTTTCATTTGGTGGATGGGTGTTCCATTAAAAGTTGTCCTTTACTGTAATTTTACTTCAAGGTATAATTGTAATTAAAAAAAAAATGAGAATTGGAGGGTCCAAAAAAATTAGGTAGGTGCTAATAGTAACACTCAAAATCTTATTTAAGACTTAATGGAGTATAAGTTAACAAAAGAGAACTTGTGCGTGATGCGCCTTTTATATTCATTCTTATCAACCTTCGAAATTGTTAAGTTAGATGGAGGGTATTTTTGTTTTTATGTACTTATTGCTCCTAGTATAAATACATAGTGTTATAGAGGGAAACCCTCATATGAGGTTTTGTGCTTCTTCCTAGTTATCTCTCTCTCTCTCTCTCTCTCTCTCTCTCTCTCTCTTATTTTCCTCTTCTCTTCTCACTTTTAAACTTGTTCTTATAATTTCAACTTGGTATTAGAGCTGTGCAAAGGTAATCTTTTATTCTTCTCTGTTCTTGTTCATTCCTTTTTTTTATTCAAAAATGTAAAAATGGAATATATATATATATCCAGGATCCTCGCCTAGGGCTCTAGATTTCCTAGAAAAAGTTTTATATTTTTCTTGATGGTTGTTGCCTATTTTTTGAATTTTTTTTTTCCAGAAAAATTGACCCTATTTTTTGATTTGTTTGTTCTGTGAGTTTTTTGCTGGATTCATGGCTTGGGTCCTAATCCCTAGGAGCTGACTAGACCCTCTCTTGACCTCCATGGCTTCAGTTGTTGCTCTGGGCTTGTTTTTTAGACTCCAAGTCTAGTTATGGGTGTTTTTTCAATCTACTTTATTGTTTTGCCATTTTCTAACTGTTTTTGGCTCTTGTTGGACTGGTTTTGAGGTTTGTTAGGGCTGTTCCACCTTCCTCTCTATTGTTTTGATATAGTTGTGTTCTTAGTCCATGGCTGATGATAACAAGAACCCTATAACCAGTGAGGCCAAAGGGTCTAGTCTTATTATATCTCTGGATGATACATTTTCTCTTCAACTGACTTCTGTCAAGTTAGATGGAAGTAACTATCTGGTTTGGTCATGTTCTTTTCAGTTGGCCATTACAGCTCGTGGTATGTTGGGTTACATAACTGGAGTTACTAAGGTTCCTAGTGAGGATTGACCAGCACATGACAAATGGTATAAGGAGAATGCACTTGTTATGACTTGGCTAATCAATTCCATCCACTCTACCATTAGCCGATCCTTTGTGTTGATGGATATTGTTTATGAGATTTGGACTGCAGCCTCTCAGATGTATTCCCAACAAGGTAATGATGCTCAAGCATATGAACTACAAAAAAAGATTCGGGGATTTAATCAGAAGGATAGGTCTCTTGCTGAGTGCTATACTGAGTTGAGCAGTTTGTGGCAAGAACTTGATTATTATTATTATAACTTCCAAGCTATCTGTTTTCAAGATGTCGCTACCTTTCAGCAGATGGTGGCCAAGGAATGGATCTATGACTTTCTTGCCTGTCTCAACTTGGAATATGACCAGATTCGTGTTTAGGTTCTTGGTCGCCAACTATTTCCTACTGTCCGTGAGGACTATGCTTATGTTCTCCAAGAAGAGAGCCGACGGAGTGTTATGATTCATCAGCCTCTTCAAAACCAGTTTGCTCTACTCCTAAGGATGGGAAATTTGGTCTGTCTCCGTCATGGGGTAAAGGTCCTTCTAGTGCTCGTGATCAAATTATCTGTGATTATTGTGGGAAAGAAAGACATGATTGGGAGCACTGTTGAAAGTTACATGGTAGACCTAATCGTGGAAGAGGTAGAGGCTGGGGTGGTATTGTCCACTCTCATGCACACCTGTCAGAATCCTCTACTAGTACTTTAGGTGATTCTGTAGCTCTCTCTTGTAACGCCCCAAAATAATTACAATAATCCATCCACAATGTCCACTTATGACAACAATATTAATAGAAGTATCTTTCATTAAGTCCAATGTGATTTACAAAAGAGAAACATATACGTTATACATTCATAATACCTAGCCCTGAATCTATAACATATGTTGTAAGTTAAAAGAAAGAATGAAAGATAAACAGATAAGAATGCCCTAAGGGCTTACATATTTCCAAGACGATGCTTAGTTACAACAAAAGTGAACTTAAGTTCAATACAGTTAAAGCCTTTGGTTTGTACAAAATAAATACAATATATACACACACACACAAAAAAAAGAAGCTCTCACTCCAAGTCCTCCCAAGCTATTGCTTTGGCGGGGGCATATCATCAGCACCTTAAATGTTTTTCCCACATAGGGTGAGCTAAAGCCCAGTAAAAATAATCTAACACAGTATATAAATCTTAACAAAGCTATAAGGTGGATGCATATGCAATGCTCGTGCCAAAACATTTTTATATACCTCTTTCCAAAACTATGCTATGCCAAGTTGATGTCTCGATTCATAAAATCATTTCTATCACAATAGAAAATAGGGCAGTGAATCACACTTTGGAATTTCAAAACAAATGCAACCTTTCCTGGAAATTTTTTCCGGAGGAAACTGTAAGTCGGGACCCATGAAAATATAGGCTATGAAAGCACTACTATTGCCACTTCACGAAAATTTCGTCCGCGGGATCAGCACCCATGTATACGTGCGATTTTCAGGACTTTCATCCAGGACACTCAAGCCAACTTAGTTCAACAATATAATTCATGTTTCCCAATTTCACCCTTTTTCTCAAAATGATAAACATTTTCAATGTATAAATGTGAAATAATGCTCAATACAAATAAATGAGAAAATAGTTTCAATTCTCTTAATTCACATGCGATTTCTATAACAGTCATAGCTATCATCCACCGATAGTCCAAAATAGATATTTCTAAATAGATAATTTATATTTCATAATGATACACTTTCCAAATTTCCAAGAGGTGAGTGATAATATATATCTAACTCTACCATCCTTATCAATATCAATCCAATTCCATAATTTCAACATCAATTTCATTACTTGTACAAAACCAACAATTGAGGTATTTAGTGCAAATTCTTACTCTTTTCAAAATCAACCCCAAGTATCAAAATTAACCATTTCCACCCAACTCAACATTATTTCCAACATCAAAACCATTTCCAAGAACCTATTTGAAAAACCCTTATTTTGATTTTTATCCAAAACCCTAGATTTGTTCAAATTCTTCCAAATTCACAATATGGTTTAGGAATGACAAATAACTAAGTTAAAACTCATAAAAAGTGTGGAAAGTATCCCTACCTCAAGTTAGAAGACAAGCAAGAGCAAGGGCGAAACTTCAATGGAGTCGAAAATGGACTTTACTCCGATCAAATGGTAGGTCTAGGTGAACTCTACCTTTTTAACAAAGGGACTAGGGGTGTAGAGATCAATGGATGATAGTGTATTGGAGGGTTAAAGATGAGTTTTAGAGAGAGAGAGAGAGTGAGAGATATTAGGTTTTTGAAATGTTTAGAGAGAGAGAGATGGAAAAGTGACTTAAAATGGGCTGTTTACGAATTGATATATGCACAATTCGCTTGAGCGCAAGAGTTGTCGCTTGAGTGACCAGACATAATAAGTTGTTTCGCTCGAGCGCATAATGTACACTCCCAGTAGTTTTGCAGACAGAGGTCATCGCTCGAGCGCTGCAAGAATCTTCGCTCGAGCAATGAATACAAAATCCCAGTAGTTTTGCAAACCTGCAAAAATATTGGATGTTCGTGAAGACCGCTTGAGCGCAAGAAGCTTCGTTCGAGCAAAGGAATAAAAATCTGGGCAACCAAAAGTTTGAAAAACAAGTTACCAACCTGTTCCAAATGCAATAAACACAACCCAATAGCCCAACTCAAGGAGAAATAGTGGAAAACAATGCAAGAACAACTATATAAGGAAAAAAAAAACCTGAATCCATAAGTGAAATGGGTCAATTTTAAACCAGAAATGCTATATGATGAGTTATATACTCTTCGCGTCTGATGGCTCTGCTTGATTCTTCTCCTGCTTCTGCTTCTACTTCTGATCATCCTTCCTCTAACTTTGCTTCTACAGGTACTCTTACACATGCTTTGAGTGTAGTCTCTTCCTGCCCTTGGATTATTGACTCCAGTGCTACAGATCATATGACAGGTTTGTCCACCCTTTTCGACTCCTACTTTCCTTGTTATGGCAAGGATAAAGTAAGAGTGGCTGATGGGTCTTTATCCTCTGTGTCTGGGACCGGTTCTATTCATTATTCTCCCTTTATTTCTCTCACCTCTGTTCTTCTTGTTCCCAAATTTTCTTCTAATTTATTGTCTATCAGTCGTATTACCAATTCTTTAAATTGTTATGTAACCTTTTTCCCCTCTCATTGTGTTTTTTAGGAATTGGGTACGGGGGAGAACAATTGGTAGTGGTAAAGTACATGGGGGATTCTATTTTCTGGAGGGTGGATCTTTTGTTACCAGCCAAGCTCTTCAGACAACCAACACTTTATCTCTTTCTCTATTACATCAGCGGCATCAGTGTTTAGGCCATCCCTCTATGTCAGTTTTGCAGAAATTTTTTCCTAGTTTAGTGAAGGATTGTGATAGGAATCATTTTCATTGTGATGTTTGTAAGTTTGCTAAACATAAACGAACTTGTTAGCCTTCAATTAATAAAAGAAGTTTGTTTCCATTTATGGTTATTCATTCTAATTTATGGGGTCCTTCTCATATTATGTCTGTGTTTGGTTATCGTTGGTTTGTCACTTTTATTAACTGTCATTCTCGTGTCACTTAGGTTTACTTACTTCGCACCAAAAGTGATATTTTTCTTGCTTTCAAACATTTCATAAGATGGTCCGTACTCAGTTTGTAACCAAAATTAAAGTCCTTTGAAGTGATAATGGTATTGAGTACATTGATGGTGAATTTCGCGCATACCTTGAAGCGCATAGTATTCTTTATCAAACCAGTTGTGTTGGCACTCCCGAATAGAAGGGTTTTTCTAAATGCAAAAACCATCATCTTCTTGAGGTTACTTGTGCCCTTATGTTCACAATGCGGGTACCTAAACCATTCTGGGTGATGCTGTTCTCACCCCTGCATATCTCATTAACCACATGCCTTCTAGTGTCCTCTAGTTTCAGCACTCCCTTACCTTCCTCCTTCCGATGTCTATACCCCCTCATTCCCTTCCTCCTAAGGTGTTTGGTTGTGTTTGCTTTGTTCACATTTCTCGTTCTACTCGGAGCAAACTGGACCCCAAGGCTATTCAGTATGTCTTCATTGGTTACTCTCCACCCAGAAAGGTTACAAGTGCTATGATTCTCTCTCTCGCAAAACTTATGTTACCATGGATGTCACCTTTTGTGAGTCTGAGTCGTTCTTCGGGGCCAATCTCTTCAAGTGGAGGTTCCTTCAATGGAAGAGATTGTTTTTTCTTATCCGTTGTTTTCTACTATTTGTTATGAGGGGGGGGGGAGGCGTCGCTGTATTGTGAGAAGGATCTGAGTAAGTGTGTTTAGGGGGAGTTTAGTAGGTTGGATAAACTAGATTGTGTTCAGGAGAGTCTAGTAGGTTGGATAGACCTAATCTTCAGACCTACTCTCGGAGACAAAGAGAACAGTCGACCTATGTGCCGCCGTGTCAATCATCACCTCTGACCCCAGTTCCTAATTCTTTATGGAATCCTCAGGTAATGAGTTGTTGGTTACTTCTCATACCATTCCCGTTGATGATTCAAATCTTCCTATTGCTATTAGAAAAGGTGTTAGAACTTGTACTCAACATTCTATTTGTAAATTTGTGCCATATGATTCCTTGTTTACATCATATCATGCTTTTGTTTCGTCTTTTTGTTCTGTCTCCATTCTTCAGAATTAGAATGAAGCATTCACTGATCCTAAGTGGAAAGAAGCTATGGTAGAGGAGATGAGAGCTCTGAGTAAGAATGGCACTTGAGAGTCAGTTTCTCTACCATTGGGTAAAAGACCTATCGGTTACAAATGGGTGTTTACAATCAAGTAGAAGGCCTATGGGACTATTGACAGATATAAAGCGAGACTGGTTGCTAAAGGGTTTACTCAGACATATGGCATTGATTATCAGGAGACTTTTGCTCCAGTGGCTAAAATGAATTCTATTCATGTCCTTCTTTCATGTGCCGCAAATCTCGGTTGGCCATTATAGTAGCTTGATGTAAAGAATGCTTTTCTCTATGGTGATCTAGAAGAAAAAGTGTACATGGATGTTCCTCCAGGTTTCTCTTCTTCAGTGACTGAAGGGAATGTTTGTCGATTAAAGAAGGCTTTGTTTGGATTGAAACAATCTCTTAGAGCTTGGTTTGATAGGTTTCCTAAGGCGATGCACAGATTTGGGTACAAGCAAAATCATGCTAATCATACTATGTTCATCAAAAGATGTGGAGATAAAATTGTTATTCTTATGGTCTATGTGGATGACATAGTGGTGATTGGTAACGATGTAGAGGAGATGTCCCAAATCAAGGCTCAACTTTCCAAGGAGTTTGAAATCAAAGATCTTGGCTCTTTGTGGCATTTTCTTGGGATTGAGATTGCTAAATCGGATAATGGCATCTTTATTTCTCAAAGAAAGTACATCTTGGATCTACTTGAGAAAGTAGGTATGTTAGGATGTAGACCAGCAGATTCTCCTATTGAGGTCAATCACAGACTTAGCAACAGTGATGGAGATTGTGCAGATAAAGGAAGGTATCAAAGAGTTATAGGGAGATTAATATATCTTTCTTATACTAGGCCAGATATTGCATATGTAGTTGATGTTGTAAGTCAATTCATGCATGATCCTTGAATAGGGCATTTGGATGCAGTTGATTGGATCCTTAGGTATCTCAAATCCGCAATTGGAAAAGGAATCTTGTTCTCTAATCATGGTCATTTGAAAATAGAGGCTTTCACTAATGCAAATTGGGCTGGTGTAGTTGATGATAGGTGGTCTACTTCGGGTTATTGCACTTTTGTAGGAAGTAATTTGGTGACTTGCCGGAGTAAGAAGCAAGTTGTTGTAGCTAGATCAAGTGCAGAAGCGAAGTATCGGGCAATGGTAAATGGCATTTGTGGTGAGCTCCTGTGGCTTCAAGTGTTATTAGCTGACTTAGGATTGTTGAATGGTGGACTAATGCGGTTGTATTGTGATAATAAGGCTGCTATTAGCATCGCTCATAGTCCTGTCCAGCATGATAGGACCAAACACAATGAGATTGACATATATTTTATCAGGGAGCAAATAAGTAGTGGTGTGATTTGTATGCCTTCTATGCGATCCGAAGATTAGTTAGCTAATGTTTTTACTAAAGGGTTTGGTAGCAAGGTTTTTCAACCCATTGTGTGCAAGTTGGGCATGAGAGATATTTATGCACCAACTTGAGGGAGGGTGTTAAGTTAGATGAAGGGTATTTTTGTCTTTATGCACTTATTGCTCCTAGTATAAATACATAGTGTCATAGAGGGAAACCCTAAGATGAGGTTTTGTGGCTCTCTCTCTCTCTCTCTCTCTCTCTCTCTCTCTCTCTCTCTCTTATTTTTCTATTCTCTTCTCTCACTCTTAAACTTGTTCTTATAATTTCAACTGAAACCATCATTAAAATGAATAATATAATTGTGCTTTTAGATATGAATTTGAAATAAACCGATTTCACATCACTCATTTGAGGAATATATGTTTAATTCAATGTATTTTATTTAGTTATACATTCTAATAATGGATTTTATGGTTTTAGATTATTGGATATAAAATAATATCCTGTCTCCTTCCCTTTCCCAATAGACACCTCCTTACTAGCTTGGGGTGAGAAAGCAAGGCTTGGACCCCCAGAATTTGTCCCAAAGTAGGGCTCCAAATTTGGGGGGAGTTACGGGGCCAGTCCAACAACTTAATACCCACTGGGTCTTAACCCGAAATCATAACCATGTTTTTTCAATTTTACCCTTAGCCCAAAACTCACTATCCAGCAACTTGCCCGCTACCCAGCAACACTATTATGTCTTTCTCTCCCTCCACCAGCAACCACCTCCAGTCACCGATACCTCTGGTCATTGGCGATCAGCTCCGGCGCTGCCGACCACCTCCGACAATATTTTATTGAATTGTTTCAACAAAAATAACATCTATCACCACTGCATCACTGTTGCCACCATCTCCACCACTCAATTACTCAATCATATCTAGACACACTTTCATCAGTGATAATAAATTTTTTAAAATTACAAATAAATTTGAATCATTCACTCTTAATCATGTTCACTCACTTATTTACAATAATCCACACACACACATACACACACATAATAAACAATAGAGACTGATAAATTTATCATTGAAAAAATAATGAATCCATCATAGATCAATACCAAATCAACAAAATTAATGATACATTCAGTGATAAATTTGTCACTGAAACAACCAGATACTGATAAATTTATTCCTTAATTTTTTTACAGCAAATTCGTTTTTAAAAATAGAGAGAGAGAGAGAGAGAGAGAGAGAGAGAGAGAGAGAGGAAAATGAGGATAAGGAAGAGAAGAAGTAAGATATGAAAAAATAGTGTTGTTTGGAGTCATTTGGAGTCGATTTCACCATTGAAACAACTAGATCAATGTAGATCTATAGCTTAATCGATGGATCGGCGACAATAGAGTGAAGATCGGAGATGTAGAGTGTAGATCGGTGATGGTTGATGTAGTTGGTGAACAAGGTGGTAGATTCGTGACGGTGGAGTGTAGATCGATAGTGGTTGCGAATGGACGACGACGGTAGCGAGTGGAAGATGATGGTGGCGATGGTGGTAATGGTTCAACAACGACTATAGTGGTTGTCATGGTGACGTTGATGGCAACGAAGGAGAATGGTGGAGATGGTTGGTGAACAATGGTGGTGGCAGTGGTTGATGACGGTGGCCATAGTGGGTGAACAACCAATGTGACGGTGGTGGTGCGGCGATAAAACTCTTTACAGAAATTGTAGAAAGAGATGAGTCTTCTTTGTGTGAAAGAGAGAGAGAGTCTGCACAAATGATGGAGGAAGAGAGAGAGAACAAATGATTGTTTAGGGCAACACAAAACACTCAGGGGTAAAAAAGAAAACATAATAGATGGGCCAGGACTTAATGTGTACATAAGATTCTAAGTTAGAACCTAATGGGTAATAAAATCCAAAAACAGGACCGGCTGGTAGATAACCCAATGCATTAGTACCTTATACTATATTATTCAAATAGACCTAATAAACATTGGGACCCATTTTTTATTTATTAAGCGAAATATTTTATTTAACAAAATTAATTAAAAAAATTAAAATTCTTAATTGCTCTCTCATACAATACTAAAATTATATGAATTAACTAATAAAATAAAATTAAGAATACTTACAATTTTCCAATCACAAGGGGAATCCGTATTTTAAGAAAATTTTAAAAGATGTATTTGTAATTTACCGATTTTTTTTTTAATATTAATTGAGGCCTAGTCTAAAGGGCCCCCTAAAAAATTCTTGTACCAGCAACGAACAATTTTTTATTTTTTCATATATGTGTTGTTTGGCCAAATTGAATATAGATATTGAACAATTCTTTCCTTTGATCAACAATGTTACAAGAATTATTGAATGGATTAGTTATATTATCTATTGAAAAAGATTTGGTAAATAATTAGATTATGCAAATTTAATTAGTGATTTTGCCGCTAAAATGTGATAGTTGAGCTCAATTGTAAACTAAATATTGCTAAATTATAAAATAACAACATCAAATTTTTATCTTTTTGACTCTTTGCAATGATTTCTTTTTATCTTAATATATGGAAGTAAATTTTAATTTATAATTTTAACGATTATTTCTGCAAGTAAATTTTTTTTTGTGACTACTAACAAATTAAAAAATTATTAGTACTTATCATTTTATTTATAAAAATTTTACAAAAAAAGTAGGGTAAAATTTAATACCTCTTGAGGTTTGCTTAAAATATAAATTGTCCCTGTGGTTTAGAAAATTACAAATATCCCATTGTCAAAAAAATTTATTTAATAGAATTAATTGAAAAAATAAAATTTCTAACTGCTCTCTTATTCAATAATAAAATTACTTGAATTATTAATTGAAATAAAGTTATGACATCATTAGATCTTGTTAATTGACTTGATGATTTATTAATAAAATACGCAATTTGTTATGAAATTAGAAACTTCAAGAGACAGCCTGTAATTTTCAAAACCACAAGAGGCAATTTATATTTTAAGCAAACTTCATGGAATGTATTTGTAATTTACCCAAACAAGTATATGTAAGAGGGCCTTATTTCATAGTTTGCCTAAGATCTCATAAATCTCAAGGCTGGCCCTACCTCTACCTCCCTAAGCCACCCTGATCTCTCTCTCTCTCTCTCTCTCTCTCTCTCTCTCTCTCTCTCTCTCTGTATATATGATAAACCTATTTTGTTTTTAGGTGAGCTTTCCCCAGATAAAGTAGAGGAAATTTATAAGTTCGCCTCTAATCTGTCATTTCCCGATTTTCAAAATATTAATAAAGAAAAAATTAATTAATTTATGTTTGATATTTTAATAGAAAGCATTCTTGTTAAACTTATTCTTTCTCAATGTTAACAGTATTGAAGAAATAGAAAAGTGTATTCAATAAAATGTATCTTTACAATACAATGAGATGCCTATATATAGGCGAGGTAGAGTGGTCACCAAGAAAACTAACAATAGAAATATCCTAATATGGTAAAACCTAATTACAGTATCTAATATATATAGTGAATATAATATATATATACAATATTCAGTAATAGTCTCCCTCAAACTTAAGGTGGTTGCAAAGAGACCAACTAGAGTTTGGAAAGAGAAAATAAAATAAGATAAAACTAATAATGCTTGAAGACAATTTATGGCTGTGCATGACCGTTGTAGGAGCAGTCGAAACTAATGCCGGAAAATAGTTTATGGTCATACCGGACCGTTGTAAGAGCAACTAGAGCTAATGTCAGAAGACAGTTTATGGGTGTATCGGACCATTGTAGGAATTGAGTGTGCCAAGGGCAACTTAAGACAGAATGCACTAGGGGTTGACTTAGGTAGTGTGCTAAGGGACAACTTAGGTGGTGGTGCGCTAAGGAGGTGACTTGGATGGTGTGCCAAGTGATAGCTTGGATGGTTCGCATAATGTATCACTTTGCTCACAATGATATAAGTATATTACCCCCCCTCCCCTCTCAAACTCAAATAGGTTTGAAGATATAATAAACTTATTTGAGGTCGAAATAGAAAGAAAGACAGAGTGGAGCGGAAGGGAGAGATCATATTCTAAAAAACAATTATAGAAAAGAATTTTTATTTTAATAGTGGGACAAGCCCATGTGATAGAGTTGAAAAACACATTGTTTTGTTTGAATAGAAAGAGTGTACCCCGAGAGAGAGAGAGAGAGAGAGAGAATTTTGGATGGGTTTAATTAAAAAATTGTGGGTTTGGGAGAGTGTGTAGGATGGGTTTGATTAAAAACATGAAAGTGTAGATTAGAGAGAGGGGTAAATCCGAGTGAGGGAGAGAAAAGATCTTGAATGTAGGTTGGTGGTTGAGCAACGGCGAAGGAAGGCGGCGATGGACCGGAACTGTAGCTAGCGTGATGGAATAGACGTTCGAGGTGAAGGCGATGGTTGGAGCTGTGGTGAGTAATGGTGGCGACGGTCGGAGAAAGAGACGAATGTGTGGCTGTGAGATTCTCGGGTTCAAGGACTGAGGGGTTTGGGATGCAAGGATAACAGATAGGACTGAGATCCGACGAGCGGCCAAGGAAAGGTTGTCGCTCACCGGTAAGGAGAAGAACACCAAGAACTTAACCTATAGTTCTAATACCATGTTAACAATATTGAAGAAATAGAAAAGTGTATTCAATGATGTCTCTCTTTACAATACAATGAGAGGCCTATATATAATCAAGTAAGAGTGGTCACCAAGAAAGCTATCAATAAAAATATTCTAATATTGTAAAATTTAATTACAATATCTAATATATTTTTTTTGATCAATAAAAAAAGACTTTATTGATGAAGAAGTAAAATTACAAGTATAACTTACATCAATAAATGACGGAAGTGCACAAAGTATCATAGCTAGAGTCAACAATCCCAATTAGATTGACACTGGAAAACAAGTACAATCTTATACCAGCACTTGACCTAAGAATTGGAGAGGGACTAATCAAAGGAAAAACAAAACACAAACAAACAACATTGATCCCACTAACTCATTTTACTTGCTCACATTTACGTAAATTGTCAAAATTCTGATTTACATTGTAAAACGTGTTTGGAGGCCAATATTTTATTAAAGTCAAAAATATATTCTATTTTTTCTTGTTAACCTTATCTTGCTATGAAATGACAAAATCAATGATTTTCAAGTATAGTGAGCTTGCATTAGAAAACGTGTATAATTTTTAAAAAAATGATATATAAGTTCATTTTTTTGACTTATTTTTTAGATCCAATGATGTGTAAGTAATATAATTGATTGATAATTAGAGAAGATATGAGAAAGAATGTTACCTTAGATGTCTTAATTGATTGTCACATAATTGAACTTAAAAAGTGGGTCTAATTTTTGAACTTGTATAATAATGCTCTAATTTTATAGTTTTTGAAGAAAATAATTTTAATTTAAAAAATAATGAAATTCACTCAAGATCATGATTAAGTGGTTAGCAACTTCATTATCTAAACCACACTCGACACAAATAGAGTCGAAAATTCTGCTATGTTATTTTCTCATTAAATGAATGATATTTAATGGAAATAAATATGTTGTGTTTAACTATATTTGTAACCCTGTGAATGGACTTTGTAGGTTAAATTAATTACCATTGAGGAATTGGTGATCTCTGGAATGGATAACGTGATAGAGATATGGCCTAGGGAACTTCAACCTAAAGTGGGAAGGATGTCAATTTCGCATTGTCGTAAGCTATTGAATATTCTTAAGGGCATGCAGAGTATTGAACGACTTATAGTGAGGTACTGTCAATCTGTGGAAATAGCATTTGATCTTGAAGAAATAATTGTTAGAGAAGGCTATCCAGATATCGTGCTCCCTTCATTAACAGAATTGGCCCTACTTTATCTACCAAAGTTGACACATGTTTGGAAGAACAACTTACAAAGAATTCCAAGTGTTCAGAACCTGACATCCTTAACAGTAGTGGGTTGTAGCAGTTTGAGATATATATTCTCATCTTCTCAAGCCAAACTTCTTGTGAAACTACAAAAAATAAGGGTAGAGGAATGTGGTGTGCTGGAAGCGATTGTTAATGAGGAACCAAAAGTAGATGATGAAGTCGCAACAAATATAATCATGTTCCCTCAACTAAATAGTCTCAAACTCTGTCATCTGCCAAACCTCAAGAGTTTATGTCCCCAAGCTTACACATTTGAAGGATCATTCATCGAGGAGATAAAAGTAATCAACTGTCCCAACATGAGGGCAATCCCTTCAGCATCGCAGCGCAATGTTCGAGAAGTGGAATTTTTTAACTCAGCTCAGCACCATCTCTTGGATACAAAGGTAAGTGAGTTGTCTTAAAATTATAGTATTCAACATTAACAACCCATTCTTTCAAAGAAAATATTTCCAATATCCATTAAACTAAGGATAAACCTCTAAATGTTTGAAAAGGAAAGAATTGTTGGGTACAAAAAGTCAAGGGGAATAAACTCTTTAGCATTGGTGCAATCAAAGATTTGGTCAAGAAAATTAATCCATTCTTTAAGAGAAAAAAAAAAATTAGACATAATTTTTTGGGATTATTACATCCCAGTGGATGTCAGAAGGCAAAAATAAAAAATAAAAAATCCGTGAAAAAGTAATTTATAATTTTGATTATTAATATTTATAAAGTTTCTCACTAATTTGTAATTATTTTTTCAAAACTCTACGGATATGATATTTTCTCTAATTTTTTTTCTAGAATGATGGTATGTTTTGTAATTAAATGTCATTTTAATGGGCACATGATTTTAAAAGGATGAGTCTTGGTGCAACCACATCATTCTGTATACAAATGTTATATGTTTTTTCTGTTTATATATCATTATTCTTTTGTCAATTGTTCCCAGCTCCCAAATAAATGGTGTTAACACTAAGAGAGTGTTTGTTTGGAAGGCCTAGATAGGGGCGGATTATAATACAATAAACTGTTAGTCCTAAATAATTAGTCCCTTAACTATTTTGTTCGAAATGATGTGTATTTGACTATTAATCCGATCTTTATTTTTTAACCAAACAATGGATTAGTAAATATGTCACTAACACAATTGAAGTGATAATAATTGCAGTTTAGTTTAAGCACCAAGGGAATGCTTGATGTCACAGGAATAGATGAGCCAACTGAGATATTGCACAATCAACTTGAAGTCGGATGCCTTGACAAAGTAAGATTCATGCGGGTCCAGTGTTGTGGAAAATTATCAAGTGTTGTCTCGTCCAGGTTAATGCAAAGGCTGCACAATATACAATGGCTAAAAGTATGGTGGTGTGATTCACTGGAATTGATATTTGATCTCCAAGAGGGGTTATGTGCTGATGTTGCTGAGAAAGAAATATTAATCACTCAGTTAAGCGATTTGATATTGAAGTATTTGCCCAAGTTGACACACATATGGAAGAATATTTCCCAACCAACTCATTGTTTCGAAAATCTACGATTTCTAACAGTGCAGCACTGTGACAACCTGAGATATATATTCACAATTTCCATGGCCAACGTTCTTGTGAGTCTACAAGATCTAACAGTTGAACATTGCGAGAAGGTAGAAAAGATTGTCACCAGGGAAAACGATGAAATCTTCTCGAGAAGAATTTACTCTGTCCAACTTATAAATCTTCCAAGTCTCGTGTGTTTTGGCCCGGATGTAAATAATACTGAAATTCCAGCAAGAAGTACCTTTGTAAGATTCTGCCCCAAATTTCCAGGTAACACTCCAATTATATATTTGCAAGTTTTCGACGAACTCAAGAAGGCTACTTCACACATCTTACAGCTAAGAAAAAAGTAGTTATGATAAGGTAGTATTTGATTCATTGAAATAAAATATTGAAACTAAATAAGCATTTCTTAACTTTTTTATGAAATGATCATTCTTTTACCATAGTAAATAATAATTCTATTTATAATAGATTTTATATTATATTTTTAGTACACCAAATATGAAAATATATGTTCTAATGGAATGACCATTCTATTTCATTTAATTCCAAAGAATAATTACAATTAGGTGCTTATAATATTCTACACAATCTCTCACATTATTAATAAATATGGTTAAACTTTAGGGAAAATTACAATTAGGTGCTTATAAGTTTGTAAAATGATAATATTTATTTATTTTTTAATTATTATTTTTATTTTATTTTATTGTTGATAAAGTTAGGAAATTAGAAAGTTAGTAATTAGATTAGGGTTAATTGCACTTTTGACTCTTATAGTTTAACCCAAGTTTCACTTTGGCTCTTATGATTTCAAATTGAACAGTTCGGTCTCTATACTTTAAATCTAATTTTAGTTTGGTCCTTCTATTCAAGTTAGAAGTTAAAATTAACAATTTTAGAATGTACATATAGAAAAAATTAACAAAAATTTGGATGAGGACCAAAATAAAATTTGAGTCAAATTATAAAAGTGAAATAAAATTAACTTCTAAAAATATTTCCACAAGGTAAATACTAATCAGTCAGTAACTTTTTAATTTTTTATGAAAAGATGTGCTGAAAAATAAAGAGTGATGCGACAATTTATAATGACATTTTGACTTCTTGACTAAAATGTTAGTCTCCAAACGAGACCTAAACCTAACCACACAGCTACCTCACTAACAACCATGGTGTGTGCAGCACAGTAAAACTATAAATTTAGATTTATCATTTTATAGTTTAGATTATTAATTTTATACATGGACCATACACTACACAAATTCAATCTCAACTACACATTTTCATTCTAGGTAAATTCGGCATAGATAAGTGGGGTTCATATAATTATTCGTGTCCAACAACAAGGGAAATCCCTTCCTGGAAGTGGTGCAAGTATTTTTTAAATATATTTTTATAATAAATATTATGTAATTTTTTAATAAAATTACAATAGTTTGTAATTCAAAAATAAAATTAGGCATTTTTGTAATTTTTGACTTTATTTTTTAATAATAAACTCCCGTAATTCAATCAGAAAATTACGTAATAATTGTCACAAATTATCATAATATATACACACACAAAAAAATAAGTAAAACAATGCATATGATGCACACCCTATCCCATGCTTGAGATACAAATGATGTTAGCAGCAGTGAACTTTGTATTTAATAATTAATAGTATATATGTATTCTTAAGATGGGTCATACAATACACACCTATTTTTAGAGTGTGTAGTAATTGTGGTACTAATATTACAAATATCATAATTAAATCACTTTTAGTCATAATTAAAATAAAATAAAATAAAATAAAACAATGGGTCATAACCAAAATCCACTTGAGACATAACTAAAGACCTCGTTGGTCATAATTAAAATAGTATCCACAATATGCCATAATCAACACCACAATAAACCAAATATCATTTGAGGTATAACTAAAAAAATTTCGATTATAACCAAAATAACAATTATAGTAAGTTATAACTAAATCATAAACAACACTATAATGAATTATACCTAAATCATAATAAACATCACTATTGATTATAACTAAGAACCACACATTCATAATTAAACATTTTGTTTTGAGCAAACTTCGCTTTACTCCCTGTGATTTGAGTACTGTGCGGTTTACCTATTAACATTTGGAAATAACCACATAATCCCAACATAGTTTGTCGACTAAAGTGTACCGTTAAACTTTTTATCTAACTTAACAGCAAGTGTAAATGGCAGACACAATAGTTATATGCTTATTTTCATATTTCAAGATGGCAAATTGCACATGGAATAAAACACAAGGGATTAAAGTGCACTTACCTTTCAAACAAATGAAGAAAATACAAGGGTATTTTAGTCTTTTTATTAAATCATTAACGGGGTGGGTAACACTATTATACAAAAAACATTTTACTTTACTATTGCCCTATCAAAGCCAAAGTTCTAGCTCCAGCCCTGCTTCAGATATGCTTCATGCCATCGCCAAATGTATACAATGGGGGTGTTTGGTGTGGACTATAGGGGTGATTATAACTTATTTTAATTTGAGAATCTGTACCAGACTGTTTGGTAAAGCTTCTGCTTACAGTTTTTTAGACAAAAATAGCTTAAATAAGCTGAGAAAAGCTGATAATTTAAAAACTGGGGAAGGGGTGCTTTTGATTTCTACTTTCTGATTATCAATTTTTAGCTTACAATAAGTTGCACCAAACACCCCCAGTATAGAAGATGTGGCTAGGTTCATTATTTTACAAACAAATTGATTTTTACTTCTACAACATTGCCAAATATTAACATTAGTTTCTCTTTAATTACTACATAGGCAACGAGGATGAAGTTGCCTTTGACTTTGATGACTTTTGGATTGACTTTGACTTTGACGACGATGACAATTAACAACGTTGTCAGGTATTAACAATTGCAGATTATCAACTCTTTAGATGAAAGGTTTTTGCATGCATATCCTATTGATACACACACAAAATTGTCATTGCACAAAATTTTAGTTCTTCATGTTTTTACCAATTAACTTTATTTTTGAGGAATGCTAAGCACATAAATTTTATGGTAGTATGTACTATATGCACTTTTAGCTACGATTTATGTGTCATTTGTTATGAACTATAGTGTTATTAGTTATGACATATTGTGATATTGGTTATGACATTATTTTACTTATGATCAAAGAGTTGTTTGGTTATACTTCATGTGATGTTTGGTTATAACTCAATTTTTTTTTTTTTTTTTTAGTTATGACTCCCATGGTATTAAGTTATGCCATTTATGATAATCAAACTCACAAATGACATAACTTGCTTATAGTATTTCCCTGAATCAATTAATGATCTTTTTCCTATTTCAATATGTTCAGCTTTAAACATATCACAAAGGATTATCCAGTTCAAACATTTGCTAAATGCAATCGTTCTTTTCACGAAAGAGGATGTAACTAGATTTTGCTTTGTTTTCTTTTTTCTTTTTTATTTCGTTGTTTCCGTACCCAATAACTAGCAAGTTGTAGGTTGGGGGGTGCGATTGAAGTCAAAATGTATACCATTAAGGCCTATAATTGAGATTTCTTATCCATTTTCTTGATGCAACTTTGTAAATTTTACTGGTGTTTGATGTGAATCTAGTTTGATGCATTTGAAGTACAAAATGAGCCAAAAGTGATATTTTAGTTGAAAAGCATGCATCGCACATAAAGAGGGTCATTCCTACGCGTGTAGGCCCCTTCTTGAAGATCAAAACGAATTGCATAATCTGCACTTGCAGAGGGTTTTTTTCGCACGTACGGAACCTTTCCCGTACGTACGACCTTTTCGGCACATGTGGCCAACATTTCCCGCACGTGTGGCCACGTTAATTTCGTGCACGTTTTTTCTAAAGTCACATGTTTTGCTGGAAAAGTATAAGATGAGGAAAAAAAGATTGTTCTAGGGTTCGAAAATTCTCTGAAAAAAATAGGCAAAGGAGGCTAGGCTTTTGGAGTTTTGGAGTTTAAGGATTGGAGGTCTTCCATGGCAGCTTCTTCATCATCTTTTTACTCCTCCATGAGCAGCTAGGCTTCTCTTTCTAAGGTTTTGATGAAACCCTAGCCATGTAAATAGAGTTTTAACTAGGCTTTGATTTTTTAAATGGTTTGAGCAAGTTGTATGAATGTTTTAGAAGTTTTAATTTCAATTTCCTTTCAGTATTCTACTTTCTGTGATTGTTGAATACTTTTCATACAATGGTTTTCTATGTGCTGTACTCAAAGTATGAGGCGAGTCATGCTACATGAAACGAGTCGTGTTACTACCATAGTTTACAGTGAACGACTTGTACTACTTGAGATGATTCGTGCCTATACATTGAATGCAACAATCATTTTGATCAGTGTTTCAAACTTGTAGTTGTGAAACATTGGCTAGTTCAAACCGCATTGCAATTAGATGCCGATGTTAAACCCTATTTACAAGACTAGTGGTGGATTCTTTGTCCTAGGATTTTTCCCAAATCGAATTCTCATCCTTAATCTTTAGTGTTAATTTAATTTTCTAGTTATTTTAATTCTTGCTTTAATTTAATTATCATCAATCATTCTGGTCTTAATTAATTGAATTTCATATTAGTCCTTATGGATCGATACCTAGCCATTATTCTACAAAATTTAGATACACTTTGGACTTTATCTTTGGTGTGCTTAACGACCCACCAGTTACCATTATCACCTCTCTACCACTAACCACCCTATAACCACCATTGTCACTACCATTGCCATAGCCACCACCCCAACCACCACTATCACGACCAATTCCACCACTACCACGACTATTAGTATCATCATTTTTAGAGTCCTAACCAAATATAGGACAATGTTTTCTACTGAACGCGTTTTTCAAAACACCTCTCATAAATTTTTGTGTCCCCTTCAAAATAGACAGAGCATAGTACATAGTTTGTATATAGGCTTCTTTTTAATGAAATAAATAAATTTATGCGAAAATAAAAGTACAAACAAATAGATGGAATATATATGTGTTGGAAAATGGTTTTGAAAAAACCTTACTTTTTGCTAACTTTGAGCATTAATTAACGTAGGACCCAAGCATTATTTTTAATGTTACTAATTGGGTTCATGTTTAATGTCACGTAGTGAATAACATCGTGTATTTGGTTGCTCAAAACCATTTCCAGATGAATGAGAATTCAACGCGCATTTTCTAGTTCGTGGAAATGGCTTTAGGTGGGTTTCCTACACATTTGTGAAAAGTGTTTGTCCCACATTGGAAAGGCTTAAGGATTTAAATGAGTATATAAACTCTAGCTTAGGATACTTGGGATGGGCCCCAAGGGGTACCCAAGTTTATGGAAGGGTGAGGTTATGGGTAAAGTAGGCTAGACTCATTGGACCCAAAACAAAAACACGCGTGCGTCGCCGTTCGTCCGGGCGGGCTGGGCTTAAGCGCGGGTGCGTGGTGTGAGGTTGGGTTGGGCTTGTCCAACCCAATGCTTATCTTTTTGGAAAAAAAACATTTGTATTTTATTTATTTAATTTTGAATTTCGGTTTCAAAATTCAAAATAAATCTGTCCAAATTTGTTCCTCCACCTTAACAGGTTCATACTTGTTAGAATCCACTCGAATAGGTTCATACCTGTTGAAATTCCACCCAAATAGATCTGTTTATATTCAAATCTGTCCAAACAGGTTTTCTACCTACTGAATCTGTCCGAACAGGTTTTCTATCTATTGACCTGTTCGAAAAAGCCTCATGTTCTCGTATATATATCCTGTCATTCCAGCAATTCTATCATCGAAATTTTCCAAACATTTCTTCATTTTCTTCTGCTATTCGTCCTTCTGTGCTTCTGCATCTGTCTACCATTTAGTTTCTAAGAAAAGAAAGAGAGAGTTACAATATTGTTTAGTTCACCAGACTTGAGTTTGTAGTGCTGCAAATCAAGTGTTAGTCATTGCATCCTAGGAAGTAGACGCCGATAAATCTCGAAGCACCAGAGCGAGTGCGAAATCTACTTTAAGGAGATTGTGTCCAACACAAGCCTCGACTTATAATTTCTGTAAGCAATTGATTCGGAATTTAGTTTATATAATTATTTTCTAGATTAATTATCTTTGTTTTGTTTATTTTTTTTAATACATTTATTTACACATACACACAACCACTGGGGATAACAATCTTAAAGTAGATTTTTGTTTTTTTTATTATTTGTGTGTTAGACAGACGAATATTTTGTTTTGAGAAATTAAATAGTAATCGTATACTGTTTAATTTCTTAAAAGTAGTAATATACTGTTTAATGATTTTTTTGATAATATAGTGGTCATATACTCTTTATCATTGGAGTTTTGTTACAAAATATTATTCTGTATAATTTGTGTATAAATTAAGTCTATATAAATTTGTGATCGGTACATTGTTATTTCGTCAGAATAATGACTACTTAAACAAACAGTACTGAGACTATTCGTACTCCGACCCCCACACCTGTTGTGCTAGTGATGACTCTGGCAGTATCGGTAAATCATGGGAAAAAGCCAGAAAAATTCAATGGAAATAATTTTAAAATATGACAACAAAAGATGATGTTTTATCTTACAACATTGAATTTGGTTCGCTTCACTCATGAAAAAGTTCCGGCACTGAACGAGGGAGAAATTGACTGGCAAGTGGTTGCCGCAGTCGATGCATGGAAACATGGTGATTTTCTGTGTCGCAAATATATCCTCAATGGGTTGGACAATACACTGTACAATGTGTATAGTGTCAAAAGCACTGCAAAAGAACTGTGGGAATCTTTAGATCATAAATATAAGACAGAGGATGCCGGTACAAAGAAATTTGTTGTCAGCCATTTTTTGGATTTTAAAATGATGGATTTCAAACGGTTATTGGCTAGGTTCAAGATCTCCAATTAATTCTCCATGACATACATATGGAAGGGATG
Source organism: Camellia granthamiana (assembly GCA_036172215.1). Taxonomy (NCBI): domain Eukaryota; kingdom Viridiplantae; phylum Streptophyta; class Magnoliopsida; order Ericales; family Theaceae; genus Camellia; species Camellia granthamiana. The sequence continues at coordinate 112,980,221 of CM069910.1, forward strand.
GTTCTCAGTGAATCTTTCTAAGTAGCGACAATCATTGAAAAATTGTCACAAACCTGGAAAGAATTCAAGAATTATCTTAAGCATAAGCACAAAGAAATAAAATTGGAAGAACTGATAGTGCGGCTCAGAATTGAAGAGGACAACCGTGGTTTCGACAAGAAGTCAGGAAACCATATTATGCAGGCTAAAGCAAATGTTGTGGAACATTAACAAGGGTCAAAGTTCAACAACAAGAAGTGGAAACATGATGGCAATGGTCCCAAACAAGGATCCACTAGTAAGATCAACAACGGGTTCAACAAGAGGTTCAAAGGCAAGTGTTTTGTGTACGGCAAAGATGGACATTGTGCTAAGGATTGTCACGTTCACAAGGACGGAGGGAGTTCAAGCAAAAAGCCAGCACAAGCCAACATAGCCGAGGATTTTTATCTTTTCGATGGAGTGGCAGACATCAATCTTGTTGCAGTAGTCTTTGAGCCAAATTTGGTGGGCAATCCCATTGAGTGGTGGGTGGATACTGGACCAACTCGCCATATCTGTGTCAATAAAAAGATGTTCACAACCTACAAAGTGGTAGAAAGTGGGGAACAATTTTTTATGAAAAACTCCTCCACATCAACTGTGGAAGAATAAGGAAAGATTGTGCTGAAAATGACCTCGGGAAAAGAACTCACTCTTAACAATGTACTTCATGTGTCGGATATTTGCGAGAATTTGATTTTTGGGTCGTTGTTGATCAAAAATGGGTTTAGACTAGTCTTTGAATCTAACAAGATTGTACTCACCAAGAGTGGAATGTATGTGGGGTGAGGTTACATGAGTGATGGGCTTTTTAAGCTCAATGTATTAACTGTTGTACCAAATTTGGCTATTAATAATAAGAACACATCTTTTGTTTATATTGCCGAGTCTTCTTTTTTATGGCATAGTAGATTAGGACATATAAATTTTAATTCTTTGCATAGACTTGTTTCTTTAGAATGTTTACTAAGCTTAGAGTTTGATCCTAATTATAAATATGAGATTTGTGTTGAGGCAAAACTCACTAAGGCATCATTTAATAAAGTAGAAAGAAGTATTGAATCTCTAAGTTTAATTCACACAGATATCTGTGATTTAAAATTTGTTCAAACTAGAGGAGGGAAAAAGTACTTTATTACTTTTATTGATGATTGCACCTGATATTGTTATGTTTACTTATTGAGAAGTAAAGATGAAGCCTTAGAAGCTTTTATAAGCTTGAGGTTGAAAATCAACTTGGCAAAACTATTAAGACAGTGAGTGATAGAGGTGGTGAGTATGATGCACCATTTGAGAAATTTTGTTCTGAGCATGGTATTATTCACCAAACCACTGCACCCTATTCTTCTTAATCAAATGGAGTAGCTGAGAGAAAGAATCGAACTCTTAAAGAGATGATGAATTCCATGTTGATTCGTTTAAAGTTACCTCAGAACTTGTGGAGGGAGGCGATTTTGTCTGCTAACTTTATCCTTAACAGGGTACCCCAGAAGAAAATCAATCAAACACCTTATGAAGTATGGAATGGTCAACGACCTACCTACAATTACGTCAAAGTGTGGGAGTGTTTGACCAAAGTGGCAGTCCCTAGTCCTAAAACAACTAAAATAGGACCAAAAACCATTGATTGTGTGTTCATTGGTTATGCAAATAATAGTACTGCATACAGATTTTTAGTTCATAGATCTGAAAATCTTGATATGCATGTAAATATTATTATTGAGTCAAGGAATGCGTCGTTTTTCGAACACATTTTTCCTTGCAAGGAAACATAAGAGACAAGTTCAAATAAAAGAACTTTTGATACTGCTATGGGTGGCAGTGAAGACCAAAATGATAAAGAAGCAGATGAACCTAGACGTAGCAAGAGGGCTAGGATCTCTAAATCATTTTGTCCAAATTTTCTGATATACCTGTTACAAAATGAGCCTCAAAACTTCAAAGAAGCAATGTCAAGTCCTGAAGCTCCATTGTGGAAAAAGGCTATGAATAGTGAAATTGAATCAATTTTGCAAAATCATACTTGGGAACTGGTGGACCTTCCACCGAGGTGTAAACCTCTGAATATAAGTGGATATTTAAGAGAAAAATAAAAGCAGATGGTTCAATTGATAAATACAAGGCTAGGCTTGTTGTTAAAGGATACAGGTAAAAGGAAGGCCTTAATTATTTTGACACATATTCGCCAGTGACAAGAATAATATCTATTCGCATGCTAATTGCTATTGCAGCTTTGTATAATCTAGAGATACATCAAATGGATGTTAAAACATCCTTTTTGAATGGCAAGTTAGATGAGGAAATCTATATGGAACAACCGAAAGGGTTTCAAGTTCCCGACTAAGAAAAAAAGGTTTGTAAACTTGTCAAATCCCTTTATGGATTAAAACAAGCTCCGAAACAATGGCATGAAAAATTTGATCACGTTATGCTTTTGGATAGTTTTAAGATAAACAAATATGACAAATGCATCTATGTTAAACACATAGACACAGGCTATGTCATAGTCTGTCTTTATGTGGATAACATGCTCATTATTGGAAACAATAATGACATAATTAAATCCACAAAGAAAATGTTGAACACAAAGTTTGACATGAAAGATTTGGGAGTAGCAAATGTAATCCTATGAATAAAAATTAGTAGAACATCTGAAGGATATGCTTTATCTCAGTCTCATTATTTGGGAAGATTCTGGAGAAATTTGAAAAAAGCATAACGACCGTCTTGCTAAAACACCTGTTGACATTAGTCTTCATTTATCAAAAAATATAAGTGCAGGCATATCACAATTAGAGTACTCTCGGATAATTAGAAGCTTGATATATTTAATGAATTGCACTAGGCAAAATATGGCCTATGCTGTAAGCAAATTGAGTAGGTACATAAGTAATCCAGGCTCCGATCACTGGAAATCGATAATTAGGGTATTTAGGTATCTAAGACATACCCAGAATTATGGCTTACATTATACCAAATATCTAGCAATACTTGAGGGGTACAACTATGCGAATTGGATATCAGATCCTAAAGACTCAAAATCCATTAGTGGATACATCTTTACCCTAGGAGGTGCTATAGTCTCTTGGAAATCCTCCAAGCAGACATCCATAGCAAGGTCGACGATGGAATCTGAGTTTATCGCATTAAATAAAATAGGAAAATAAGCAAAATGGCTTCGTAATTTCTTAGAAGACATTCCAATGTGGTCTAAACCTATGCCAACTATATGCATTCACTGTGATAGTGAAGCAGCAATAGGATAGACACAGAATCATATGTATAACGATAAGTCTCGACACATTTGTCGAAGACATAATACCGTTAGGCATTTTCTCTCACATGGAATAATTTCCATAGAATATGTAAAGTCAAAGGAGAATATTGCGGATCCATTGAATAAGGACTAGCCAAAGAGCAAGTGTACCATTTATCGAGGGGAATGAGATTAAAGCCTATTACTTAAAAGTTGCCATAATAGCAACCCAACCTAGTTGACTGGAGATCCCGAGATCTAGGTTTAAAGGGACAACCGAATTATGGATGACTTCACGTATCACTAAGGAGGTTTACTTCTACCCATGTCTATTATAAAAAGAGTGATACCTGCAGCGTTAGTAGGATAAACTTTTCTTTTAATGATTCTTATAGCTTAGACATCCAAGTGGGGTATAACAATATACTCTTAATAAGAAGTCACTTATATGAGTGTGAACTGGGCCGGTTCTGTGAGAATTGAGAAGGCTAAATTCTCTAGAGCACTCATGAATTACCAGGTGTTGTTCAGGGCCAAAATGAACACAATCGTAAGAACCAAACTGTGTCTGCAGATACACTATGTGTAGTCTATTGTCTTGGCTTACACAAACAGCTGAACAGTTCAAAGCATCGCGTCCACTAGTTAGCCAGTAAGTCCGATAGGCTTTCACTAGAGGAGGTTCAAAGCTGAAAGCTACCTATCTCAATGTGGTGTATCTTCTTAATGCTCTCTTTCTTTGTCTGCATCTTGTTGCATGTCCATTATCGTAAATTCCATTCATGTGGGGGATTGTTGGGAAATGGTTTTGAAAAAAACCTTATTTTTTGCTAACTTTGAATATTAATTAAGGTAGAACCTAAGCGTTATTTTTAACGTTACTAATTGGGTTTATGCTTAATGTCGTGTAGTGAATAACATCGTATATTTGGTTACTCAAAACCATTTCCGGATGAATGAAAATTCAACGCGCATTTTCAGATTTGTGGAAATGGCTTTAGGTGGGTTTCCTACACATTTGTGAAATGTGCTTGTCCCACATTGGAAAGGCTTAAGGATTTAAATGGGTATATAAACTCTAGTTTGGGATACTTGGGATGGGCCCTAAGAGGTACCCAAGTTTGTGGAAGGGTGAGGTTATGGGTAAAGTGGGCTAAACCCATTGGACCCAAAACAAAAACATGCGCGTGCCACCGTGGTCCATCCGGTCGGTCGATCGGTCGGGCCGGGCTTGGGCTTGTGTACGTGGTATGAGGTTGGGTTGGGTTGGGCTTGTCCGACCCAATATTTGTCTTTTTAGGCCAAAAACATTTGTATTTTATTTATTTAATTTTGAATTTCGGTTTCAAAATTCAAAATAAATCTGTCCAAATTTTTTCCTTCATCTTAACAGATTCATACCTGTTAGAATCCACCCGAAGAGGTTCACACCTCTTGAAATTCTACCCGAACAGATCTATTTCTATTCAAATCTGTCCAAACAAGTTTTCTACCTGTTGAATTTGTCCGAACAGGTTTTCTATCTGTTGACACATGTTCAGAAAAGCTACATATTCTCCTATATATATCCTGTCATTCCAGCAATTCTATCATTGAAATTTTCCAAACATTTCTTCCATTTCTTCTTATGTTCGTCTTTCTGTGCTCTTGCATCAGTCTACCATTTAGTTTCGAAGATAAAAAAGAGAGCATTACAACATTGTTTGGTTTGTCAGACTTGTGTTTGTAGTGCTGCAAATCAACTGTTAGTTGTTACATCTTGGGAAGTAGACGCCGATAAATCTTGAAGCACTAGAACGAGGGCGAAATCTACTTTAAGGAGATTGTGTCCAACACAAGCATCGACTTATAATTTCTGTAAGCAATTGATTCAGAATTTAATTTATATAATTATTTTCTGGATTAATTATTTTTGTTTTGTTGTTTATTTTTTTTATACATTTATTTACACATACATACACACAACCACTGGGGATAACAATATGTTTGTACTTTCTTCCTGTTTTAGAATTTTTATCCCTTCCTATTTTCCTAATAATTTTCTTCTTCTTTTGAGGTTGACCCAATAACTATTTAGCTCTGCTTTTGTTGGGCATCTCTAGATTTGTTAACTAAACCAACTATGAAACGGCATATGTTGTTGAGACATCCATGTTGTCTGTTCAAAAGAAAAGAAAGTAAAGAAAAAAGAAACATATATATATATATATATATGAGAACATGTGTTTGTTTTTTTTTATAGTATTTTTCTTCTCTCTGGTATCTCTATAAACTATTTAGATTTGGCTTTTTTTTTCCTCTCCAGTGATTTTCGCGGCATGATTTTCTCAAATTCTATGAAGATCAAGAAGTTGGAGAAACCAGCAAAGGTTACAAGGTGGTCTCATATATGTGTGGAAACTATCTAGTTGTTATAATTACATTTATGGGACTATTGTCTAAATTTGAATAAGCTATTAGCTCTTACTATTTGCTCTTTGTAGTGTGTGTTCTTGTTTGTTGGGTTGATGATGCTACTAGCAAAACCTTGTGTTTTGTGGGTACAACTGGACTTTACTTTATTATTAGCCATGTAATAATTTATGGGTGAATTTGAAATTTGTGTTTTGTGTGCAATTGCACCAATGTCATGAGTGATTGTCAATATTATTGAATAAATTATACACGAGACTCAAAGAAGTTTTTAATCTTAATGTGGGTTGATTGATTGAAAAATGGGCAGTACCATGTATAAACTTCCAGGTTGATATTACTTGGATAAATTACAGTTAGGCCTTACAATTTAACATCTTTTTCATTTAAGTTCAAGTTTCGATTTTGTCAATTAAGTCATTAAAGTATTAAATTTGAATTAATTTAGTCTTCAAGACAATACAAAATAAAATATAAATTTTATAGTAAAATTTTACTCTGATTCACTATAAATTTTATTGTGAGATAGAGTAAAATTTTATTGTTGACATTAATTTCAACGGTAAAAATTTTATTACTTTTTTTAAAGAATTTCATGGATCTTATTTGATAAATTTTAATAAGAGAATCTTAAAAATATTAATTTTATTAAAAAATGATGTCTAAATCAAAAGTTATATCAATTTAAAATTTATTTATTTTTTAGATTGGAATTTAAATTTTAAATTATTAAATCACTCAACGGACTTTCCAAGAAAAAATTTCGTGTTTGTACTTAATATATGGAAGTTTTATTATGAAGGGATTTTGACCAAATTTTCCTGTAAATAATTATTGTTTGTAAAATTATGACATTATTTTATGTTTTAAGCGTATTGTGGTTATATTGTACATAATGACAAAGTAAATAAAAACCATTGTTCCAAACCGAACCAACTTACATTTTCTAAGTTTGATTTGATTTAGTTCCAAAATTTTCATAATTCAATTTGATTCTAAATTTCATAAAACTGTAAATAGTGATTTAGTCTTGATTTACCTCAGAGCTGAACCATGTTCAGCCCTATACCTATCCATTTTTAGCAATACTACGAATTTATAATTTTTATCCCAAATTTTATCCAGAAACATCAATTTATGACTTAGATTCATTTATATGTAAACTCCACACTATATCATTTTAATATTTACCATACAAATACAATATCAAAAAAAATCTAAGCTGATAAGTCTGGGACATAACATTAATGATCCATTTTCACCAATAGTTCTTAGTAATAGCCCAGTCTAGAAGATTTCCTTGCAAGTGAGAAACCCACTGGACATCTCTTATTCAATAGGTTACACAATTACATATCAAAACTGGGGCAGGGTTTAGTAGAAACCAGATTTAAACTATAAATTAATGCATTACCATAAAAAATTAAAAAAAGGGACAATTACAAAAAAAATCACAAAGGTTGACCCTTATATCAAAATAAACCATAAACTTTTAATTTTGTCAATTTAAACCCTAAATTTTTAATTTGTTTTCAATCTAAACCATTTATCTATTTTTATTAAGTAAAAATAGCTACAAAATGATATTTTAGTCATTAAACTCAATAAAAATAATATTTTAGACACTTTATGTATACTCAGACCATCTCCAACCTAACACCAAATGTTTCATCAAATATAAAATTTGATGAAAAAACCCACCTTTTGTTGCTCCAACCCAGCACAAATGTTTCATCAAATCTAGAATTTCTCAAATCTTTCATCAAATTGAGCATCAAATCACTATTCATAGCCGTTGGAACTACAAGTCATTTTCACCACCAGACAACTAGCTAGTATAATTTTTTCACAAATTTTTGCAAGCAGGTGGTCCATCTAGGGGGACAATCGGCAGGACATCCAGCTGGTCATCCACCCGATCGATTGGTGTTTTGATAAAAGTCCGTTGGAGCGCATAATATCAGATGGAATTTTTACTCAAATTTGGTAAAAATAAATATACAACGCTGGAGATGCTTTTATATTGAATTTAATGATTAAAATATTTTTTTCCATTGATTGTACTTAATAAAATAGATGAATGGTTTACATTAAAAACAAATCAAAATATTAAAATTTAAATTAATAAAATTGAAAACTCATAATTTATTTTGTTAAAAGACTCAAATCTTGAAATTTCTTTTGTAATTGCGCCCCCCCCCCCCCCCCAAAAAAAAATATACATTAAAGGAATTTTTTTTCTCTTTATTTTGTAAAACAATACATAGCTAAATTACTATAATTTGTCGGTTTACAAATCTAAACGCCAAAGCTAAAAACAATCCCTACTCGGCTTCAAGTTTTTTTATTTTTATTTTTAGCTTTTTCAAATATTTTTTACCTCATAATTTATTAGCAAAATTGCACCAAACACTAACAAACTCTGAAAAACATATGCTAACTTGCACCAAAAAGCACCTAACACACTAACCTTGTCAAACCAACCTCAAAAACAATTTCATCATTACTAGTAAAATGGTTGTGTGCTTTGTTAATACAAAGACTGCTAGCTGACAAGATTTCGAGCCCCCAAAGAAAATCCATATCTTTTCCAGACTCTCAAACAAAACCTCCCTTAGGATTCAACGTACATATCTACAGAACATGACATGGAAGCATCGGTATGAATAATCTCACAACACGTTTCTTGTCTATGTTGGCATTAAAAGGATCAAACCCTCTCCTTATGCTCTGAAAATCTTATTTTGATGAATCCAATAATTGAATTTAAAGCAAATTATTTTGAAGCTTTCAATTTTGAAATATTTTACAAATAAAAGATATTGCCGAGACTAATTAAAGCCATCTGCTTTTATATATCTATCATTTAGCATCAAATCAATACCAACAGAATCTCTTTTCTTTTTTATTTTTGGTCAATAGGAAGGAGATAAATAACAAGTACAAACAAAGTCTAACATGTAGCCAAAATCTGACGAGCAGCTCATCAAACCAAACAAATACCAGAAAACTCCAAACAAATATAACGAAGAAATGACCCACAAAATGTGAGAAGAGTCAAACCTCGAACATCCTAGCAGGGTATAGAGACTCTTGACCAACAAGCTAGCCATGTTGGTTTGGAAACTTCCTCCTCAATGCCTGCTTTTTCATGGATGTTTGACCAAAGAATGCAGAAAATAACACCTAGTTCTCTGAGGAAGATGTTTGATCAACCAGTTCATACATGTAACATACAAGAATAAATCAAGGCTAGCCATCAAATTTCCGATAAGACTGAAAAACAAACATGGTACTTCGATCCAACTGAAAAATATTTCCCACAAAACAAAATCAGGGCTAAATAAACGTCACAAAGAGCCTGGTTCATTATACTGGTCACAATTCAAGCCATTCAATTTTATATTTATGGAAGCATAATGCAACCTAACCACGTTATCACATTTCACACATTACTTCCATGCTGCGCCAACTCAAAATCAGTCATAGATTGGTTATACTTAGATGATCCAAGCCATTCAATTAGCAGACTCCATATTGAATCTCCACAATCATTATACTGGTCAAAATTCTAGCAAGAGGCGCAATACTATCTCACACTTCTAAATATGGTATATACAAAGACCCATCATTGTCCACACAAATAAGTCACTAGTTAAGACAAAGGGTTGCTTTCCTTTCAATTTCATAAAACCACCCACATGTAATTGATTTAATCCTATTTTATTAGCCAACATCAATGCCCTAATCTGCATGAGAGTACACCATATATAATATAACCAGTACACTGCTCTCTAATTCACATCAACCACACTCGATAATATCGGTAGTTAATTCATCCTAGGTTCACCCATCAACAAAAAAAGAACAAAGCCCTCTTCCATGGAGAAAAAAAACCAACTCAAATATTCAACTTCCACCTCGTTTTAGGTTCCACCCAACTGATGAGGAGTTCATCGTGCACTATTTGAGAAACAAAGCAACTGCAAGTTCACTGCCAGCATTATTGCTGAAGTAGATCTCTACAAGTGCAACCCTTGGGAGCTACCAAGTCTGTGTTGCTGCATCCAACACTTTGTTCCTGAAATCTTCTTTTATTCTTTTGATGGTCAAACTTACCAAGCGAAAAAGAATTATTATTATTTTTTTGTTTCTTTTTAAACAGGGAAAGCTTTGTTTGGCGAGGAGGAATGCTACTTCTTCACCCCAAGGGATAGGAAGTACCCCAACGGAGTGAGGCCTAATAGGATGGCAGCTTCAGGTTATTGGAAGGCTACGGGAACTAATAAACCAATTCGCAGTTCATGTGGAGCAAGGATAATTGGAGTGAAAAAAGCTCTGGTGTTCTATAGAGGACACCCTCCAAGAGGAATCAAGACGGACTGGAACATGCAGGAGTACAAATTGCCCGAAGCAACGATGTTGACTTCCAACCAAAAAGGATGCATGAGGGTAAGTTGTTTTGCATGATATCTAGCTTTCATTAACGTTCCATTTGCTTCAACGGAAAACTTTCAGAGAAAACACTTTCCTATGTTTGGCTGCATCCTTGAAACTAATGTACTAATGATTGTATTAGTGGTGGTGGTGGGGCAGCAGTGGTGGCCACAGTGGTGATGGTGGTGGTGAAGGTGATGGTGATGGTAGTGGTGATAGTGCAGTGCCACTGGTACGATGTAAGTCCAAAAAACGTTTTCTGCCCAAATAGGCTTCTTTTCCTTTGATCACGAAAACATTTTCCGTTGACTTTCGTTTTCCGTTATGCCAAACACCAGCGCAAACAAATGGAGTGTTAACAAGAAGTGGATGTTCTTATGAATCACTGGATCCAACATGAGGGCTTAACCTTTCATGCCACTTCTTGCATTGGCATAGTCTACAACAAGCTCTAATGTACATGTATTAGTGGTGGTGGTAGGGTGGCGGTGGTGGCCGCAGTGGTGATGGTGGTGGTGAAGGTGATGGTTGCGGTGGTAGTGCAGTGCCACTAGTATGACGTTAGTCTGGAAAACGTTTTCCGCCCAAATAGGCTTCTTTTCCGTTGACCACAAAACATTTTGCATTGACTTTCATTTTCCGTTATGCCAAACACCAGCTCAAACAAATGGAGTGTTAACAAGAAGTGGATGTTCTTATGAATCACTGGATCCAACATAAGGGCTTAACCTTTCATGCCACTTCTTGCATTGGCATAGTCTACAACAAGCTCTAAGCAGCACCTCTTCTCATGAGTTTCTAATAACGCATGCAGACACAATACACATTTCATATATCAACTCAATACCAGCACAAGAATATTGATAATTTTTCTATTTTTTTACACCAAGCAGAGATTGATCGAATGCTTTTCTTCTTAACAGTTCCTTGATTGGGTACTCTACCAAGTTTGGCAGAAAAACAGTATAAGGAACAGTTTGGAAGACCAATTTGGTTATAGAAATGAACCACTTTGTGAAGAACCATGCTCTACAAGTACAAATGCCAAACTTGAAATGGTCAGAGAATTTCTGTGCAGAGATTGCCTGGTGTTACCATTAAGCATTGGGTCTTCCATGGACACAGTTTCTAGCATAAGCTTTGAAGCTAGCAAAACCTCTACTTCAGTCTGTGAAGGCTATTCTGTCAAACTATTCACAATACTTAGTCCCACCTTTCAACAGTTCGATCAATGGACATAAGAGAAAGCAGCCCACTGAAGGAACTCAGTATGAGAATTTCATCCAACCCAAGAAGGTAACTGACAGAGATGATCAATGGAGCGACAACAGAACTGAATCGAATTTATGTATTACAAGCCAGTCCGAAGGTAACAACTTCAACACCAACCAATGGAATTCTATAATCCAATATCAAGAGTTTAATCAGTTGGACTTCGCAGAAGGTGAGTGAAGTATTCGGGAAACCATATGGATATAACATTTAGGTGTTTTCTGGTAGTGACTGTATGTTTCATATTTTTAAAGATGTTGGAATGTGTCAAATAAGTCTTGTACAACAAGGTAGTGGGCCAAAGCAAATACAGTGATTTATTTCACTGGGAATGCTTCATAAAAAGAATTTCTAACTAGAATAACACGGCACTATTACTTCAGAAAATAATAACAATGATGATGGATATTTGTTATGAAATAATTAGAAACTAACATGCCATGTTCTACTAGTGAATTTCTAGTTATAAATTCTGTTTGTAAATCACTACTTTTTTCATAAGTAAATACATATGTACATAAATGGGTATGTTGTAGATATCTGAGTAATATATATACATATATTGCAACTAAAAGTTCACTCTCCAAGCATGTGAATCTTTGGGTTAAATGAAACTGTTACAAGCTTATTGAATGTTTTCTTTGCAATTAATGAATGAAGTGGCTAGACATGTTGAAGACAAGATTACATGAGATATGTTAATTGTTAAAAGTATTGATCAACGAAATTATAGTAGAATAAATGTTTTAAGAGTAGAGCACAGCTTTAGATTAAGAGGTTTTGAATATATAAGAGTACAATCAAATAGATGAAATATAACTTAACAAAAACATACATTAATTAAAAATAATGAATATCACAGCCCCATAGATTTTAAAAGGGTACCATTTTGTTATCTATAGTCAAATCATTAATGAGAGAAATTTGATAATGCATATCACAACGCCATGGGTGAAATGTAAGAACTATAAGACCAACCAATTCTTATAATAGAAAATGTTTGGAAGCTACTTAACATGATATAGTAAGACAAACATGAATCGTGGAAGTTGAAATGTATGCAATTGTAAAAAGATGTCACCCTGGTACGAAATTATTTAGGAGTGAACTCTCTAGTGTGCTGGTTTGCGGGAAGTTTTTTGATGTTCCATTTAAGCTTTGGATAGAAGATGGTTTTAGCTATGTGGCGAATGTGATTGGCAGTATACTCGATCCCATTGTAGGCTTATTTTTCCAAAGCTTGTGTATTGAAATTTAAGCAAATAAGGAGATTCCAAATTCCTTCATACTTAATTTAGGTCATGAGGACCCTTATGAAATTAGAGTTGAAGTGTCAAGAAAACCCCAAAAATGTGATGAGTGCAAAGCTTTTAGTCATTAACCAAAGCTCATGGTTTCTAGTTCCTCAACCAAACAAGAATGGTTAGTTAAAAAGGATAAAGGGGAAACAAAACCAAGTAAATGGGCGGAAAGCCAAAAAGAGATACGGTAAGGATGTCATGCATTCTTGCCCAAAGAAAAAGCTTGAGGTGTGACCTCTACCGTCCACTTATCCAACTTCATCAAATATTTTTGATGTGTTATCAGCATGTGTTCCAAATGTGTCACGACCCCATCCCGCCCCTAGTAGGATGGTGCCGTGATGGCCAGTAATCCGAGATTACCGAAGGCCAGCTTTCAAAAATGAAACACAAACAGCGTATAATATATGGGGCTCACAAATGCGGAAGCAATAAATCCAAATGCAAGTGGTCCATAAGAGCTGTGCATAGTTCAAATGGAATGACATATACAATATGGTTCCTCATCCAGTCCTTCATAAACAAAATTACAAGTTACATCTTGATCAAAAGGCTTCTCGAGCCGACATACACAAAATACAAAAGGTGTAAGCCAAGAAGCATGATTTTCAAGATTTGCCGACGTAATTACAACTTTGCCGACATGAAAACAAAACAAAGCCGACATAAATATGAGTCAAGCTGTCGTGACAAGAATCCAAAACAGGCTTGCAAAACACATCTAGGCGTCGCCGCCGTCCTGCTCATCACCTACATATATATAGAGAGGGTGAGCTTGGATACTCAGTGAATGGTACTAGTAATAAAGGTTTTACATGAATATAGTCGAAGTCCTTTTAAAACAAAGCAAGCCAAGACCATACAAATATTAGCCGAGGTCCTTTCCGAACAAAACATATCAAAATTCTTATCAAATCAAGGGATGAACCGTATTCATCTATCCAGTCTTACAAGTCTCGAGGGATGCTTACTGGCATCGGCAAAACACAAATCAGGCTTTCTGAACAAACAAATCCACACGGTAAACCGTCAGTGGCAAAACAAAGACGAGGCAATCCGTAATCAATTAGTCAATGGTACTGCGAAAGTTTAGAGTCCTCCAGTACAAGGGACTTGTGTTACTTAAGCCCGTAGCTCTTTTTAACACGATAGTCATTCCAAGAAAGGACCATATCCTTTTATACTTAGTGCTGCAAAAGTTTAGAGTCCTCCAGCACAAGGGACTTTTAAACGTGGTGCTGCGAAAGTTTAGAGTCCTCCAGCACAAGGGACTTTTAAACGTGGTGCTGCGAAAGTTTAGAGTCCTCCAGCACAAGGGACTTTCAAAAGATGACATTCAACAAGGCTTATACTTGATACATCAAAATAGGGCAATCATTCATGCTTAACAAATACTTTTCAAAACAAAGCAAAGCAAAGCTCATCAAAACTTGATAACATAGCTTTATTAAAAATACCACTCACCTAGATCTTCTCGGGTGTAGGCTCAAAGCAAAGGTCAAAGTCCTACAATCACATGGCAAATCACATTCTCAAAACAAGCTTTACATACATGCAAGTGATCTCGGCACTCTCTCACCGAATCTAAGTAAATAACAAAGCAAAACATGCTGGGAGTCAAGACACTGTTTTCCACCTCATGGAAACACACAGGGTACCATCCAGGTCTAGCCGAGGTCCCGCACCTCCTTGCCGAGGTGTGGTCCTGATGGCCACATTCAAAAACGAAATCAGGAAAACCTGTGTTTCTCCCTTGAAGAATGCAAAGAACAAGATCGTCAAGAACATCAAGAACATGCATGCTAGAATCATAACTTGTTTATTCAAAACTGAGATTTCATGCTAAGAGTTCCAAAAACATGGACCTGGGTACCCATACAAGAAGATCATGCAAGAACAAACACAAAAACATAATTCTTGTTCCAAACTTTCGGATCAAAATGAGACTTTTCTTCAAGAACACATGAACATTATTTTCTCTTCAAAACCAACCTCAAATCAATGCATGGCGTGCAAAACGAATTCAATCATGCAATGCAGCTTGATAAGCAATAAGAACAACCAGAGTAGAGCGAGAATCTAACCTCAAAACTCAAATCTAACGGTTCGATCCTCAAAGATCAAGCTCGGAACTCTACTTCTCTCTCTAAAACTCTTCCTTCTCCCTCTAGAGCTTCTCTCTCTAAAACAAAGATTTGAGACAAAAAGATTTGTTTCTAGGTCTGCCGGCTGTCTTAACACTCAGCTCGGACACGTGGCACTACCGGGTTGGTTCAACTCAAAAGTGACTGATTGATAAGACAAGTCTCTGACAAAGCGTAACCAACAAGCTAGATAACAAGACACATCGGCAAGCAATGACATCGGCTAAAGACAAAGCTTCGGCAACAGGGTAACAAAGACATCGGCTAGGGAGGACGACACTTGACTGAGCTGTGCCACACCTTGGCCTGGATGTGCCACACCTCGGTCTAGGCCATACCTGCCCAAGGACACAGATCACTAGATGCAAAACATCTCGGCCTCAAAAGCGACATCTCGGCTATCATGCCGGGGTGGAGGTGAAGGTCAACCAAGTGGTTCCGAAATAGTTCTAAGTACAAAGGTTCACAGGTGAACTAAGCTCAAGATGACCTCGGCCACACACCAAGCAAGGAACAAAATCATGCAAGCAACACTTAAGCAAGACAAGGCAAGTCTCGAACAAAACAAGACAAGGCAAAACTTTGCAAAAACAGCATAGCAAGACAAGATCATACATGAATGTATGCAAATATGACTAAATCAAAGTGAGGGTTGTTACAAAATGAGATTCCAGGGGTAGAGATGAAGAGTAATGCTGTGTTTGGTTGGAAGACTTGGGAAGGGATTTGGAATTGGAATTGGAAATGGAAATAGAAAGGGAAAATATAGGTGAAATGTAAATAAAATATACCTACATTTCACTTAATTTCACATACCTTTTTCCTTTCCCTTTCCAAATCATAGTTGCACGAAGCGGGAGCGGGAGCGAGGAAGCGTGAGCTGATAGAAGTTTCTTAGGTTGGGAGCGCCTCGGGAAGCGCTAATATATATATATATATATTTTAATAGTTATTTCTAAAATATATTTATTATATAAAGGTGAGTTAAATAATTATTTTTAAATATATTTATTATTTTTATCTTAGATATTTTTTTATAGATAATATTTTTAATTTATTTATACATATATATTTTAATTCTTAATTGATATATATATTATAAATAAAAAACAATAAAATAATAAAATATGTTAAAAAACAGTAAAGTAATAAAAAATAGTAAAATAATAATTTATTTTATAAATCTTATTAGATTTTTTTTTATTATATTAGATTTAATTAGATTTATTATATTATTATATAACAAATTATATTTATTATCTATTATATTATTATATAACAAATTATATTATTTATTATATTTATTATATGTTAGAAATGGTAGCAACACAGATTGAAGAGAGAGAGAGAGAGAGAGAGAGAGAGAGAAGAAGAAGCAGAAGGAGGCGAGCTGCTCGAAGGCGAGATCGATCGCGATGGCGATGGCGAAGGCGATGTGGAGAAGGCGATCGAGAAGGCGATGTGGAGAAGATCGAAGGCGAGATCGATCGCGAGCAGATCGCGAGAGCAGATCGAAGGTCAGGAGTAGATCGAAGGTCCAGGCGATGTCGAAGGTCGATCTTGAAGGTCCAGGCAATGTCGAAGGAGAAGGCAGCAGCGAGTTCAGGTTTCTCTCTCTCTCTCTCTCTCTCCCTTGCGATCCCATCTTGGACTGGATCGCGTTTCTGTCTCCACAGAAGCGCGATTCCTACACGTTTCTTTCTGGGAAGCGCGAAATCGCGATTCTGACTCCGAATCGTCACTAGGTTGCACGGTTCCTGCAACTAAGTTCCAAATCCCTCCCCAAATCCCCCAACCAAACACAGCATAAAGGAAAAAAATAGAGGAAAGATGTGAGTATTTCTTATAAGGAAAATGATAGGATGATATGATCCACAAATAGCGACAATCACAGAGCATACTATTTCTGTGTTAAGTCCAAGAGTAGAAAAAGGTAATGGATTATAACTTGAAGTTGGAAAAACTAGAAAAACAAATGTTAAAGCTTCCACGGCTCTAATACCAAATAAGCAGCCACAGAAGGAACTACAATCACAAAGGAGAAAACAAGATCCCTGAGGAGAATACAAAGACAGAATTTTATTTAGCACACAAGAACTACAAAATACAAGCTTCGGGGAGAGATAGATGGCCCTCTAGCCTCAAAACACTCCTTTTATTGGTAATAAAAAATATATAAAAAATAAAAAATAAAAAATAAAAAAAGAAGCCGCCAAGGATGAAACTAAAAGGATTATGGATGCCACTCCTTTTAGAGATGAGAACAAAAGGAAACTTAAAGAGAAATTCAAATTCTAATGTTTGGTTGAGTTTTCAGAATCTATTTTTGAAAATTTACAAAACCTAGTTTGGTGAAAGAAAAAAAAAAAAATTCATTATTTTCATATAGTTTTCTCTTTTTGGGGGCGAAAATAATTTTAAAAAAATTCAAAAATAAACTAGCTTGGTGTTTTTTTTTTTTTTTTTTTTTTTTTTGGTTTTGGTCAAACTAATTTGTAATTTTTTGAAAAAAATTTAAAAGCAAATTCTAAAAACTCAACCAAACAAATTGCAAGGGAAAGGAAGTCATGCCCAAAGCCTTCTAGGAAGAGTGTACACTCTAATTGATATAACGAGATGTGGGCTAATGGTTCTATTTGTTTATTGTATAGTTCTTGAGTTATATATGCCTACTACTGAGCCTCTGGGTTGTGAGAAGAAGTGTTTTGGATGGGTGCAGTTTGTTTGTTTATATTTTGGTTTTCATGCTTTGGCCTAGTCCCTCGAGCTGTGAGGGTTTTACTTTCTTTGTTTGGTTAGATCTTGTTTTTATGTTGCCCAAGAGTTGTGTTGCCGCAAAGGTTTATTTTTTTATGGACACTTAGGGTCATGTCCCAAGCCTCATTACATCTCTCTTTTTTGGTAATCAAATTGCTCACTTACGCCCCCCCCCCCCAAAAAAAAAAACACACACACACAGAGAACAAAACTGAGAATCTAAGATAAATAAGACAAAAATGTAATAAACAAGGGGGGGGGGGGGGGGAAAGGGCCCAATTAGTACACATTAATGTGTGTTTGGGAGGATAAAGATTAAGTACACAACTAACCTTTGACACAATACACAAAGTGATGGTCCCAAGACTTGAACCCATAACCTCAAGGTTATTAGATCAAGTCTTAACCATTAAACAGGTAGCAATATAAAAATAAACTAGGTGAACATAAGTTCGAATGGTTTGAATGTTACTAGTAACTACACAAATGATAAAAAGTGGCATCATCGACATTGAGGGCATTATTGATGAGTGCAAGCTTGTAAGCTCTTTGCACTCTTTTCATCTCTATTAATAAAGACTTGCTTCGAGTAAGGTTTTCACACCCCAAAACTTCATTTTTTTTTATAAGTTCACATGCTATAAATATATAAGTGCATAAATTTGTTCTTAGATTTTATGTTAGTATGTTAAATTTTAGTTGCTAGGATGAGTTAGGAAATTTGTGTAAATGCTACAGTCCTAGACATTGTGTAAATTTAATTTTCTGTGCAAGGCATGATCTCGTAACTAACGATTTTTTTGCAATTGAAATGAATTTAGGTTTAATTTAGAAAATGTGTTGGTGGTTAAGGCATTTTTTATTGAAATTAAATTGTGGTGCAAACTTATGTATGTAATATGGATTTGTTTGAGCTAGAATGTGATTAATGTTGTTGTGTATGTTTACTTATGTGATACAGCTCAGGAGAAGAATCTGATAAAAGTTTAGCAACACCAGAGTTAAAAGAGGAGTTCCGGGACTTGACCAATTTATTTATCTTATTCTTAATCTTAGAGAGCATTAGAGTTCTGTTTGATGATTTAAGTGAGTGTTTTATTATGCTTTTACCGTATAGGATTAACGGAAAAGGATTTTGCAACTGTAGTCATGGATTTAATGGTATTCATAAGGGTGACAAAATAAGGATTTGGTACTCAATTGTTAATATGTATAGAGATTGTCAGAAAAACAGCCAATTATGGATTTTTGTTCATCTACTGCTATTGATGCTTGCTTCGGTGAATTATCAAGTCTTTTTTCTCAATACTCTACTGTGTTTATTTTTTCTATTTTTCTCTTCAAGTCCTTAGAAACTGCTTTTATACTTCAAGGCAAGGAGAGGGCAGCTTGACAAAAATTAACACTTTCTAGTAGATTTGACCCAGCAAGTGGCAGCCCTTGCATGGGAAGTGCAAAAACTTACAAAAGGAGCTACGATTCAGTTTAGGATATGATATACAGGCTTCAATGTCCAAAAAAGTAGAGATAAACTCATTCCATGAGGAAGAAGAGAGGCCACCACCTAGGTCTATTTTGTGGAACATCATCAAAATTCAAAATTCAGAGTCTATAAATTGCCACATCATTATGAGTTTTAAAATACTGATGTATTAATGTGGCTCTTTTACAATCATTGATTATGATGTAGAGATCTCCATTTCCTGCCTACAAGGGGGAGGATTTCAACCGAGCACTTGAAGTGGAATGTGATGTTTCTCAAGTCAGTTTGGTAGTAGAATCTTAGCTAATGGAATAAACCTATTACATTTTAAGCAAGAAGTTAACGATGCAAGGAAATTGAATTAATGTGGAATTTTATGTTGTGGTGCAAGCATTGTAGCTTACAATTTTGACCTTAAGCATGAGGATAGTTCACAAAACCATGTTGCAAATGCATTGAGTTGTAGAATGATTTAATACTTTATGGTTGAGGTAATGGAATCTGATGCTATTAAAGGTGTTTATTCACAGAATCTTTTTCAAACTCGTTGTGAATCAAATATGGGGAAGATAGAAATTTTCTAATCCAAGAGCTACAGGAAGGGGTATAATCCATCTTAGGCAAGATAAAGTTGTTCTCTTCTTGGAAGACAAATGTTATAGGCCTAGTATATGGAGGGATGTTGGACAGACGAGCAATAGGTGTCACACTCATCAGTTAGCTATGGGCCAGTCACAAGATAGTGACTTCCCAATTGCAACTGTTAATTGTCATCATGTGATTATTGTTTTTGGGCTACTTTTACCTAGGCATAGCACCTAGCACGATTCAATTATGCTGGTGGTTGATCAGTTTCTTAAGATAACCCATTTTATTCTATGTACTTGAACTGCCATGTATTATTGGTGGTCGAGATACTGTAGGAAGTAGTGGTGTAAAATAGCCGACCAACCAATAGGATTTTTATCAGTTTTGGTTCGGTATCCTGCTTTTGTATTTTGGAGACAGAGTGAATCAAAACCAACAGAAATTTCATTTACCCATTTCAAATCTATTATTTAATGCATTAGTGCATGATTATACATAAAGCTTGCCAGATCTGTCGTACTATACTGTAAAACTCATCCTACTCATGAATCCCATTTACTCTCTCTCTCTCTCTCTCTCTCTCTCTCTCTCTCTCCCTCTCCATTATTCTCTACTTTCACTTCCCTCTGCTCTTCCTCATTGGACAATGACTGTCTGCAATGCTACTATTTCAGTCCATCAATGGTGGAATCATAGTCATTCGTGGAGATCTTCAGGTAGGTGGCATAGTCAGGTTTGGCAGTGCCTTCCACGAAGAAATCAAAGAGGGAAAGCGATTAAGCAAAGGGCAATATGAGAGCAAATGAGAAGCAGATGAGAAAATTTAGACATAAGGTGTGCTTTTTTCATTCTTAGAATGGAATTTTTTGTTGGTAGTTTTTATGAAGTATGATTATCAAATTAGAATTCTAAAATTGTTTTGTTCTGATATTCACTATTTATGTTGAATATTGGGGAAATGGAATTTAGGTTTGATTTGTAAAACTGAAACTTCATATGTAAATTGGTTTAATTGGTGAAATACATTGTTTAGTTATGTTAACTGATGTTGGAATTCGGGTTTGAATTGCCAACCTGGTAAAATAACCTGAACTGAACCGCACAATTCAAAAACCGAAAGATCAATTATATGACTAGTATCTATTAGAAGAAAAAAAAGATGGACAGATCAAGCGGAGCTAGCTGAAGGAAGGGCGCTAACATGAGTCAGTTTCTGTGCCATTTTATAGAACTGATGCTGGACTAGGGGGTCGTCATATGTTTTAGGTGAGGTTTTCTGAAAGAGCGTCCACATCTCCAATGGTACCATAAGGACAAAACAAAAACATTTGTCTTGACTCTTAACCTCAAAAAGAGTGAGACCCTTCAGTAGGGGCCACTTTCTCCTATCTTTCAGAAGAGTGAGGATCTCCTGCTAGACTAGAACCTACTCCTCACCTCTCACACACCCAAACTGATGTTTGCCACAATTGACTAGCAAGACTTGGGGGGCTCTTGCAGCTTGGTATGAAGCCATAGTGTGGGCCAATATTGTGTCCGGGGTGTGGTCTTCAAGTAGTGTCATGATCCATTCTGAGAATTGGGAATCGTGTGGCTTAGCAGCTAAGAGCAAAGTCTAATCAGGGTGTGGATGATGTCGTCACCTCGACCAATCGACAACAGGCATTTATCTTCATATCATTGACATCATAAGATCCTCATCAGATTATCATAGAGAAGAATCCTAACTTGATCACAAATAATTTCTATTTCAATTGCAACACAAGGCCCACTTACATACTAAAAGGACTTCAACTTTATCTCAATCTCTGCAATCTCCTCTGCTTATAAAAGGAAGGCTCCTCTCCTCATTTGGATCATATATTCACCAACTATTCCTTTGGGTCCTACACTGCTTGTGTTGCTCTTTACTCATAGTAATCTCCATCATCTCCAACTAAACGATTGCAGTATCCATTTCTCCAATGCTTACATTTGGACCCTCTACACACCACGAAACATAGAAAAGGCTAATTCCTTGGAACATCTAATAGCCCATTAAATGCCATAAACAAGAGGGAAACGAAGACCCAAGAGACAATCATTTTTATTCAGCTAGAAAAGTAGGCAAACACCACTGAATGCTGGCTACATCCTATGCTAATTTTATTCGGATTGAATTTACAACTCTTCTTAGGTTTTAAAAAAAAGAAAAACGGTTACGCTGTTGAATGCTGGCCACATTCTATGCTACTAGTATTCTGATCGATTTTACAACTTTTCTATGGTAAGGAGGATGTTGTAACATAGAGCACCAAATATCTCTCCTTCTACTACTTTGTTGTCTGTAGTAAATAGAATGTCTACAATATCATGGTATCATATGACGTAAGTTTGAGCGGCATGACATGAAATTGTTAACATTACAACCCAGCTATAACTGAACGGTCAACTTCAATAATGTTTCTAATGTTTTAGAAAGACAAAAAAAAAAAAAAAAACAAAACAAAAACAAAAACAAAAACAAAAAAAAAAACAAAAAACAAAAACAAAAACAAAAAGTTACGAGAAGAAATTAAAACCACAAGGAGATTTCTATAAAAAAGTGATGCAGAACAAATTTTTGTTGTAAATCAACTCAATAAAATCCTGAACTCTTGCTCTTTAGTACCAGTACGAATTCATTTTTTTAGCATTCAACTGGCCAATCCCTAGTTTAATCCTAACAGCAAATATCCTAGACTTTAATTGCAGATTTTTCCAGATCAGTTTTTAAAGGGAGGCTTACTTGTAAGTCCTAATAGGTTTATTATCCAATAAGCCCTATGATAATTAATGGCGTTTTTCATCAAACACTATTAAAAAAAATCAATAATTGTCAATTTTCAACGATAGCTTTAAATGTCATAAAAAATGTCACTAATTATAAGTTTTAGAGACAGTTTAAAAAAATTGTCACAAAAAAAGTCACTAATTTTCAACTTTCAATAACAATTTGAAAAATTCGTCATAAAAAAGTCACTATTGTAAGTTTTAGCGACAATTTATAAAAAAGACGACAAAAAAGTCGCTGTCAATTTTTAGCGACATGCAAAATATTGTCACAAAAAATTATTTTTAGCAACAATTTTACTAAGACTTATTTTCAATAGGACTTCAGGAGAATTAAGTCCAACTATTAGGACATATTTGTAATTTATCCTTTATAGGAGTTTCACTTATTGCAACCCTAGCCTACAAATTCATCAATTTTGGTTCTTCCCTTCATAGGTTGCACAAATACCATAAGTGGTGTTTATAGGAGTCACAACATTAATCATATGCGTAGAAATATAATACCTTAAATTAAGGAGACAAAATGAAAGCTAGAACAAATATACATTATTAATCCAGAAATGTCTGATGTGCCGAAAGTTGCATTTGAAAGACAAAGGTACAGAAACAGTAGTCAAAAGTATGAGTAAAGACATGCACACACCGGGAAAACAAATCATCTTCAAAATAAGCACATAACAAGGCCTCAATCGACGCAAAACAATACCAGACAAGGCCAATATCACGAGCAAAAACAGTAGCCCATCGATCATCTTAATTCTTCAATACACTGCAGGTACAACAACCATCAGAATGATGGCTTAAAATACTAAACCAAAAGAGAAGGAAATCTGAAAAAACAAATGTTGACCAAACAATCAAATTTCAGCCCAGAAAAGTATGAGAATCAATCTGGCGATTGTTATTTAATTGAAATGGACAAAGGTAGTGAAAAGAGAGATTAACAGGAGAAACTGAATCAAGCAAGAAGAAGATCCAACCAGAATAACCATGCACTCAGCTTTAGTTTACAAGTTCAATTATTGGCTTCTAACTATAAGTTCACCCATGCATGAAATTATTTTCTAGAGTCCATTAAGCATGTCAGCTATTACCAAGAATTAGATAAAACATTTCCTTTCCATTTTTTTGAGAAAGTGAAACTTACTTGTTTAGATAGGCGGCAATCCCAAGAATTATGCACAACAGTATAATATCAATACAGAAATTTCGACTGGACCTCAGCTGAAACAAATCAAAACTTTATGTCAAATCCAGCAAAGAGATCTACAACATAGCATAGCTCTCTCTCTCTCTCTCTCTCTCTCTCTCTCTCTGCAGCACACAAAGTGATGCAAATCTATAGAAAATACAGTGGTAGCTCAATCACCTGGTCAACAGTATCCTTAAGTCTCACATTGGTGTTCTTAAGGTCAGATGCCACCTTGTCGACCTGTAGGATGTGAAGAATACACCATTAATAATTTAAGAATACTTGTAGCTTCAGATGTTACCAGTACAGGGTGTGTTCTCAAAACTTAGTGTCAATCTCGTCCATTAAAGGAACTTGCCTATCCATTTCCTGTATGAATTGCAAAGTCATAAATTGATGTGCACAAAATGGGACAAGGAAACAGATACAAATGCACAAGGCAGTAGCAAACCTCATTCAAATCATGGGCCATGTTTTTCAATGTATCCAAACCTTCTAATATCACTTCCAATCCTTGATCCTGTGTGAACATCAAGTAAAACACATTATTTTTATTTTTATTTTTATTTTTATTTGGAATCAATAGAACAATGAATGCAGAAACCACAGAAGAACAAATCCTCATCAGAAAGAAAAAAATCATATTTCCCCCCAATTAAAAAAAGAAAGGTATTCAACTCTAAAGAATTACATGCCTGCTTCATTTTCTGCATTTCATATTCTTGCCTGAATTGGCTGGACTCTTCTTCTGTTTGCTGGAAGTATTCACTGTTGAACTGTCCATCTATGATCCAAATGAAACAAATAATTGAACAACAAATCTCAAGTAAGAGCCTCCCAGAAAAAAGAAAAAAGGAGGGGAAAAAAAGAGTAGAATAAAGGCAACCAATCACCTGAATCAAACTGGATTTCTGTGCGGGAAGCTGAACCTGTCCAGCCTCCTGATTGTTTGGGAGCAGCTGCAGTCCCATCTGGTATGGCTTGAATCCTATCTGGCAGAGCAAGGACCAAATCATTACGGACAGCAAGCTCTTCTGTCGAAAGCCCCTTAACCTGAATGTAAGATTTATTATTGATGCAACATCCGTCAAATGGTTAAACAAAACTAATAGGCTTTACAAGCTTAAGACAAAGGCCATGGGTACCACGGTTATCAAGACGCTTTTTCAGTCAAAAGGAAGGGGCCCATGGAAGTTTTGAGAGTCTCCAATTATAATAATATGAAGTTTGTTTGGACTTAGCTGGACAGATTTACATGTAATTTAAATCCCAAGGGGTTAGCCGAGCAGTAAAGACTTGAGGATAAGATTCAAGATCTCGAGTTCGTGTAACTCTAAGGGACTACTGGAGATTTGTCTGGTCGTTAATTTCAGAGCCCTAGAATTAGTTGAGGTGCACGTGTACGCAAGCTGGCCTAGACACCCAGTTATAAAAAAAAAAAAAAATTAAAAAAAAGATTTACATGTAATTTATTAGGTTCTAAGGGTTGAGTTGAGTATATTTCAGTAGTTTTCAATTTTCCTGAACGCAAGTCATAAGGGTCACCAATGAGTCGTATTATGGTTGAAATGTTTTTGGGTCTTTCCTATAGTCTAAGAAGCACGGACACGGACACGTACACGGACACGGACACGTGACACGATACGGATACGACACGGACACGCCGACATGTTGATTTTAAAAAAATGCAGGACACGACACGTGAGGGACACGTATGAAATATATAATTTTATATTTTTATCATATATTATATATAAATATATCATTCAAAGATAATAAAAAATGCAATATGACACTAATTCCTATAAATTTATATAGATTTTGTTTTATTATTGTATCTAAAGTTGTTTTGTTCAAACTTATAATTAGTTTTACATGTGTCTAATCGATAGACACGCGTGTTTAAGCGATTAACACGTGTGTCCTCCAGGTGTCTAAAGAGTGTTCGGGTCTTTAAAAAAAATTAAAAAATAAGACACGATTTAAAGAGTGTTGGAAATGGGGTCCTAAGAGCGTCCAAAGAGTGTCGGTGTCCGACACGGATACGTCATCTTCTTTGAAGTGTTCGTGCTTCTTAGCCTATAGTTTATAGTTGGTTTACAATATTTTAATCAGTAAGGTTTATCATTCTTATTTGTAAGTCAAAATTCATAATGGAAATACGAGAAATATAGCATCCTACAAATACTATATATATATTTTTTTGGGATAAATAATCAGACTTTACTAAAATCCTACAAATACTATTGTAATTCCTCAATTCAATGGAGTTGAGCTCTAGAGAATTGCAGATTATATTATATTTTTTTATGTGTTTTGCTTCACCCTTATCACGGTAAGCTTTTCTTGCTTCCTCTGCTTTTCTTCTTCCTTATCCTTATTTTCACAAAAACTTAAAGTTAGTATTCACAGGTCACTGTTCACAGTCCTCGAAATGGATATTTCAACCCCAAAACCCTAGCAAATCAAGCTTAAAAAATTCAACAAGCTGTAACTTTTGAAACCCAACCAAATTTAGAACATTCTAACATAAACATAGAATCACTAGTTCCCCAAAACTATTGAACAATCAAGTCAACCTCAGTTCTATGATTTCAAAAATATCACATAACCACAAAATTCAAATTCAATAAAGTCAAAGTAAATTATCAAATTATACATTTCTACTATAAAATCAACAGAATAATTTCAAAGAGATCGAACCTTTTCTATAGCCAACATCTCCAATTTAGGGACTTCCTCAAGCAACCGAGCTTTGGTGCGTCGAATCTCGGCATTGATAGCAACCGCAGAGGCCCTAGAAAAAAGAACTTTTTGAGAGAGACCTGGAGAGCGGCGTCGATGTCGGAGTCGACGGCGGCGTAAAGGCGGGCGAAGGCGTCGGCGGCGGCGGAGAGGTTGAGATGTTTCTGCTTGTCGAAGTCGTACTTGTCGTATTTCTTGCGGATCGCGTCGACTCTCGTTAGGATCTGGCTTTTAGGCCTAGTTTGGGAATAAATAAGTGTACTTTTTGATTTTTTATGAAATATGAGTTGGGTTTGGGTTGGGTTTGAAGTGATGTGTTAGAGAGGTGATGTGACTTAAATAAGATGATGTGACTTAAATAGGATAGTGACTTTTTGACTTTTTATCTTTTTTTCAATCTTCCCAAACTTGGCCTTAAAATAGCTTTAAGTTGTCAAATTGGCCCCATATTTTACCCGTTTTAGTTTAGGCCAAGTTTGGGCAGACTAAATAAGTGTATTTTTTGACTTTTTATGAAATATGGGTTGGATTTGGATTGATTTTGAAGTGATGTGTTAGAGAGGTGATGTAATTTAAATAAGATGATATAACTTAAATAGAATAGTGACTTTTTGACTTTTTGAATTTTTTTGAGGATGCCAAACTTGACCTTAATTTAACTCAAAAATATATTTATTGCATTCAAGGCCCGTTTGGGGAGAGACTTTTTTTTAGTAACTTTTTGATTTTTTAACTAAAACATAAAGTAAAAAAAATTAGAATGTTTTGAATGACTTTTTAATTTTTTTACGAAAAGATATGTAAAAAGTAGAGAGAAAATTGAATCTTTGACTTTTTGGTATAAGTTATAGGCTTTTGATTTTTTTAATAACTTTTTGGCTTTTAAGCTAAAACAGTTGCTTCCCAAATGAGGTCTTAGTTTTAATTTTTTTAAAAGCCAATAAATATATAAGAAGTAGGGGGTGTAAATCCGACCTGGTCCATGTCAGGCCTCGCAGGCTCCCGCCAAAATTCAGGCGGGGCCGAGCTGAGCTAGCCCGCGAGCTAAAAAAATTAGGCCCAAGCCTAGGGGTATTCGGTCCTTGGGAGGGTCGGTCGGCTGAGCCTCAAACCGGCCTCATGGGCTTGGGTCTGGCCTCGGGCTTGGGCCGGACTTGGGTGGGCCTAATATTTTTTTTGTTTTTTTTTAATTTTTTCTACCAAACTTTTATTATTTTCTACTAAAAAAATCACTGGGCCTTGAGTGGGCCTTAAGCGAGTCGATGGGCTGAGCCACGGGCCAGACCGATTTCAAAATGATGGCCCAAGCCCAAGGGTCGGGCTGGGGCTGGGCTTGGGCTCGGGCCCAAACAGACCTAAACGGGCTGGACCCACACCGGACCGCAAATGGGTTACAGGCCATTTTTATACTCCTAATAAGAATACAAAAATATATTAAATTTTTATATTTTTTATTTTTGGTATTTAGTGAATTGTTTTTAGATTTTTTTCACAAATATTATATTTTGAAATATATTTATGATAAGTGTATCTAAATTTTTTTTAAAAAAATTGTTTAAAATATTAAAAAAATTCAATGAAAACAAAAAAATACAAAAAATAAAAAATTTCAATTTTTTAAGAAATAAATTTATGAAAAGTGAAACCAAACAAACTAATCTTTTTCAAGTTTATAAATATACACATAAATCTTTCATGGTTTTGAATAAAATGTAAAATTAACGGAAACCGTTGTAGAAAATAGTGCGTGTAGCTCAATCTTAGTTAAGAAACGTGGTGACATTATTAAGGATATAATTTGAAATCAAAATTATTATAATGTCCTCATTTCCTTATTTTATCACCAACAATTTGTGTATTACATATCATCACAAAGAACCCAACCCAGAACCACAATTGCTCTAACGCCACCGCCACACAACCCATGGCCACATCCCTGCTCATCGAAACACTACCATCATCACTCCCCACAATTTCCTATTAACACAACACAGTCATACTGTAGCGATTCTGGTTTCGATCCCTCTTTCATGTGTTTGCCACTTTGATATTTCAGATCACTTTTTCAGTCCTCTCTCTCTCTGAAACTCTTCAGAATTCCAGATCGGGAGCTTCTCTCTCTAGAAGTCATATTCTCTCTTTGATTTCTCCAAATCCATTGGGATTTAGACCTAAGTTCTTTACCAAAGTTGGTTATCATCTCGAGGGTTTCGTTGTGTGTGGTGAAGATTGAGTTTTGACACCGTTGATTTTGGGAGTTTCATCTCATTTCTTCTTCAAAACTTGTTTCTTAGAGTTATATATATATATTTTTGCAAGATCTATATGATTTTCGAAATAATCTTTCGATAGCTTTGAAAATTGATTATTGATTCAAGAAGTTAAGCGATTTTGAAAGTGGGTTTGTCTCTTGTTCTTTTAAAATGATCTTATGGGTTTTGATCTTCGTTGATTAAAGAAAAGATTATTTTGGAAAGTTTTCTTTCAAAAGATTTGAGTTGTGTAGTTTGGTGAGAAAACCTAGAATTTGGAAAAAAAAATTTAAGAGACTGAAAATCCATAAATGATATTGTTATATTTATTTTATGTGTCAAAATAAATAGATCTTTGGAACATTTCTTATTTATATTTATATAAATGATGAATTTTAGGGAATATGAGAATTATTGTTCGTTTTGAAAATTATTGTTCAAAACGTTGAAATAGTCTTGAAATGACTAATTGTTGAGGATACTTGAGAAAAGAGAATTGTGTTATTCCTTGGATGATGAATTGGAATAAAAGTATTTATATTTATCTTGTGTTATTAGCATATCAATTCATTTGATTACATTAAACTTTGAAAGTTGATTTGAAAACTTGTATTGAGAAAAGAATGTTGAGAAACAAGTTTTCATGGAATAGTTTTGGGATAAATATGTTAGTAAGTCTTGATAGGTGGTATAGATGATATTGAATAAATTGGCCTGAGATTCCGGAGTGAAAGACCGAAAACCCGCGCGGATAGGTGTTGAGTCTTTCGGCTAATACCGGTAAAAATGACAATTTGGTAGTACTTGTATAGTCTACTTGCAGACACCAACCTAGGGATTACCAGAGTCATATTTACCACCCTTGAAATAAATTGTTAAGTTTTGAACAATTGAAATTGCATGACATCATTGAGCATAATGGTTTTCAAAAGATGAAAATGTGATTTATCTTCAAAAATGGGCATAGCATGGCATGTGCATTTCATCTCTTGAGACTTGTATAAAATGTATATACTTTGTTAAGGATTTCCTGCTGGGTTTTATGCTCACTCTACAAGATTTTTGTGCAGGAAAAGATGTGGTGATGCTGCCTAACTAAAAGCGAGGAAATGTGTGTTGAGAGTACGAGACTCTCATTTTCTTGTGACTCTGTGTGTAAGCCAAGGGCTGTATGTGTGTAGGTTTCAATAACCATTTTGTGTAATCAGGTTCAAGCCTTGGAAACTTGTAAACCCTTGGAGGTATTTATTTGTTTATTTACTTGTTGTTAGATTAATGTATTGTTGCATGAAGAACTACTGTATCATGTAATGTAAGTTTGGAGATATATATTCAGTTTTGCTTGAAAGAGCCATGATTGTTGTATTATCATTTGGGCTAGAAATTTGGGGCGTTACACATACACACACACACATATATATATTGGAAGAATCAATCATCACATGGTGGCCACAAAATTATTTTTTCCAAAACCTTCTTTCATTCAAATAAATTAGTGATTTAATGGCTTGTTTTAAGAAGTTAGTTAAAAAGTTAACTTTTTTAGTTTTTTTTTTGAATTTTTTGAAAAAATGTGTAAAAAAAATAAAGAAGTGATATGACCTAAAATAATTAACTTTTAGCCAAGTTCTCAAATTATAATTGTTGTAATGCTCTCAAGATTCCAACCTAGACAAAAGAGAGTAATTAGTTTGAACTTTATAATTGAAGACATATTCCAGTAGAAGTACTTCAGTCAAAGCTTCATAATGCAAATAACAAAATAATTTGACAAAATTAATAACACTGCCAGTTTTACTGGAAGAAGAAAAAAAATTTATATATACATACAAAAAATTATATATAATACGATAATGGGCTTCATGTTTTCTTCAAAAATTACATTGCCTTGTGAATTTAATCTACCATCTTTGTTATTGAAAGGGTTGTACGCTTGAAGATGATGATGGTTGCTTTGGAGCAGGCATAAAGTGGATGTCTTCGGTTAGAAAGGAAATAGTGCACAGGGTTGAATTATTGTCGGGAGTTATTCTGGTATGTTAGAAGGGGTGTGTAGTTCAATTTTAGAGAGAGAAAGTTATGGTGATAATGGCATATGAAGAAAATTGAGAATAAAAATAAAGGTAATATTGACTTGTGCAAAAATCATTATCAGAGATAAATTTTGCACTTTACCTCAAAACACAAGTACCTTATGTGTATATTTCTAAACTTGATGGGGGTAACGTGTATTTGAGCTAAACGATAAAGGGATAAAATGTAATTAATCCTTTTTATTTATTTATTTTTTTTATAGGATCGATTATGGGTTGATTTTTATGAGTATTTTTTATTTAAAGAGAAAATTATTGAAAAGTCCAATCTAACAATTGTTTAATACATTAGGCCCAGTGAATATTTTTTTGTTGGTGAGAAGCCCACATTTTATGAAATAGTTTGGTGAGAAGTCCTTTGGTTGTTTTGGATGTTTAATTTTTTTCCTATATGTTTAATTTTTTCGCTTATCTGTTCAAATTTTATCTGTCCAATCTTTTATTTGTATATTTTTTTTTATCTGTACAAATAGTAGAAATTGATCCTATCTATGTAATGTAGTGAGAGAGTAGAGAGAGAGAGAGAAACAATCACTTCTTCAAACCTCATCATCCTATTTGAATTTTTTTTTCCTTTCTGACTCTCCTTATTTCTCTTTATACATACATATACAGATTTGCGGGTGTACAGATCTACCCTATTTTTTTTTCTTCTCAGATCTGCCAGTATACAGATCTCCATTCGCCAAAAACTTCTTTGCCGTAGTTGTGGATGTGGCGGCAACGATAGTGGATGTAACTCATGCCGTCGAAGGAGATCCAAAGCTTCACACGAGAGAGTAGAGGTAAAAAGAGACCTTGTCTTGGAAACAATAGTCGGGACGGAAGGTTAAGAGAGGAGGAGCATTGTCAGAGACAACAGCGGCGCAGTGAGTTAAGAGTTTGCGATAGTCATAAGGGTTATCTAGCCTAAGCAGAAATGACATGGCGTCGTCACCACTACAACCGAGGCATTGGCATCCTTAGCAAAAACACTCGGGCGACAGCGGAGATGGTGGAATCAAAGAGATGATGGTATCAGCAAAAGTGCGACCGCAGTTGTGGAATAGCCTCCATAGAACCTCTGGTATTCTCCTCCTTCGCTTCTTTGCCATTTTTCGAGACAGAGAGGGTCTAATTACTGTGGCATTTTTCGATGGTCCACTTCACCATCAACGATGTTGCCACCTCCACTAACGTCGCTCTGATAATGTAACTGGGCTACAATGGTGTTTTCGTCGAGTCTAGGGTTTGAGAGAGAGAGAGAGAGAGAGAGAGAGAGAGAAAGAGAGAAAGAGACAGAGAGAGAGAGAGAGAGAAGTAGAGGAAGAGGTAGAGGTAGAAAGAGGGTTTAGAGGGAGAGAGAGAGAGAGAGAGAGAGAGAGAGAGAGAGAGAGAGAAAGAGAAAAAAATAGTTTGAAGAAATAGACAAATAACGTCAATTTCAACAGATCTGTATGAATGAGTATTTTCATCATTTTGTAGAAACTTGTCCTTATAGACATGATATTTTAGTGTATAGACCTTTGGGAAACTAAAATTCAAATTTAAATTTATCACCCGAGTGTTCTTATTTAAATTTAATTTTTTTTAATAATGATACATACCAAAGATCTTAAAAAATAATGGGTTATTCCTACCATATGTTAGTTAGTCTAAAGTTTAAACCCTTTTTTTTTTTCTTATAATGAGGACACCCATTGAAAAGTTATTAGAAAAATCATTGGCGTCGGAAAAATTGCCGGTGGTGGTAACTAGCGGCAATAGTGAGTGGCAATAAATTGAACAGATAGGTGACACATGTACAAATAGTTAGACTTTTAAACACGTGTATAGATAAGTGACATTTGAACAGATAATTTGCACATATAGGTGACACGTGTACAAATAAGTGACATTTGAATAGATAAATAGACAGATAAAGTTTAAACAAATAGATATTCTTTTGAACAAATAATGTCATTTTGGCCACACATAAAAAAAAAAATGCTTCAGTATTGGCCCAAGAATTTCATAAATGGACTTTTAACCTGAGTGCCCCAAAATAATAAATCATTGAAATTAGGAGTGGGTGTCATGTCGTGTCGTATTGGATCATGTTCGTATTGTATAATTTTGGATTCATATTAGAATTACCTCAACATTAATTCAAATCGCTCATTATTTCATATCGTATCATTTTCAGTCTTGGTCTATTTTTTATCTTTTTAACATGTTATGTCAAAAAAAAAAAAAAATAAATAAATAAAAAAATCTATCAACTAAAAAAATCAAGTGTATAAAAAATTATTTTTTTCGTCTCAAGTTAAATTCAACACAACTAATTTCTATTTAATAAAATTATTCATAAGAATATTTGATTTAAACTCAATCTTATTTATAAAAATGATATGTTATTATTATTTTTTACTAAATTAACTCAAATAGTAGACAAAGTATATTATCTTCAATTATATATAATATGAACTTTTTAGCTTTTTTAATAACTTTTTGACTTCTTGGCTTTTGTAGTAGATCCCAAACTAGGCCGTTTGGGTTAACCTAAAATAATATACTTTTTATATTTTTTAGGTCATATCATCTCTTTACTTTTTTGTATATTTTTTCGTAAAAAGTCAAAAAGTTATTAAAATAGTCTATTCAACAAAATTTATATTAGTCTTAAAATCTTATTTTTATATACTTTTTAACAAATTTGATGGAGTTACATAAAATATAATATTAAAATATGTAATTAATTGTTCATTATACATGTTATCTGTGTCAATTTTGTATTATATAGAATTGATACTAACTCGACCTATTTAATATTTTGTGATATTAGATCGTATTATATATGTGTCTACGAAATAGTCAACCGTAACATGCTAACTTCGTATATAGTTCAAATTGTATTGAAAATTCTCATCCTTAATTGAAATGCAACCTATGGTAAGTCTCACGGACCCAAACAATACATTTCTAGTCCAGATCAAGACTAGATAGAAGCTTATGCTTTTTTTCTTCTTCTTCTTTTTTATTTTTATTATTTTTACTTTTTTTATGGATAAATTAAATTGACCCCCTTGAAATTTAAAGAAGATACATAAAGTCTCACAATTTTGATATAACTACATTAGATTCCTTTAAGATTTTAATTCACATTACACTTAATTCACTTTTCATCAAGAATTCATTAATCATATGAATGAAAAAAAATGATATTGTTATATTACGTTTAAATATATATTTTTTATTATTCATCTTTGTATTTTCACATCACCTGAATCATTTCCAATCTTCTTTTCTTTTGGGTAAGTTTTTCGATCCCTTTTGTCCTTATTAAAAAGAAAGTCATGATAATTATGCAAAATTATAAGACTTGCAATATTTTCTCCAAATTTTAAGGTAGGTTAGTGTAATTTACGTTTTTTAAGAAAAAAATTACAAATAAATAGATTGATAAAAAATTAAATTACACCAACTTCCAGTAAGAGTTAGAAAAAAATGCATTAAATCTCACACGATTAACATAATTATATTGAATTTTATTAAGTTTTTAATTCACATAATAATTAATTATCTTTTCATTAGTATTTTTTTAGTCTTACAGATGAAAAAATAATATTGTTATATCTTTAAGTTGAAATATATATTTTATTTTATTTATCCTTTTATCTATCCATTATTTATATTAGTTTTGGTTGTTTTAGTTTTATTAATATAGAGAAGTTTATATAATTAAACAAAACTTGTATGATTTATTATATTTTTTAATAAATTCAATATAATTTAATAATAATAATAGCTCATATCTATTGAGTTATGTGGTCAAGTTTGGAATTAAAAAAAATAAAATTCAACTTGAAATGATTAAATTAGGCCAAATATCAAGCCAGACTAAATTTTAAATAATACATATATTCTTGTTACATAACACAAATACAGTCTTAACCCGGGTCAGATCAGACCTATATTTGCCTACCCCTCAACTTACAAAAGTTCTTGTGGTTCAATTAGTAATTAATTACACTAGTCTCTGGCCAAGTCTGGTGTTCATTGGATGGTAACCAACTTGCACATGCATCTGTTTCTTCTAAGTTAGGTTTAGAGGTCACCATGCCAATAAGTAGCTAAGCAATTAAGCAGGTTTAGAAGTCACCATGCCAATAAGTAGCTAAGCAATTAAACATTACAAATCCAATCAATATATATAGGTAATAATAATATTCTATTAACCACTAATTGGAATTTTGCCTACCTTTGACATTGGGACAACCTTCCACTAATAAAAGGGTTATGGTCCCTTCATTTTCTTACTATCCAAAATGTTGACTTTTACTTTGAAATCCACCGTCCTCCTAATTTGCAATTCAAAATAAATAAATAAGCAGATACAAATAAAAAAAAGGAATAAACTTAGAGCATTGCTATTCAAGAATAAAAGTTATACTCAATTTTTAAGTCCAGTAATATGATAATCAATTAAGATATTAAAGATAACACTCCTACTCATATTTTCTCTAATCGTTAACTAATCATATCACTTACACATCATTGAGTCTAGAAAGTGAGCTTGTATATTATTTTTCAACTTAACATGCTAGAGCATTTTTAATTATTCATTTTGTTTTTTCCATCAAATTTAATTTTAATAAAAAAAAAAAGTGTTCAAAACCTAGATTTGGGGAGGGGGATCATAATGGCGGGGGCTAGGGATGGGGTTGCAATGAGGGGGTTATTGTGAGGGATGAGAGCCACTAGTAGAGATAGAAGTTGGAAAGTGAAGTCACAACAGGGGATAGAGGTTGTCAGTAGAGTGGGCAATGATAAAAGGTTGCTGGCCGGAAGGTGGCGACAGTGGAAATCAAAAGTGGGAGTTGACTAATCAATTTAGCTAGTCTTTAACAACTAATCAAATGTAACTAGTCAAATTGACAATATGCAAAATTTCAATCCATTTAGAGTTTTGTTGGAGTCGGAAAAAAATGTTAAGGGTTAGTTATTTTAATTAATAAGACTCATTGGAAATTAGGTGCAGTTACTGTTAGGAGATAAATTAGAAATTTATATTTTGAGTATGGTACAATTGGAAATTAGGTGCAATGAGATGTTTTTTGTGGTGCAACCAACTATTAAATTGGGGTGGGGTGGGGTGGGGTGGTGGGGAGTGTAACGCCCTCAAAATAAACCCATAAATTATGAATTCATGACATCCATAAATATAAGAGAAATAAACATATTTCTATTCATCAGAGTATTTAGTCCAAAAGTATTACATGTTGACAACAAAAGTAAATGCCCTACGGACTTACAACTTTCCAAGTCAACACTTGGTTACAAAAAGAGAGTACTAACTCTACACAAAATAAGCCCTTGGCTTGATATACATGTAATACAACAAAAACAACAGAAAAAGAGTCCAATAGCCTCAAGCCTTCCAAGCTATGTCCTTGGAGATGGCATGTTACCTGTACCTGAAAATGATGTCCCATATAGGGTGAGCCAAAGCCTAGTAGAGATATGCTAAACATAATATGAGCAATAACTAAAACATTAGCATTTGATAAATGTTTAACTCACATAAATCAATTCATAACCCATTTCAATTACATGACAAATGTGTCCATGTTTCATTCTATTTTCCCATTTCTTATCCAATTTCTCCATTCATAACCCTGGCTCAAAACCTGGCCATATACTTTAAATGAGATTACATCTCATATCAATAATTCTTCCATTTCAACAATTCAAATGAGATAACAACTCATATCAAGACACTTCCATAAGCCTCAATAGATACACATATTTGCTGTATCAATAACACATAAAACACCTCCATACTTCACAAATGATACACAGATTTGTTGTATCAATAATTCAATAGATACACATACTTGCTGTATCGATGGAGTCCATCCCCTATCTCCTCCCAAACAATACCCGGTTTAAAAGTCCATCCCCTATCTTCCCCTAAACCGTGGAGTACATCCCTTATCTCCTCCCACACAATACAATGTATATAAACACATATCATATACATAATCAATCAATACATAAATTCGATGTATTTTTCCAACCGTCATATTCGATGACATATTCAATTGATTAGTTTTAGTTTGCCTAATCATCATGCATTGTCTACAACAATCAAGACTATCCTCTACTAATAGCCCAAAGTAATTATTTCTAACTCAATTTCATAATTCCATGATAAATGTCATTAATTACACTAATGACCCAAATATACCCAAACATGGCATTTTCTCCCTTTTTCTCAATATTGACCCAAAGGCTCAAATATTATCAACAACATCAATGATCTCTTTTTAAGACCCAAAAATATACATATATGAGTCAAAAGGACAAAACCCCTCTTTTCAATACAACACATCTCAAACCCTAACTTCCCAAATCAAACCATCTATACAAATAGCTCAACATCTATGTTAAAGCACACAAGAATGAGTAGTTATCCCTACCTCAAGAGATGAAACCCAAAGGAGATGATGAAGAAATCCCGAAGTGCTCCAAATCAAGAAATTTTCGGATTGATAGGAAGCCCACACCAAGCTCAACACTTTTTGTAAAGGCACAAGGGTAGGAGATCACTCTAACTAGATCAAATCCTAGAGAGAAGTTAAGGTTTTAGAGTGAGGTGCTCTCAAATGGTGGTTTTCGAAAAGTAAGAGAGAGAAAGGATGTTGAAAAGTGATCCAAAAAGTGAAATCCCGAAGTGATATAAAAGTCGCCCCGCTCGAGCATGGAAACCGCGGCTTGAGTGTCAGACACAGACTCACGCTCGAGCGTCAAAAACGCCGCTCTTCCAGAAGTTTTGCAGACCATGGTCCCCGCTCGAGCGTCAAACTCCCCGCTCGAGCGGAGTTAACAAAACCAAGGGTTCACGCTCGAGCGTCAAAACTCCCGCTAGAGCGTCCGAAGACCTGCAAAGGAAATACTGGGAGATGGAAAATCACGCTTGAGCGTCAAAACACCCGCTCGAGTGGAGAAGCAACAACAAAGGGCCCGCTCGAGCGTCAAAAGCCTCGCTTGAGCGTGAAGGCCGAATTCTGGGCATCAACTTTTGGTTTCTAAACACAATCAACCTGTTACAAACCTGCCCAACACAACCCAAGACTCAAATACAAAGAGCAAAGGATGGAAATGAGAATGAGACAACAACGCATTCACGGAACCGAGTCCGGAATACAATGAACAAAGGAAAGGAAAGTCGGGATCGCTATAGGGAGGGGGGACTGTAACCCTCTCAAAAAAAGTATAAGACAACCATTCACTAATTGTCATAAACATAGGGGAAACATCATCTCTTCATTCATCAGAGTTTCCTTTACAAAAGATATTACATGCATTACATTTTCATAAACATTCATCTTGAAACTATAACATGTAAGCTTACAGCTTTCCAAGTTAACACTTGGTTAAAACAAAAGAAAAGTTCTAACTCTTTACATATAAAGCCCTTGGCTTGAAATTTTACATTTAACACCAAACAAAATATGTAAAATGGAGTCTTCCACCCCTAAACCTCCCAAGCTATGTCCTTGGAGGTGGCATGCCCTCTGTATCTGAAAAATGGTGTCCCAAGTAGGGTGAGCCAAAGCCCAGTAGAGATATACTAAACAGTATATGAGAATTAACTAAAACATTAGCATCCGATAAATGTTTAACACTTGAAAACCAACTTACACCTTTTTCATAACCAATCAACATTGACATCCATACTTCCATTCTCTTACGTTTACTTATCCAAATCAATTCATGGACATAGGTCATCATCATCTAAACAATTCAAAATGAGACTACAACTCATTTATCAATACTTCAATCATAAACATTTATTTATACACTTCCATTTCTCGCCATTTTACGGAACTACGTCCGAGGGAACCGGCACCCAAATAAATATAAGATTTCGGAACTTTCACCCTGGACACTCCGACCAACTTAATTATCAATGGAGTCCATCCCCTATCTCCTCCCAAACAATGGAGTACATCCCCTATCTCCTCCCAAACAAAGATACATATACAATGTATTTAAATACGTTGTCATATACAATGACCAATTAAATCACATATTCAATGTTTTAATCAAACCGTCATATTCAATGACATAATCCAATTGATTAGTTTCAATTCACCTAATCATCATGCAATTTCTACAACAATCATGGCTATCCTCCACCGATAGCCCAAAGTAGATATTTCTAAACAGATAAATAAATCTATCAATAGATAATTTATCAACTTTTCCTATAGGTGAGTGATTTATTAATCCAATTACACCATTTAATCACATGTTCCTTCAATTCCATAATTTCCAAGTCAATCTCGTTATTTATACAAAATAATTCATTTAATTCAAATTAGGGCAAATCTCTCCCTTTATCAATTATTATACCTAAGACCAAATTTCATTAATTCTTCTCAAGTCATAACATATTCAAGACCTCTCATGCCCATAAGGGACCCAAATAGAAAACCCCTCTTTTATATATATAGAAACCAACCAAAAATTCACCAAAAACCTTCCCAAATCACACCATTTATACAAGATGACAATATATATGTTAAAACCCATATAGAAGAGTAGAATATCCCTACCTCAAGCTTAGAAGAGGAAGAAGGAAGAAAAACCCAAAACTCGACGGAGGAGAAACAACGTTTTGCTCCGATCAAAATGAAGCCCTCGACAAGCTCTACAATGTATCTCAAAGGAGCAAGGTGAGAAGATCACTCTAGGCGAGTAGATCTAGAGATTTAAATGAAAAAGTTGAGTTTTAGAGAGAGAGGAGAGAGACCACGGTTTGAGAGGAAAAAGGGAAAGAAAATCATGAGAGAAGGAATGGTTTGGGCCTACTTATAGTAGTGAGGAAAAGCCCTAAGGTCGAATAAAATAATAGGCCCAAAAACCCCCTTTGATAGGGCCCATTCGAACCTCAAAAATCTAAAAAAAACATGCAGGGATCGACCCTTAGACAGGAGGGGGTCGACCTTATCTTCCAGCAACCAATACATAAACATAAGAGGGTCGACCCTCTCCCAGTTTGGTGTCTACCCTATCTTCAAGCAACTAACATAGAGAGATAAAATGGTCGACCATCTCCCAGTCTGGTGTCTACCCTATCTTCCAGCAACACTTCCAGAACTTCACCAACAGGTAAGGGTCGACCCTTACGAAGGCTGGTATCGACCTTAGAATGGAATTTCTAAGTCTCCAAGGAACTTTTGACAATAATAAGTGAGAACAAGCAAACCCAACAAGTTTAAATCGGATTGTACTTCTCCAAAACCAACCCATAACAACACCAAAGATTCCCAAAATAGAATAAAGGGTTAAAATACACTTACCAAAAGCTTTAAAGGACACAAGTGCTACAACCTCCCTACCTAAGGAAATTTCATCCCCGAAATTTTAAAGCAGGTATTTAAAGCCATGATTAAACCAATCCCAACAATAATAATCAATCAACTTCATCACCATGACCCATCTACCGGTCATTCCATCTCTTCACAAGAGAACAAATCCACAACATATATTACCAATATGCGTATTCCGAGATTTAACACATTTCAACACATACATCACGTGTTTCCAAACATATTCAATACTTATGACAAGTTTACATTTCCAAAGCTTAAATAACATATGCAATGTTCAAATTTAACTTGTGTAACATACTCAACATTCACAATGTATTACAATCTCAAAACAAATACAATGTTCTTATAGTTCATCAACAAAACAAAATTTTCAACATATACTCAAACATTAACAAATAGGTCCGGATGTTTCTCTCGGACCTCCAATTCTCGTTCCCGAGTTGCCTCCTCAACTCCGTGATGTTTCCACAATACTTTGACCAAGGAAATCATCTTGCCTCGCAAGACTTGGTCCCGTCTATCCAAGACCCTCATCGGTCTCTCCTCATACGAGGCATTCTCATCTACCTCTAAGTTGGTCCAATCCAACACATGCGATACATCCGGCTCATACTTCCGAAGCATACTAATATGAAACACATCATGCACTTCGGAAAGTTGCGGAGGCAACGCCAAACGATATGCAACCTCCCCAATCCACTCAAGGATCTCAGAAGGGCCAATAAACTGAGGGGATAACTTCCCACTCTTCCCAAACCTCATCAAACCCCATCAAACCCCGTCTAGGTGATATTTTCGAAAAGACATGATCGTCCACCTCAATAGACAAAGGTCTCCTCTTACGGTCGGCATAACTCTTTTGGTGACTTTGGGCTGTAACCAACCTCTTACGAATAAGTGCCACTTTCTCCGTCGTTTTCCAAACCAACTCTGGACCCAACAGAGGTGCATCACCCACCTCGGCCCAACACACTAGAGATCTACACGGTCGGCCATACAAGGCCTCAAACGGTGCCATACCAATACTCGATTGGAAACTGTTATTGTAGGCAAACTCCATTATGGGTTGGTGTCTCTCCCACGATCCCTTAAAGTCAAGGACACAGTCTCGAAGCATATCCTCAAGTATCTGAATAGTGCACTCGGATTGCTTGTCAGTCTGAGGATGGTAAGTCGTGCTAAAAGTCAATCTAGTGCCCAAGGCACTCTGCAAACTCTGCCATAACTGGGCGGTGAAACGAGGGTCTCTATCTGAGACAATCGACACTAGGACCCCGTGCAACCTCACTATGTCCCGAATATACAAGTCAGCAAGGTAATCTACCGAATCTCTTATGCGTATAGGAATAAAGTGCGCTGACTTAGTCAACCGATCCACTACCACCCAAATGGCATCACTACCCCGTTGAGTCCTCGGAAGGCCCACGACAAAATCCATCGTGACGTGCTCCCATTTCCACTCGGCTATAGGCAAGGGTTGTAACAAACCCGCTGGCCTCTGATGCTCAGTCTTCACTTGCTGACAAGTAAGGCATTTCGATACAAACACTGCCACATCCTTCTTCATACCCCTCCATCAAAACTGGCGACTCAGATCATGATACATTTTTGTGCCTCCCGGATACACCGCAAGGCGTGAATGGTGAAACTCTTGGAGTACTTCCTCTCGACAAGACTCCAGCACAAACAAGCGGTCTCGGTACCTCACACTCAGGTCGGGATACACAGTCAAACCCTTCTCTACCTTTCCACTGGAGATCTTCTCTCGGAGGGATTCTACCTCGAAGTCACCCTTCTGGGCTTCTAATACTTGGTTCACAAGTGTAGGTTGTGCAACTACTGAAAACAAAGCTGCAGACTCAACAGACCTGCCCAGGCGCAAGTCAAACTCGCCAAGAGCACCCAATATCTCCCATTTTCGGATAGCTATACAAGCCACGCTACTAATGGAATTCCTACTTAGGGCATCGGCTACTACATTAGCCTTTCCTGGATGATAGTGCAACTCGAAATCATAATCTTCTATGAACTCCATCCACCTTCTCTGCCTCAAATTCAAGTCCTTCTGTGTAAACAGATACTTCAGACTCTTATGATCAGAAAATATCTCAAACCTCTCACCGTACAGATAGTGCCTCCAAATCTTTAAGGCAAATATCACAGCTTCTAACTCTAGATCATGCGTAGGATAATTCCTCTCGTGTGTTTTCAACTGCCGCGAGCCATAGGCTACTACTTTCCCTTCTTGCATCAGTACACAACCCAAACCCTCTCGTGAGGCATCATAATACACTGAATAGCCCAAACCCCTCTCCAGAATAATCAAGACTGGAGCGGTGGTAAGTCTAACCTTAAGCTCTTGGAATGACTTTTCACAAGTCTCACTCCACACAAATTTGACCCCTTTCTGCGTCAATCTAGTCAAAGGCGAAGCTAGTCTGGAGAAATCTTTCACAAATCGACGATAATACCCGGCCAACCCCAAGAAACTACGGATCTCGAAAACATTCTTAGGTTGTGCCCAATCTTGCACGGCCTCAATCTTGGATGAGTCTACAGTCACCCCTTCCCCTGAAACCACATGGCCTAAGAACCTAACTTCTCTTAACCAGAATTCACACTTCCCAAACTTGGCATACAGCTTATGGGCTCTAAGCAACTAAAGCACCACTCGCAGGTGTTCCTCGTGCTCCTCCTCAGAAGGCGAATAAATCAGGATGTCGTCCACAAAGACAACTACAAAGTGATCTAAGAACTCTCAGAAAATCCGGTTCATCAAATCTATGAACACAGTTGGGGCATTGGTAAGCCCAAAAGGCATCACCAGAAACTCATAGTAGCCATACCGTGTACGGAATGTCGTCTTCGGGATATCCTCCTCCCGGACTCTCAACTGATGGTAGCCCGATCTCAAATCTATCTTAGAGAAACAACGGGATCCTTTCAACTGATCAAACAAATCATCTATACGAGGCATAGGGTATTTGTTCTTAATCGTAACCCAGTTCAATTTTTGATAATCAATACAAAGTCTCAAGGTCCCATCTTTCTTCTTAGCAAAAAGGGCCAGTGCTCCCCAAGGCGAAGTACTAGGGCGAATAAAACCCTTATCTAGTAACTCTTGGAGTTCAATCTTCAACTCACTCAATTCGGCTGGGGCAAAACGATACGGTGCCATAGAAATCGGTGTCGTGCCAGGCACTAAGTACATAGAGAACTCGATCTCTCGATGGGGTGGTAAACTAACAAGATCCTCGGGAAAAACATCCGAGTACTTACTAACCACCCTTGGCAACTCAGTCCGGGCCTCATCACACTCACTACTCATAAAACTAGCAAGAAGACAACTAAGCTCACTCCACCCACACGGATCATACACCAGTGGTAAAACCCTACCAACCTGATCTCCTAAGAAATGGAAACAATTACCGCTCAAGGTACATACAGTAACCCTCTGACGGTAGCAATCTATAACAGCCCGGTATGACGATAACCAGTCCATACCCAAAATGACATCAAAACCAGACATATCTATCAACACAAAAGAAAAGGGTAGTCGACGATCGGCGACCTCTATATCACAACCCCGACACCCTTGTTTCAAAATCATCTCACCCTCAACAGGTGATACAACACATAAAGGAGATGCTAACTATGCTAACTCTAACCCCAAAACAGATGCAAATGCAGTAGATATAAAAGAGTGGGATGCACCCGTATCAATTAATACATTAGCAACTGAGTTGCAAAATAGAAAAGTACCTCTTACAACAGATGGAGCCTATGGGCAAAACCTTTTCAGGTGCCCCGCTTGCCCACACTGATAACAAGTGAGCGGCTGGCCTCTGCCTTGACTTTGGCCCTGAGAACGGGCCGAAGAAGATATTGCACGCTGCCCTCCTCCTCTCTGTGGGCAAGCTGGAGACTTGTGGCCCAACTGACCACATTTGTAACAAGTGATGTCTTCCTGACCACCTCTCCCAAAACCCGAACTCGGTACTAGAAAGGTAGACCTCGAATGCGCTCCCTGGGACTACTGAGGGTTAGAACCCCTCTGTTGCTGTCCCACTGACCATCCTGACTCCTCCTAGAGCCCCTCATCCTCTCCTTCTCAGCATGCATAATAGTCTCAAGATGGACTGCAGCCTCCACAAGGCGCCCATACTCTCTAATCATGGACCCGGCCACTCAAAACATGAGTCCGGTCCTCAATTTCTTCTCGAACTCCAAACACCTGCACTCCTTGGTCACCACCAACTCTGGTGCAAACCTCGACAAACTGGTGAATGTAGTCTCAAACTCGGCCACTGGTGTGTTCAGCCGCTTGAGCTGACAAAACTGGTCCCCTAACTTTTCCCTAATAGTGGGAGGCAAAAACTTCTGCTAGAAGGCGTCAACAAAAGCCTCCTAAGTTCCTCCAATACGTCCCCGCACAAACTTCCACCACTGACCCGCATCTCGCTTCAACTGGAAGGACGTCAAGGTCACCTTTAAACCTCCGTCTTCGATGCCAAGCATCTCAAACGTCTTCCCCATTTGCTCCAACCACTCCTCAGCCTTCAGTGGCTCCTTAGAATCTCCCAAAAACTCGTCCAGATTTGATCAAAAGAACTCCGTCTTCAGAAAAGAAGGCCCTGCTTCAGCTACTTGGGCCTGGACTTGATTCTCATTCCTGAGAATGTCCATAAATTCCCTCAATGCTTTGGCCATTTCGTGGGCTAGAGCACACACGGCCTGCTGACCAACCGGTTCGGCCACACTGGCTTGACCAACTCCCTCCTCCTGTGCCGGAATCTCATCTGATATAGGCATCTCTTACCTCCTAGGCCTACCACGCCTACCACCA
Source organism: Camellia granthamiana (assembly GCA_036172215.1). Taxonomy (NCBI): domain Eukaryota; kingdom Viridiplantae; phylum Streptophyta; class Magnoliopsida; order Ericales; family Theaceae; genus Camellia; species Camellia granthamiana. The sequence goes on from CM069910.1 coordinate 113,025,196, forward strand.
CGACCTCATCATGACATCCTAATAAAGGTGACAGAAGAAATTAGCACATTTACAAATGTGCCAAAGCTATCTCACTCGCGTCCTAATGCAAATGGACAACTGTAATTCATTCCACATAAGCACATAATCACATAAACACTTTCAAATTTTATTTCCGGATAATGACCGTCCTGTGGCGTTGCTAGAGTTTCAGTTAGAAACGGCAGTGATCAAGTGCCTTTCCAACAGGACTCCCAGAAACCCATAGACCTAATCTATATCCTAGAAACTAAATCCCATACCTATATAATCACATAAGCATGTTATCACATAAACACTCAATATCATACATAAGTCTCTAACAAGCGAGACAAACCCATCGTGGTACTAACCACTTCCCACGTATCCAAAGTATTCAAACCCGGTACGCTCTGATACGAAGTTGTAACGCCCTCAAAAAAAGTACAAGACAACCATTCACTAATTGTCATAAACATAGGGGAAACACCATCTCTTCATTCATCAGAGTTTCCTTTACAAAAGATATTACATGCATTACATTTTCATAAACATTCATCTTGAAACTATAGCATGTAACTCTAACTTCTAAACAACAAAAATAAGTGCCTAAAGAGCTTATAGCTTTCCAAATTAACACTTGGTTACAACAAAAGAAGAGTTCTAACTTTTTACATATAAAGCCCTTGGCTTGAAATTTTACATTTAACACCAAACAAAATATGTAAAATGGAGTCTTTCACCCCTAAACCTCCCAAGCTATGTCCTTGGAGGTGACATGCCCTCTGTACCTGAAAAATGATGTCCCAAGTAGGGTGAGCCAAAGCCCAGTAGAGATATACTAAACAGTATATGAGAATTAACTAAAACATTAGCATCCGATAAATGTTTAACACTTGAAAACCAACTTACACCTTTTTCATAACCAATCAACATTGACATCCATACTTCCATTCACTTACATTTACTTATCCAAATCAATTCATGGACATAGGTCATCATCATCTAAACAATTCAAAATGATACTACAACTCATTTATCAATACTTTAATCATAAACACTTATTCATACACTTCCATTTCTTGCCATTTTACGGAACTACGTCCGAGGGAACCGGCACCCAAATAAATATAAGATTTCGGGACTTTCACCCTGGACACTCCGGCCAACTTAATTATCAATGGAGTCCATCCCCTATCTCCTCCCAAACAATGGAGTACATCCCCTATCTCCTCCCAAACAAAGATACATATACAATGTATTTAAATACATTGTCATATACAATGACCAATTAAATCACATATTCAATGTTTTAATCAAACCGTCATATTCAATGACATAATCCAATTGATTAGTTTCAATTCACCTAATCATCATGCAATTTCTACAACAATCATGGCTATCCACCATCAATAGCCCAAAGTAGATATTTCTAAACAGATAAATGAATCTATCAACAGATAATTTATCAACTTTTCCTATAGGTGAGTGATTTATTAATCCAATTACACCATTTAATCACATGTTCCTTCAATTCCATAATTTCCAAGTCAATCTCGTTATTTATACAAAATAATTCGTTTAATTCAAATTTGGGCAAATCTCCCTCTTTATCAAATATTATACCTAAGACCAAATTTCATCAATTCTTCTCAAGTCATAACATGTTCAAGACCTCTCATGCCCATAAGGAACCCAAATAGAAAACCCCTCTTTTATATATATAGAAACCAACCAAAAATTCACCAAAACCTTCCCAAATCACACCATTTATACAAGATGACAATATCTATGTTAAAACTCATATAGGAGAGGAGAATATCCCTACCTCAAGCTTAGAAGAGGAAGAAGGAAGAAAAATCCAAAAGTCGACGGAGGAGAAACGACGTTTTGCTCCGATCAAAATGAAGCCCTCAACAAGCTCTACAATGTATCTCAAAGGAGCAAGGTGAGAAGATCACTCTAGGTGAGTAGATCTACAGATTTAAGTGGAAAAGTTGAGTTTTAGAGAGAGAAGAGAGAGACCACAGTTTGAGAGGAAAAAAGGGAAAGAAAATCATGAGAGAAGGAATGGTTTGGGCCTATTTATAGTAGTGAGGAAAAGCACTAAGGTCGAATAAAATAATAGGCCCAAAAATCCCCTTTGATAGGGCCCATTCAGACCTCAAAAATCTGAAGAAAAAAAAACACAGAGGGGTCGACCCTTAGACAGGAGGGGATCGACCCTATCTTCCAGCAACCAACACACAGACATAAGAGGGTCGACCCTCTCCCAATTTGGTGTCTACCCTATCTTCTAGCAACTAATACACAGACATAAGAGGGTCAATCCTCTCACAGTCTGGTGTCTACCCTATCTTCCAGCAACACTTCAAAAACTTCACCAACATGTAAGGGTCGACCCTCAGGAAGGCTGGTGTCGACCCTAGAATGGAATTTCTAAGTCTCCAAGGAACTTTTGATAAAAATAAGTGCGAACAACCAAACCCAACAAGTTCAAATCGCATTGTACTCCTCCAAAACCAACCCATAACAACACCAAAGATTCCCAAAATAGAATAAAGGGTTCAAACACACTTACCAAAAGCTTTAAAGGACACAAGTGCTACAGGGGCGGTGGTCGGTTGGTTAGAGAACTTTTCATTATGATTTTTCTTAGTTAAAGTTGAACAGATTATAGATATGATATTGTCTATTGCAAGACAATCTAGAAGAGAAAAATTTTTATAAACAAAGGAAAAAGAAAAAGAAAAAGAAGAGCTTTGGCACAAGGTAATTGTGGAGGTGGAAAATTGAGGGCAAGACTTGAAGGAATTCTGATCCTCTATAGTGTATTGTCTGTATTGCACTACGTAATGTTTCAAAACTTCATTATTTTGAGGCAAAATTTAAAAAGAAAGGGCAAGTTCTTTTCTTTCATTTTCTTTATTATTTTTTTAAACTTTTGTCCCAAAACACATTATTTTAGGACATTACAATGTATATTATAAACAATATACTACAAAGGATCTGAATTGGACTTGAAGTTGCAGTATCTACTAGAAGTTATTTGATGACCTTGAAACAATATTTCATAACATTTATCACTTGACACAAGTTAAGTTACTCTAAAAAAATTTAACAAAAATTATTAAATCTTATTATTTTAGTCAATAAATATTAAATTAGAGCACCATATAAACTTATCTTAGACACACCAAATAATTTTGCCAAGCACTACACCTCTACCGTAGCTCCACTAAATACTTGGCTTAATCAAAGCCATGAATTAGCCAAATATGTGCTCAGTACATTGAGACATGTTATGGCAATAGGTTAAAATAATTCAAAAAAAATTAAAAAATTACTATGAGAAAATTAATTTTTTTTTCTTTACTTTTTGTATGTTTTAGTAAAAGGATAATTCTATTTGCACACTATACAAGTTTTTAGTACACACCACAAATGTTTTCGGATATAAATTTTTGAACAAATATCATATATTCGGATTTAAATTTATGAACATAAAGCAGTTGTTTAGATATAAATAATTGAACATACTATATATTTGAACAATTTATTTTTGTTTATAACTTAAATTTGAACATTTGATATTTGTTCAAAAATTTATATCCAAACATATTTGTGATGTGTATTGAGAGTTTGTATGATGTGCAAATAGCATTTTCCTTAGCAAAAAGTCAAAAAATTAATTAAAATAATCAATTTCTAAAATAACCCTAAAAGGCTACAGTGTGAAAAATATGGAGACACATAGAGACCCACATAATTTTGTTTTATCCTTATATATCCGATCAAAATAATATATTCCCCTCCACATATCAACCTGGACCTTGAACATATTCAATAAAACTATTAAACCTGTGTATTAAAGTGAACATATAAAAAAAAAATAGTCTAATTCATATATATATATATAAGTGTGTGCTGTTTTTCGACCACACTGCCAAACAGGTACCCAGCTGGAGAGCACCGACAGAATAGATTACGCCCGAACGACCTGCAACAGAAAGAAGAGTGTCTGGCGGTGGCTCATCCACCCGGGGGCACTCCGACGATCAAGTCAGTACTCAATATCTCTCAAAGATAGTAAAAGTGCTTAACTCACTAGACAAAATCTCAAAAGCATACCTTAGACCCATGGGGTGCCTCCCTTTTATAGCTAACACAATCCTAGTCGCAATAGAAGCCTAGCTCTAATGGACTTAGGATTACTGCTAATCTTGGACTCCTAGTAGGACTAGGATAAACTCTCTAAGAGTCTCATCTTTACCCAAACTGAAGTCTTCTCCCATTCTAGGACTCTTGTCCCTTATCCGCTTATCTCGGATTCCGGTATTTTCGCAGATAACCTCGGCTTAGTCGAGATTACCTCGGCGTCATGACCAGGACACGTGGCACCTTGGCCACGTGTTGTCATTCAAAAATTATGTCCCCACAATTGCCCCCTAAGTTCTATTACCTCGGCATCCTGAGGTGATGGAATCTATACATGCACTCGTCTGGCCGAGTTTATGGCTTGTCGGCGCCAAGAATTTAGGACTCATATGTCCACTCATCAAGAATTAAGAATCAAGAATCATCATGTTCTTTCTCATCCAGGTTCAACATCTCAACAGAGATCACACTATCATCAGAGATCATCATCAGATTTGGAACATACCAATCACGCCCCCATTGTGTCGCATCAGTTCTGCCCCCCGCCGTCTGACGTCAGCACGGGCACGTCAAGATTTCTGATTCCAACGAAACCATTTCATTTCTATCTGTGTCCTTAGACTCTCTTTCTTTTTATTCTCCCAAATCTGCCATGTTTCAAGCTCTCAAGCTCTGCAACCACTTCGATTCTTCTCCTCTGGTGAAGCTTTTGCTGATCTATTCCGATTGCTGCCATTATCTGACTCCGGCATACTGAACACCGGCTTCATTTTCTTCGGTGAGTTATTCCTTTTTTCCCCTCTTTAGTTTCATACCTTGTTGTCTCTGCCTGTTTGCCATGTTTGAACATATCTGTCTGCTCCTGTCCCTAAGGATTCTCCTCTCAAGAATGCTAGCAACCTCGTTCTGTCGTTCCCTCCATCTCCAAGCCAGTCTGAAGACGAAGCTGAGTCCGAGGACCAGACTGAGGCCGAGAAGAAATGAAGAAGCTGCTGGGGCCAAGTCTTCAACTCTGAATGAGCAAGTCTCCGACTTGACTCAGGATGAAGGGGATGAGGTCTCAAAGATGCTATCCCTGAGAAGACCACATCTGACACGTCTATTGCTAAGAAGAGCATTGACCAGACTCTACAAGAGACCGACGTTGACCTCGAGATCGAGAAGGTTGCCGAGAAGTCTCCCCAGCTATCTTCTGGAGGTGAGACATAGTCCGTTGCCAACGCCGAGTAGTTTCGTTTATGATCTTTTTTTTCCTATGTACTTAGTACTCTTTTCTTACTTTTGAAACAATGTAAGCTTTAATTTCGCCAACTTGCCACTTTTGTAATCTGAACAATTACTCTTCAATGTCAGGAAGAAGTGCCTTCTTTCCTTATCAGAATGCACCCTCAAATTTCTTCTTTCAATGTGTTTGCATGATTCTATACTTAGAATAATTTGCATGTCTTCAAGGTACACCTTCACTGTGTAATCTCTTCGGGGTAAAATACCTCGGACACAACTTCTAGTCTTGTTTATCTCGGCCTTAGCTTAACACTTGAAAACATTGTAGCAAATGTTTTCACAAGTGTTTGCTCAAAACTCGCCACTTTTCTTTTACTTCTTAAGACTTCTGTCTTCCATTATCTTCCAAGTCTTGGCAACATGGTAATCTCGGCACGTGCATAGATACTTCTTTCACTTGCAACCTTGGCTAAACCTCAACTTGTAAATTTTCTCAAAATTTCAACAAGTGTTTAAACCAATCTTGACTCAACATGACCTCGACTTTAACTTCAACTTGTAAATTTTCTCAAAATTTCAACAAGGGTTAAACCAGTCTTCTTATAACATGACCTTGGCTTTAACTTCAACTTGTAAATTTTCTCAAAATTTCAACAAGTGTTAAGCCAGTATTGTCCTCCGCTTAACTTCAACTTGTAGATTTCAATTTCAACAAGTGTTAAACACGTCCTCGGTTTAACTTCAACTTGTAAATTCCATTTCAACAAGTGTTAAACACGTCATCGGTTTAACTTCAACTTGTAAATTTCAATTTCAACAAGTGTTAAACACGTCCTCGGTTTAACTTCAACTTGTAAATTTTTCTTATATTTCAACAAGTGTTAAATCGATCTGGGCTTGAAAATTCCAACTCCCAAGCATCATTCTCCAGCCCTCTGCATGGCTTCCACCTACTCCTTTGTGGACCTTATATAAAAAGTCTTTAACTTAGGTTGTGCTTTTCTCTTCTCGGACTTAATCATCTGGGCCGAGATCTCGCCTTCTGGAATCTGGGATCTGCTCACTTTAGACTAAGCTCTTCTTTTCTCGGACCTAATCATCTAAGCCGAGATTGTGTCTTCTGGGATTCTCCATGGCCGACCTCCCGTGAAGGCCAGTGAGAATGTCCCTTGGTCTCGCCATGCTGAGGGACTACAGGAACTGTAATGCCCTCAAAATAAACCCATAATATTGACAATATTGACATGCATTGATAAAAGAAAACAAAACATTATTTCATTCATCAGAGTATTCTTATTAAAAGACATTACATGTAACATCGAAAAATAAATGCCCTACAGGCTTACAACTTTCCAAGCCAACACTTGGACACAAAAGTCTGAGTACTAACTCAATTACACATTAAGCCCTTGGCTTGAGTTTACATGTAATATCAAAACAAAACAAAAGAATCAACTAATCTAAACAGAGTCTGCAACTCAAAATCCTTCCAAGCTAAGTCCTTGGAGGTAGCATATCACCTGAACCTGAAAATGATGTTCCCGTATAGGGTGAGCCACAGCCCAGCAGAAATATACTAAACCAAATATACGAATTTACTAAAGCAATAGCATTCAATAGATGGTTACACTTATAATTCACTTTTACCACAATACAGTTTCATGACCACTATGTCCATGATACGTTTCACATTCCATTATTTATTCAAATTTCCACTTATACCGACATGGCTCAGAACCTGGCCAAATAACAAACTGAGACTACATCTCAAATTAATATTACTTCTAATATCAACAATTAAAATGAGACTAAGGCTCATAATAAAACATTTCCATCAATTGGTAAGTACACATATTTGCTGTACTACAATGCACTTCCACAAATCAATAAGTACACAGATTTGCTGTACTAATAGAGTTCATCCCCTTTCTCCTCCTAAACAGGTTTGAGAGTCCATCCCCTATCTTCCCTCAAACCATGGAGTACATCCCCTATCTCCTCCCAAACAATATGCATATACAATGTAATAAACACTTGTCATACACAATATTCAATCAATACACAGATTTGCTGTATTAATTCAACCATCATATTTAATGACTCAATCAATGTGATCAGTTTCAGTTTTCCCTAATCAATATGCAATGTCTACAACAATCATGACTATCCTCCACCGATAGCCCAAAGCAGTTATTTCTAAACAGGAAATAAATGCATCAATATATATATTAACTCAATTCCACATTTTTTCCAAAATTAATTATACAAATTAATTTACTACAACAATTAGGGTTTTCCCTTTTTTTCTCAACATCAACCCTAAGGTTCAATTTTATCAATTTAACACTATCAATATCATTTTTCAAGACTTACAAACATACGATATTTAATAGATGAAAAGCCCCATTTTTGAATTATAAATCAAACCCCAGCTTTTCCCAAAATTAACCCAACAACACCAACATATCAAAATGACTAAAACTTAGGACAAAACATATAGAATGGAGTAGGGTATCCCTACCTCAAAGTGAAGAACTCAAATGGAGAAGATGGCGAAAACCCAATGTGCTCCAAATCCAAGATTGTTCAGATTAAAATGAAGCCCTCGACCCACTCTATCTTTTTAACAAAGGACCTAGAGTACAAATACACTCTAATTAGATCAAACCTAAGAGAGAAGGTGAGTGGAGGGAGAGAAAACACAGACCTAGGGTTCTGAAATAAAAAAGAGGATGAAAAAGTGTTTTAAAAACCGTTGCTGCCTATTTAAATAAAACAGGCTCGCTCGAGCGAAGGATTGGTCGCTCGAGCGACCAGACACAAGAAAGTTCGCTCGAGCGAAGGAAGTCTCGCTCGAGCCAAAAACTCGAAGCTTCAGGTCTGCGACCCAGAAGCACGCTCGAGCGACAGAAGGCTCGCTCGAGCGAAGAACTCGAAGACACTCGCTCGAGCGAAGGAAAGCTCGCTCGAGCCAAGAAATACAGCTCTCAGGTCTGTACTAGACGCAGTCACTCGCTCGAGCGAAGAAATACTGGCTCGAGCGAAGGACCAAAATTCTGGGCAGCAACCCTTTGCTCCCAAACACTCCCAACCTGTAACAAACCTGCTCAATACATCCTATAACTCAAAAATAAGGAATTAAGGGACGACAACAACAAATATGTAACAACAAAATCTATGGAACGTAAGTCCGAATACAACCACCAAATGGAAAGAGACCGGGGTCGCTATAACCTCCCCCCCTTAAAGAATTTCGTCCCCGAAATTAAGCACAAGTTTTCAAAAACAGGTTTTTCTCAATTTCCAATGATATTACATTACAATAATAAACAACTTGACCCAATACCGGTCATTCCATCTCTTACCAAGAGGCATCTCACAATATGTAAAACAACATATATTTCAACTTGCATTATCAACATGCATTTCTTTCCAATTCAACAATTATCAATCTATAAGATTCAGCATTTCGTATCATATTCAATGTTCATGATACATTTCCAATTATACAATATATTCAACATATGCAATGTTCTATTAAACTTCCATTTTGAGGCAAGTTTCAAAATTCTTCCATTAAACCAAAACATTAATCATGTTTCCCAACCTAAGTTATATTCAATACACTTAAGGTTCAATATTACAACAAAATAAACAACAAATGCTCAAGCACCTACAAACAGATCCGGATATTTCTCTTGGACCTCCAACTCACGTTCCCAAGTGGCTTCCTCCACTCCGTGATGCTTCCACAAAACTTTTACCAAAGGAATGATCTTGCCTCGCAAGACTTGATCCCGCCTATCCAAGACCCGAACCGGCCTCTCCTCATACGAGGCATCCTCATCTACCTCTAAGTCGGTCCAATCCAATACATGCGATGGATCCGGCTCATACTTCCGAAGCATACTCACATGAAACACGTCATGAACTCCGGATAACTGCGGTGGCAAAGCTAAACGATAGGCAGCTTCACCAATCCTCTCAAGGATCTCAAACGGGCCAATAAACCGAGGGGACAACTTCCCGCTCTTCCCAAACCTCATCAATCCCCGCCTAGGTGATATCTTCAGAAAGACATGATCACCCACCTCAAATACCAAAGGTCTCCTCCTACGGTCGGCATAAGATTTCTGACGACTTTGGGCTGTAACAAGCCTCCTACGGATAAGCTCAACTTTCTCCGTCGTTTCCCTCACCAACTCCGGACCCAACAAAGGTGCATCACCCACCTTGGCCCAACAAACTGGAGACTTACACGGTCGGCCATACAAGGCCTCAAATGGTGCCATACCGATACTAGACTGGAAACTGTTGTTGTAGGCAAACTCCACCAATGGCAAGTGCCTCTCCCGACCCACTAAACTTAAGAACACAACCCCGAAGCATATCCTCAAGGATCTGAATAGTACGCTCGGACTGCCCGTCAGTCTGAGGATGATAAGCCGTGCTAAAGGTCAACTTAGTGCCCAAGGCACTCTGCAAACTCTACCACAATCTAGCAGTGAAACGAGGATCTCTATCTGAGACGATCGTCACTGGAACCCGTGCAACCTCACTATGTCCCGAATATACAAGTCGGCAAGATGATCTACTGAATCTTTCATGCGCATAGGAATGAAGTGCGCCGACTTAGTTAACCGGTCTACAACCACCCAAATAGCATCACTACCCCGCTGAGTCCTCGGAAGACCTACAACGAAGTCCATAGTGACATGTTCCCACTTCCACTCGGCAATAGGCAAGGGCTGTAACAAACCCGCTGCCTCTGATGTTCGGCCTTCACTTGCTGACAAGTAAAGCACTTAGACACGAAAACTGCCACATCTTTTTTCATACCCCGCCACCCAAAAACTGACGACCCAAATCCCGATACATCTTAGTGCCTCTCGATGCACCGCAAGACGTGAATAATGAAACTCTCGGATTACCTCCTCTAGGCAAGACTCCGGCACGAACAGACGGTCTCGGTATCTCACACTCTGGTCGGGATACACCGTCAAACCCTTCTCAACCTTCCCATTAGAGATCTTCTCTAGGAGGGAATCTACCTCAAGGTCACCTCTCTGTACCTCTAACACTCGAGTCACAAGTGTAGGCTGCACAACAACAGAAAACAAGGCCGCAGTCTCAACGGATTCACCCAGAAACAAATCAAACTCCCCAAGTGCACCCAACATCTCCCATTCCCGGATGGCTATACTAGCTACGTCACCAACAAATTTCCTGCTAAGGGCATCGGCCACCACATTGGCCTTCCTCGAATGATAATGCAACTCGAAGTCATAATCCTCAATGAACTCTATCCACCTCCTCTGCCTCAAGTTCAAGTCTTTCTGTGTAAACAGATATTTCAGACTCTTATGATCCGAGAATACCTCGAACCTCTCACCATAAAGGTAATGCCTCCAAATCTTCAAGGCAAAGTTTACAGCTGCTAACTCTAGGTCATGCGTAGGGTAATTTTTCTCGTGTATTTTCAATTGACGTGAGCCATAGGCTACCACTTTCCCCTCTTGCATCAACACACAACCCAAACTCTCTCATGAAGCATCACAATAAACCGCGTAACCCAACCCTCTCTCCGGAATAATCAAGACCGGAGCGGTGGTCAATCTAACTTTCAGCTCTTGGCACGACTTTTCACAAGTCTCACTCCATACAAATTTGACTCCCTTTCGAGTCAGTCTAATCAACGGCAAAGCTAACCTAGAGAAATCTTTCACAAACCGTCTGTAGTACCCAGCTAATCCCAGAAAACTGCGGATCTCAAACACACTCTTAGGTTGTGCCCAATCTTGCACTGCCTCAATCTTGGATGTATCCACAGACACCCCTTCCCCAGAAACCACATGGCCTAAGAACTTGACTTCCCCTAGCTAGAACTCACACTTCCCAAACTTAGCATAAAGCTTATGGGCTCTAAGCAACTCAAGCACCACTCTCAAGTGTTCCTCGTGCTCCTCCTCCGAAGGTGAATAAATCAGAATGTCATCCACGAAGACGACTACAAAACGATCTAAGAATTCCCGGAATATCCGGTTCATCAAATCCATAAACACTGCCGGTGCGTTGGTGAGCCCAAATGGCATCACCAGAAACTCATAGTGGCCATACCGCGTACGGAATGCCGTCTTCGGAATATCCTCCTCCTTGACTCTCAACTGGTGGTAACCCAATCTCAAGTCTATCTTAGAGAAACAACGGGAACCCTTCAACTGGTCAAACAAATCATCTATACGGGGCATAGGGTACTTATTCTTGACCGTAGCCCGATTCAACTTCCGATAGTCGATACATAGTCTCAAAGCACGACCTTTCTTTTTAGCAAAGAGGGCCGGTGCTCCCCACGGTGAAACACTAGGATGAATGTAGCCCTTATCTAGCAACTCATGGAGTTGAATCTTCAACTCCACTAACTCGGCTGGGGCAAAACGATATGGTGCCATAGAAATTGGCGTCGTGCCGGGCACTAGGTCAATAGAGAACTCGATCTCTCTATGAGGTGGCAAACTAACAAGATCATCGGGAAAGATGTCCGAGTACTCGCAAACCACTCTCGGCAACACAGTCTGGGTCTCATCACACTCACTACTCAAAAGACTAGCAAAAAGACCACTCAACTCACTCCGCTCTCGTGGATCATACACCGGTGGCAAAACACTACCAACCCGATCCCCCAGAAAATAAAAACATTCCCCGCTCAAGGTACAAATTGTGACCCTCTGGCGGTAGCAGTCAATAACAACTCGGTATGACGATAACCAGTCCATACCCAAAATAACATCAAATCCCGACATAGGCATAACTACAAAAGGAAAAGGAAGTCGGCGGTCGGCGACCTCTATATCATAGCCCCGACATCCTTGTTTCAAAATCAACTTACCCCCAACAGGCGATACTACACATATAGGAGATGCTAACTGTGCCAACTCCAATCCCAAAACAGATGCAAATGCAGCAGATATAAATGAATGTGATGCCCCTATATCTATCAATACACTAGCAACCGAGTTGCAAAACAAGAAGGTACCTCTCACGACAGATGGAGCAGGCACAAGATCCTGCGCGGTAACAGCATACACGCGCCCTGACGGTCTCTGGTCTACCTGCTCACCTCTAGGAGCATATGACTGCTGCGCAGACTGGGACGATGAAGCCCCCTGATTGGCCCTCGAGGCCTGAACAGACTGAGCTGGCTGATGACTCTGAGTCTGCCTCAAACTAGATGCACCAGATGTGCCACTCGACTGCGGGTAAAACCTCTTCATGTGCCCTACCTGGCCACACTGATAACACGAGAGTGGCTGGCCTCTACCCTGACTCTAGCTCTGAGATCGAGCCGAAGATGACGCTGCTCTCTGTCCTCCTCCCTTTTGCGGGCAAGCTGGAGACTTGTGGCCCAACTGACCACACTTGAAACAGGTAATATCTCCCTGGCTGCCTTTCCCAGAAACTGCACTCGTCACCGAAAAAGTCAATCTAGTAAAGCTACCCTGAGACTGCTGAGAGTTAAAACCCCTCTGTCTCCTGCCATCACTCTGCCTATCCTAACTCCTCTTGGAGCCCCTCTGCCTCTCCTCCTCCTCCTGCATCATGATCTCCATATGGGCTGCAGCATCCACTAGACACCCATACTCTCGGGTCATAGAACCCCCAACTCTCATCTTGAGGCCATGCCTCAACTTCTTCTCGAACTCAAGACAACGGCGTTCCTCAGACGCCACCAACTCAGGTGCAAACCTAGACAAACTAGTAAATGTGGCCTCAAACTCGGCCACTGAAGAGCTCAGCTGCTTAAGCTGGCAAAACTGCTCCCTCAACCTTTCCCTGACAGCTGGAGACAGGAACTTCTCCTGGAAAGCAGCTACGAAGGCCTCCCAAGTCCTTCCTGTACGGCCTCTGGTGAATTTCCACCACTGACCCGCATCCCTCTTAAGCTGGAAAGATGCCAAGGTCACCTTCAGAACCCCGTCCTCGATGCCAAGCATCTCAAACGTCTTCGTTGTCTGTTCGAGCCATTTATCTGCCTTAAGCGGCTCTTTTGGATCGCCCAAAAACTCGTCCGAATTAGATCGGAAGAACTCTCTCTTTCGAAATGCAGGCCCTGCATCTGCAACGTGAACCTAGGCTTGATTCTCAGCCCTGAGAATGCCTACTGACTCCCTGAATGCCCCTGCTATCTCTCGGGCCAAAGCGCCCATAGCCTGCTGACCTACTGGCTCGACCACATTGGCCTGGCCAACTCCCTTCTGCTGCTCCAGAGTCTCATACGGTATAGGCATCTCCTGCCTACCCCGCCTACCACGCCTACCACGTCCTCGTCCTGACATCCTAATAAAGGAAACAAAGACAATTAATACGTTTGCACATTAATAAATGTGCCGAAACTATAATACTCACGTCCTAATGCATTGGACAACAGTAATTCACTCCACGCAAGCACATAATCACATAAGCACCTACGAATTTCACTCCTGGATAATGACAATCCCAAGGCGTTGCTAGAGTTCCGATTAGAAACAGCATTGATCAAGTGCTTTTCCAACAAGACTCATAGAAACTCAAGGATCCAGTCAACATCCTAGAAATTAAATCCCATATCCACATAATCACATAAACATGTTATCATATAAGCATATAACAGTACATCTAAGTCTCTATCAAGCGAGACGAACCCATTGTGATACTAATCACTTCCCACGTACCCAAAGTATTCAAACCCAGTACGCTCTGATACCAAGTTGTAACGCCCTTAAAATAAACCCATAATATTGACAATATTGACATGCATTGATAAAAGAAAACAAAACATTATTTCATTCATCAGAGTATTCTTATTAAAAGACATTACATGTAACATCGAAAAATAAATGCCCTACAGGCTTACAGCTTTCCAAGCCAACACTTGGACACAAAAGTCTGAGTACTAACTCAATTACACATTAAGCCCTTGGCTTGAGTTTACATGTAATATCAAAACAAAACAAAATAATCAACTAATCTAAACAGAGTCTGCAACTCAAAATCCTTCCAAGCTAAGTCCTTGGAGGTAACATATCACCTGAACCTGAAAATGATGTTCCCGTATAGGGTGAGCCACAGCCCAGCAGAAATATACTAAACCAAATATACGAATTGACTAAAGCAATAGCATTCAATAGATGGTTACACTTATAATTCACTTTTACCACAATACAGTTTCATGACCACTATGTCCATGATACGTTTCACATTCCATTATTTATCCAAATTTCCATTTATACCGACATGGCTCAGAACCTGGCCAAATAACAAACTGAGACTACATCTCAAATTAATATTACTTCTAATATCAACAATTAAAATGACACTAAGGCTCATAATAAAACACTTCCATCAATTGGTAAGTACACATATTTGCTGTACTACAATGCATTTCCATAAATCAATAAGTACACAGATTTGCTGTACTAATGGAGTTCATCCCCTTTCTCCTCCTAAACAGGTTTGAGAGTCCATCCCCTATCTTCCCTCAAACCATGGAGTACATCCCCTATCTCCTCCCAAACATTATGCATATACAATGTAATAAACACTTGTCATACACAATATTCAATTAATACACAGATTTGCTGTATTAATTCAACCATCATATTTAATGACTCAATCAATGTGATCAGTTTCAGTTTTCCCTAATCAATATGCAATGTCTACAACAATCACGACTATCCTCCACCGATAGCCCAAAGCAGTTATTTCTAAACAAGAAATAAATGCATCAATATATATATTAACTCAATTCCACATTTTTCCCAAAATTAATTATACAAATTAATTTACTACAACAATTAGGGTTTTCCCTTTTTTTCTCAATATCAACCCTAAGGTTCAATTTTATCAATTTAACACTATCAATATCATTTTTCAAGACTTACAAACATACGATATTTAATAGATGAAAAGCCCTCTTTTTGAATT
The DNA here is from genome assembly GCA_036172215.1 of Camellia granthamiana. Taxonomy (NCBI): domain Eukaryota; kingdom Viridiplantae; phylum Streptophyta; class Magnoliopsida; order Ericales; family Theaceae; genus Camellia; species Camellia granthamiana. The sequence goes on from CM069910.1 coordinate 113,040,535, forward strand.
ATAAATCAAACCCTAGCTTTTCCCAAAATTAACCCAACAACACCAACATATCAAAATGACTAAAACTTAGGACAAAACATATAGAATGGAGTAGGGTATCCCTACCTCGAAGTGAAGAACTCAAATGGAGAAGATGGCGAAAACCCAATGTGCTCCAAATCCAAGATTGTTCAGATTAAAATGAAGCCCTCGACCCACTCTATCTTTTTAACAAAGGACCTAGGGTAGAAATACGCTCTAATTAGATCAAACCTAAGAGAGAATGTGAGTGGAGGGAGAGAAAACACGGACCTAGGGTTCTGAAATCAAAAAGAGGATGAAAAAGTGTTTTAAAAACCGTTGCTACCTATTTAAATAAAACAAGCTCGCTCGAGCGAAGGATTAGTCACACGAGTGACCAGACACAAGAAAGCTCGCTCGAGCGAAGGAAGTCTCCCTCGAGCCAAAAACTCGAAGCTTCAGGTCTGCGACCCAGAAGCACGCTTGAGCGACAGAAGGCTCGCTCGAGCGAAGAACTCGAAGACACTCGCTCGAGCGAAGGAAAGCTCGCTCGAGCCAAGAAATACAGCTCTCAGGTCTGTATTAGACGCAGTGTCTCGCTCGAGCGAAGAAATACTGGCTCCAGCGAAGGACCAAAAACAAATAGCTCGCTCGAGCGACAAACTGCTCGCTTGAGCGAAGGACCAAAATTCTAGGCAGCAACCCTTTGCTCCCAAACACTCCCAACCTGTAACAAACCTGCCCAATACATCCTATAACTCAAAAATAAGGAATTAAGGGACGACAACAACAAATATGTAACAACAGAATCTACGGAACGCAAGTCCGGATACAACCACCAAATGGAAAGAGACCGAGGTCGCTATAGGAACCGTTTTCTGCCCCCTTTTCTGGGCGTCTTTCTTGGCCGCTAGAATCGGCATATCATGTAGCGAGAACAGTGGCTGCACGACGTTGTTCTGCATCAGGAAATTGACGATCGTTTGCAGGTCCGCCAATTTGTCCGCCATTCTCTTTATCTCGTCGTCCCTCCGCAGGCATCTATCATTCCATACTTGGAGGTCTCCCTCGTTGTAATACTCACCTCGGTCGGCCTTCTTTGGGGCGTCTCCCTCTCGGCCGACCTTCTTTCCTCCGTGATTCTTATCACGAGTCTCTTCATTGCAGTTGTCTTCTTCGACGTCAAGGTCAATATGTTTCCCACTCTCAGTAGGGGTGTCGTCCCCAACCTTCTCTTTCTGTCCGTCGTTGGCCATCTATTCTCCTTTCGTTCCCACGGACGGCGCCAAATTGTGTATGCTGTTTTCCGACCACACTGCCAAACAAGTACCCAGATGGAGAGCACCGGTAGAATAGATTAAGCCCAAACGACCTGCAACAGAAAGAAGAGTCTCCGGTGGTGGCTCGTCCACCTGGGGGTACTTCGACGATCAAGTCAGTACTCAATATCTCTCAAAGATAGCAAAAGTGCTTAACTCACTAGACAGAATCTCAAACGCATACCTTAGACCCATGGGGGTGCCTCTCTTTTATAGCCAACACAATCCTAGTCCCAATAGAAGCCTAGCTCTAATGGACTTAGGATTACTGCTAATCTTGGACTCCCAGTAGGACTAGGATAAACTCTCTAAGAGTCTCGTCTTTACCCAAACTGAAGTCTTCTCCCATTCTAGGACTCTTGTCCCTTATCTGCTTATCTCAGATTCTGGTATTCTCGCAAATAACCTCGGCTTAGCCAAGATTACCTCGGTGTCATGACCAGGACACGTGGCACCTCGGCTGGCACTTCGGTGACACCTCGGCCACGTGTTGTCATTCAAAAATTATGTCCCCACAATATATATATATATATATATTTTCCATCATCTTTTTGTTTTACATATTCGAAAAACAAGGAGTGTGATGTTAATTTATATTCCCAATCATCCGGTCTGTAACTCCAATTTCTAAAGAATCCTCCTTTGTGTTGTTCGATACCATATCCTCATACTTTCGGTCCATCGCATGGAGTATATATTCCAAACATAATACATGTATATAGTTTAGAAATTATTATATCACGATCCTTTCAATTATTAATAAATATTATTTTATTATTTTTATTTATGAATTCATATATTTTGATTTTTTTAATTTTAAAAATTATACAAATAGACTCATGATAGTCTAGTAATAGTCACTAATAGTTGATGGAATATTGGTGTAATTAACCTTATATTTTATGAATAATTATAGAGTTTATGCATATAATATTAATAGCAATGCTAAATTACCGAATTTGGACTTGCCCAAATCTTTTAATTTTGTGTAGGTCAGTCGTCCAACTGGTCATCTGTCAGATGCTGATTTACATGCCGGTTGACAAGGGTGACTCCGGTCATCCAAACGATCGTCTGGCTTATATAATCCGAGCTATTTAGGTGAGCTCAAATTCAATGTATCAATCATTTTTCTAATATTAACCAACACTACAACATTTTTTTAGTTTAGTGACATTTGAAAGTGTCACAAAACTATTCTTCTAATGACATTTTTTAGTCTTGTGGCATTTTAAATAAGTGTCATTTATACCCGTGCCACGATAGATATTAGTGGCACCTTAGTGACACTTGCAAGTGCCACTACACCATCATGGCTAAAAACTTTCAATGACACTTTGATGTCATGATAGACACTATTTGTGACACTATCAAGCGCCATTAAAAAAAGACTTAGTGGCACTTTAGTGACACTTGTAAATGCCATTACACCATCAAGGTTCAAGACTTTCAGTGACACTTTAATGTCATGGTAGATACTATTCATGATGCTATTAAGTGCCATTAAAGAAGACGTACAATCTAAAAAATGCCACTATATGGATTTTTAATGGCGCTTGTTATGCCACAATTGATATTTTTAACAACTTCATAAATGCCACTAAATCCAATTCATTTGTGCCATTAAACGGATATAAGTGTCATTGGAGCTTATTCTAGTGACACTTTGCAAAGCTACTGCCATTACTACAAAATGCCACTTATATGTTCTTTTCATTGACACTTTTAAAAGCCACAACTAAGCATGCATAAATACGTGTAAAAATTGAATCGATTTTATAAACAATTGAATATTAAGTGCCACATTCTATATTAATTTGACATCCATTCATCCTGTAATATATTCATAATAATAAACAAATATTACCACCATACGATCATCACATCAAAAACAAAAATAAAAAATAAAAATAAATGAATAAATCAAACCACAATCATTTTTTCTCTAAAAATATAAATTTATTTATATTGCAATAAAAATCATAATCAAAATTATAAAATATTCTACCACACTAACAAAGTTAAAGCAAAAAAAATTTAAAAGAAAATTATTCCAACCATAAGTTCTGAAAAGCCATAATGATATCCATCTTCCAGAGAGACATTATCAAAACAAATTCAGCTCCCAAATTCTCAACCTCACTTGTATAAATATTCTCGGCTTGCATCCATAACTTGCGAAATCTGCATCCAAAAGATAAACATATAAACTATATTAAGTTAATATAAATTTGCTAATGAAATTAGTATTTATGAAAGAAATATACCACAAATGGAGCAGGCCAAGCAACATGAGCTCTAATAGCTTATCCAATTGTTTTGACAACTCCACATGATCGAATCAAGCTCTCATTACGTTTGACTGGCACTTGAACATGTACCTCCCAATAGTCAGGTCCTAATTCTTCCCCTTCTACTTCTTTAGATGGGTCTCTGCTTTTGAGTACTCCGATTGCAACTGTTTCTGTTAGCCTAATGATACTTTTTAGAACAACTATATCTCCCACATGTAAATCAAGATTTAACTACTTAAGTAATTATATATTTACAATTAATAAATAATATTTAAAAAATAAATTAATACAAAGTGTCAGAGTGAAGATGATCACAACTGAAAGTGATATGCATTTCTCTAGTACATAACCAAGCCATGTGATTTAATCACTTAATTAGCTCATGTCACGCCCTCAAAATAAACCCATAATATATATATAACATTAACATGCATTAATAAAATAAAACGAATCATTAAATCATCCATCAGAGTACTTTTATTGAAAGACATCATATGTAACATCAGAAATAAATGCCCTAAGGGCTTACATCTTTCCAAGCTAACACTTGGACACAAAAGAATGAGTACTAACTCCATTACAAATTAAGCCCTTGGCTTGAATGTTTACATGTAATCTCAAATAAAAACAAATAACTAAAGACAAGTCTTCAAAGTCCTAATCCTTCCAAGCTAAGTCCTTGGAGGTAGCACATCTCCTGGACCTGAAAATGATATTCCCTTATAGGGTGAGCCACAGCCCAGTAGAAATATACTAAACCAAATATAAGCATTGAATAAAGCAATAGCATTCAATAGATGGTTAACACAAATATCAGTTTCACTTTCCATTATTTATTCAACTTTTCATTTTTACCAACATGGCTCAGAACCTGGCCAGACTATAACAGTGAACTACATATCACATTAACATTTCTTCCATTTATCAACAAAACAAATGAGACTAAGGCTCATATCAAAACACTTCCATACTTCCCGATTGATACACATTTTAGTGCTGTATCAGCAACATGTAAATACACTTCAAATCAATAAGCACACATATAGTGATGCTAATGGAGTCCATCCCCTATCTCCTCCCAAACAAAATCCGGTTTAGAGGTCCATCCCCTATCTTCCCCTAAACCGTGGAGTACATCCCCTATCTCCTCCCACACAATACAATGTATATACAATGTAATAAACACTTGCCATATACAACACACAATCCATACATGTAATTTCTGTATTAATTCAACAGTCTAAATCAATGACTTAACCAATGTGATTAGTTTCAGTTTTCCCTAATCCACATGCAATGTCTACAACAATCACGACTATCCTCCACCGATAGCCCAAAACAGTTATTTCTAAACATGAAATAAATCTATCAACTAATATAATTCCAACATTTTCATAGATGAGTGATTAAACTAACCAACTACACCATTTAATCAATAAATTCCTCAATTCCATGAATTGAACTAAATTCCCCCAATTTTTCCTAAATTAATTATATAAATTAATTTATTACAACAACTAGGGTTTTTCCCAAAATTACCAAACAACCCCCAACATATCAAAATACCAAAACTTAGGACAAGGCCTATAATATGGAGTAGAAAATCCCTACCTCAAATTTAGAAGGGGAAGAAGGAAGAAAAACCCAAAAGTCGACGGAAGAGAAACCAAGCTTTGCTCCGATCAAAATGAAGCCCTCGACAAGCTCTACACTTTATCTCAAAGGAGCAAGGTGAGTAGAGGTCTTCAAACAAGTAGATCTAAGGATCTTTGAGTAAAAAGTGCCTTTTGAGAGAGAGAGAGAGAAGGTGTTTCACGGTTTTGAGAGAGGAAAGGGAAGAAAAAGTGAGAGAAAAGGTAGAGTGAGGGCCTTTATATAGTACTAGGTCAAAAATAGATATAAGCCCCAAAGTCAACTCAAAATATTTAGTCAAAATATCCCCAAAAAGTAGGTCCAAACCGTGAGAAAAATCTGGGAAAAAGTCGCAGGTGTCGACCCTTCACAACACAGGTGTCGACACCTAAGAAGAAATCTGGAACACTAAGTGTGACTGCACTGCAGGTGTCAACCCTTCCCTAGGCTGGTGTCGACACCATAATGCAGTGGGCAATTTCAGAACAAGGGTCGACCCTTCCATAGATTGGTGTCGACCCTTGCGGCCAACCAAAAAGAGAAGGTGTCGACACCACCAAGTCTGGTGTCGACACCAAAATGCAGTGAACAAATTCAGAACAAGGGTCGACCCTTCCCGGCTTTGGTGTCGACCCTTATGGCAAACAAAAGAGATGGTGTCGACACCACTAAGACCGGTGTCGACCCCAGAACATGATTTTCAAGTTTCCAAACAACTTTTCAACGCGAACGAGCGTGAACGAGCAATCCCAACAAGTTTAAATCAATTTGTACACCTCCAAAACTGAGGTACAACAATACCAAAGATTCCCAAAATAAAATAAAGGGTTCAAATACATTTACCAAAAGCTTTAAAGGGCTCAAGTGCTACAACCTCCCCATCTTAGGAAATTTCGTCCCCGAAATTTTAAAGCAAGTATTTAAAGTCACAATAGAACCAATCCCAACAATAATAATCAGTTAATTTCATCATCACGACCCATCTACCGGTCATTCCATCTCTTCTCAAGAGAACAACATTACGAATATAGCTTAAGATGCATTATTAACATGCATTTCCTTCAAATCCAACAATTTCCAATGTACATGATTTACAATCCCACATCATATTCAACATTCATGATATAATTCCATTTCTACAATATAATCAACATATGCAATGTTACATTAAACTTCCATTTCGAGGCAAGTTTCAAAATACTTCCATTAAACCAAAACATATACCATGTTTTACAACCTTAGATATATTCAATACTCTTAAGGTCCAATAATATAACAAAATACACAACATATACTCAAACATCCACAAATAGATCCGGATATTTCTCTCGGACCTCCAACTTACGTTCCCAAGTGGCTTCCTCCACCCCGTGATGTTTCCACAAAACTTTTACCAAAGGAATGGTCTTGCCTCGCAAGACTTGATCCCGCCTATCCAAGACCCGAACTGGTCTCTCCTCATACGAGGCATCTTCGTCAACCTCTAAGTCGGTCCAATCCAACACATGTGATGGATCCGGCTCATACTTCCGAAGCATACTCACATGAAACACGTCATGAACTCCGGATAACTGTGGCGGCAAAGCTAAACGATAGGCAGCCTTGCCAATCCTCTCAAGGATCTCAAAAGAACCAATAAACCGAGGGGACAACTTCCCGCTCTTCCCAAACCTCATCAATCCCCGCCTAGGTGATATTTTCAGAAAGACATGATCACCTACCTCAAACACCAAAGGTCTCATCCTACGGTCGGCATACGATTTCTGACGACTCTGGGTTGTAACAAGTCTCCTACGGATAAGCTCAACTTTCTCCGTCGTTTCCCTCACCAACTCCGGACCTAACAAAGGTGCATCACCCACCTTGGCCCAACAAACTGGAGACCTACACGGTCAGCCATACAAGGCCTCAAACGGTGCCATACCGATACTAGACTGGAAACTGTTGTTGTAGGCAAACTCCACTAATGGCAAGTGCCTTTCCCACGACCCACTAAAGTCAAGAACACAACCCCGAAGCATATCCTCAAGGATTTGAATAGTACGCTCGGACTGCCCGTCAGTCTGAGGATGGTAAGCCGTGCTAAAGGTCAACTTAGTGCCTAAGGCACTCTGCAAACTCTGCCACAACCTGGCAGTAAAACGAGGATCTTTGTCCGAGACGATCGTCACTGGGACCCCGTGCAACCTCACTATGTCCCGAATATACAAGTCGGCAAGGTGATCTACCGAATCTCTCACGCGCATAGGAATAAAGTGCGCCGACTTAGTCAACCGGTCCACAATCACCCAAATAGCATCACTACCCCGCTGAGTCCTCGGAAGACCTACAACGAAGTCCATAGTGACATGCTCCCACTTCCACTCGGCAATAGGCAAGGGCTGTAACAAACCCGCTGGCCTCTGATGTTCGGCCTTCACTTGCTAACAAGTAAGGCACTTAGACATGAAAACTGCCACATCTCTCTTCATACCCCGCCACCAAAACTGGCGACCCAAATCTCTATACATCTTAGTGCCTCCCGGATGCACCGCAAGGCGTGAATGATGAAACTCTCGGAGTACCTCCTCTCGGCAAGACTCCGGCACAAACAAACGGTCTCGGTACCTCACACTCAGGTCGGGATACACAGACAAATCCTTCTCAACCTTCCCATTGGAGATCTTCTCTCGGATGGATTCTACCTCAAGGTCACCTCTCTGTGTCTCTAACACTCGAGTCAGAAGTATAGGCTGTGCAACAACAGAAAACAAGGCCGCAGCCTCAACGGATTCGCCCAGAAGCAAATCAAACTCACTAAGTGCACCCAACATCTTCCATTCCCGGATGGCTATACAAGCTACATCACTAATGGATTTTCTGCTAAGGGCATCAGCCACAACATTGGCCTTCCCTGGATGGTAATGCAACTCAAAGTCGTAATCCTCAATAAACTCTATCCACCTCCTCTGCCTCAAGTTCAAGTCTTTCTGTGTAAACAGATATTTCAGACTCTTATGATCCGAGAATACCTCGAATCTCTCACCATAAAGGTAATGCCTCCAAATTTTCAAGGCAAAGATCACAGCTGCTAACTCTAGGTCATGGGTAGGGTAATTCTTCTCGTGTATTTTCAACTGACGTGAGCCATAGGCTACCACTTTCCCCTCTTGCATCAACACACAACCCAAACCCTCTCGTGAAGCATCACAATAGACTGCATAACCCAACCCTCTCTCCAGAATAATCAAAATCGGAGTGGTGGTCAATCTAACTTTCAGCTCCTGGAACGACTTTTCACAAGTCTCACTCTATACAAATTTGACTCCCTTCCAAGTCAGTCTAGTCAACGGCGAAGCTAGCCTGGAGAAATCCTTCACAAATCGTCGGTAGTACCCAGCTAATCTTAGAAAACTGCGGATCTCAAAAACATTCTTAGGCTGTGCCCAATCTTGCACTGCCTCAATTTTGGATGTGTCAACAGACACCCCTTTCCCAGAAACTACATGGCCTAAGAACTTCACCTCTTCTAGCCAGAACTCACACTTCCCGAACTTAGCATAAAGTTTATGGACTCTAAGTAACTTAAGCACCACTCTCAAGTGTTCCTCGTGCTCCTCCTCAGAAGGTGAATAAATCAGGATGTCGTCCACGAAGACGACCACAAAACGATCCAAGAATTCCTGGAATATCCGGTTCATCAAGTCCATAAACACTGCCGGTGCATTGGTGAGCCCAAATGGCATCACCAGAAATTCATAATGGCCATACCGCGTACGGAATGCCGTCTTCGGAATATCCTCCTCCCTGACCCTCAACTGGTGGTAACCCGATCTCAAGTCTATCTTCGAGAAACAACGGGAACCCTTCAACTGGTCGAATAGATCATCTACACAAGGCATAGGGTACTTATTCTTAACCGTAGCCCGATTCAATTTTCGGTAATCTATACAGAGTCTCAAAGCACCACCTTTCTTTTTAGCAAAGAGGGCCGGTGATCCCCACGGTAAAACACTAGGACGAATATAGCCCTTATCTAGCAACTCCTAGAGCTGAATCTTCAACTCAACTAATTCAGCTAGGGCAAAACGATAAGGTACCATAGAAATCGGCGCCGTGCCGGGCACAAAGTCAATAGAGAACTCAATCTCTCTGTGAGGTGGCAAACCAACAAGGTCCTCGGGAAAGACGTCCGAGTGCTCACAAACCACTCTTGGCAACACAGTCTGGGTCTCATCACACTCACCACTCTCAAAGCTAGCAAGTAAACCACTAAGCTCACTCCGCCCTCGCGGATCATACCCTGGTGGCAAAACACTACCAACCCGATCCCCCAGAAAATGAAAACACTCCCCGCTCACGGTACAACAAGTGACCCTCTGGCGGTAGCAATCAATAACTGCCCAGTATAACGATAACCAGTCCATACCCAAAATAACATCAAAGCCCTTCATGGGCATAACTACAAAAGGAAACGGAAGCCTATGATCGGCGACCTCTATATCACAACCCCTAACACCTTGTTTCAAGATCAATTCACCCCCAAGAGGTGACACTACATAAATAGGAGATGCTAACTGTGCTAACTCCAACTCCAAAACAGATGCAAATGCAGCAGACACAAAGGAATGAGATGCACCCGTGTCAATTAATACACTAGCAACCAAATTGCAAAACAAGAAGGTACCTCTCACAACTGATGGAGCCGGTACAAGATCCTGCGCGGTAACAGCATACACGCGCCCAGATGATCTCTGGTCAACCTGCTCACCCCGAGGAGCATAAGACTGCTGCACAGACTGGGACGATGAAGCCCCCTGATTGGCCCTCGAGGCCTGAACCGACTGAGCTGGCTGATGACTCTGAGTCTGCCTCAAACCAGATGCACCAGATGTGCCACTCAACTGCGGGCAATACCTCTTCATGTGCCCTGCCTGACCACACTGAAAACAAGAGAGCGGCTGGCCTCTACCCTGACTCTGGCTCTGAGATCGAGCCGAAGAAGATGCTGCTCTCTGTACTCCTCCCCTCTGAGGACAAACTGGAGACTTGTGGCCCAGCTGGCCACACTTGAAACAGGTAATGTCTCTCTGGCTGCCTTTCCCAGACCCTGCACTCGGCACTGGAAAAGTCGATCTAGAAAAGCTACTCTGAGACTGTTGAGGAGTGAAACCTCTCTGTCTCCTGCCATCACTCTGGCCATCCTGACTCCTCTTGGAGCCCTTCTGCCCTTCCTCCTCTTCCTGCATCATGATCTCAGTATGGGCTGCAGCATCAACCAGACGCCTATAATCTCGAATCATAGTCCCTACAACTCTCAACTTGAGGCCGCGCCTCAACTTCTTCTCGAACTCAATACAACGGTGTTCTTCAGACGCCACCAACTCAGGTGCAAACCTGGACAAGCTAGTAAATGCGGCCTCAAACTCGGCCACTGAAGAACTGTTCTGCTTCAGCTGGCAGAACTGCTCTCTTAACCTCTAGCACATTAATAAATGTGCCGAAGCTATAATACTCGCGTCCTAATGCATTGGACAACAATAATTCACTCCACGTAAGCACATAATCACATAAGCACCTACGAATTTCATTCCTGGATAATGATAGTCCCGAGGCGTCACTAAAGTTCCGGTTGGAAACAACATTGATCAAGTGCCTTTCCAACAAGACTATTAGAAACTCAAGGGTCCAATCAACATCGTAGAAACTACGTTCCATACCCACATAATCACATAAACATGTTATCACATAAGCATATAACAGTACAGTCTCTATCAAACGAGACGAACCCATTGTGATACTAATCACTTCCCACGTACCCCAAGGTATTCGAACCACGCTCTGATACCAAGTTGTCACGCCCTCAAAATAAACCCATAATATATATATATAACATTAACATGCATTAATAAAATAAAACGAATCATTAAATCATCCATCAGAGTACTTTTATTGAAAGACATCACATGTAACATCAGAAATAAATGCCCTAAGGGCTTACATCTTTCCAAGCTAACACTTGGACACAAAAGAATGAGTACTAACTCCATTACAAATTAAGCCCTTGGCTTGAATGTTTACATGTAATCTCAAATAAAAACAAATAACTAAAGACAAGTCTTCAAAGTCCTAATCCTTCTAAGCTAAGTCCTTGGAGGTAGCACATCTCCTGGACCTGAAAATGATATTCCCTTATAGGGTGAGCCACAGCCCAGTAGAAATATACTAAACCAAATATAAGCATTAAATAAAGCAATAGCATTCAATAGATAGTTAACACAAATATCAGTTTCACTTTCCATTATTTATTCAACTTTCCATTTTTACCAACATGGCTCAGAACCTGGCCAGACTATAACAGTGAACTACATATCACATTAACATTTCTTCCATTTATCAACAAAACAAATGAGACTAAGGCTCATATCAAAACACTTCCATACTTCCCGATTGATACACATTTTAGTGTCGTATCAGCAACATGTAAATATACTTCAAATCAATAAGCACACATATAGTGATGCTAATGGAGTCCATCCCCTATCTCCTCCCAAACAAAATCCGGTTTAGAGGTCCATCCCCTATCTTCCCCTAAATCGTGGAGTACATCCCCTATCTCCTCCCATACAATACAATGTATATACAATGTAATAAACACTTGCCATATACAACACACAATCCATACATGTAATTTCTGTATTAATTCAACAGTCTAAATCAATGACTTAACCAATGTGATTAGTTTCAGTTTTCCCTAATCCACATGCAATGTCTACAACAATCACGACCATCCTCCACCGATAGCCCAAAACAGTTATTTCTAAACATGAAATAAATCTATCAACTAATATAATTCCAACATTTTCATAGATGAGTGATTAAACTAACCAACTACACCATTTAATCAATAAATTCCTCAATTCCATGAATTGAACTAAATTCCCCCAATTTTCCCTAAATTAATTATATAAATTAATTTATTACAACAACTAGGGTTTTTTCCAAAATTACCAAACAACCCCCCACATATCAAAATACCAAAACTTAGGACAAGGCCTATAATATGGAGTAGGAAATCCCTACCTCATATTTAGAAGGGGAAGAAGGAAGAAAAACCCAAAAGTCAACAGAAGAGAAACCAAGCTTTGCTTCGATCAAAATGAACCCCTCGACAAGCTCTACACTTTATCTCAAAGGAGCAAGGTGAGTAGAGGTCTTCAAACAAGTAGATCTAAGGATCTTTGAATAAAAAGTGCCTTTTGAGAGAGAGAGAGAGAAGGTGTTTCATGGTTTTGAGAGAGGAAAGGGAAGAAAAAGTGAGAGAAAAGGTAAAGTGAGGGCCGTTATATAGTACTAGGTCAAAAATAGATATAAGCCCCAAAGTCAACTCAAAATATTTAGTCAAAATATCCCCCAAAAGTAGGTCCAAACCGTGAGAAAAATCTGGGAAAAAGTCGCAGGTGTCGACCCTTCACAACACAGGTGTCGACACCTAAGAAGAAATCTGGAACACTAAGTGTGACTGCACTGCAGGTGTCGACCCTTCCCTAGGCTGGTGTCGACACCATAATGCAGTGGGCAATTTCAGAACAAGGGTCGACCCTTCCACAGATTGGTGTCGACCCTTGCGGCCAACCAAAAAGAGAAGGTGTCGACACCACCAAGTCTGGTGTCGACACCAAAATGCAGTGAACAAATTCAGAACAAAGGTCGACCCTTCCCGGCTTTAGTGTCGACCCTTATGGCAAACAAAAGAGAAGGTGTCGACACCACTAAGACCGGTGTCGACCCCAGAACATGATTTTCAAGTTTCCAAACAACTTTTCAACGCGAACGAGCGTGAACGAGAAATCCCAACAAGTTTAAATCAATTTGTACACCTCCAAAACTGAGGTACAACAATACCAAAGATTCCCAAAATAAAATAAAGGGTTCAAATACATTTACCAAAAGCTTTAAAGGGCTCAAGTGCTACAGCTCACCACACTACAACAAATTATATAAAAGTAACAACCGTAAGTCTTTAGACAATATCAAAAAATAGCTTAAAAAATCAATAACAACCAAACGCACCAATCAACAACAATCAAAACCATGCCCATTATGAATATCTGGATCCCCTAAACTTAACAATGTAAATCAAATGTAATTGTGAAAAATGACAATCAACTAATTACTTTCAAGTAATATTTTGAGGGAATCAGAAAGAGCCCATGCGGTAATAAATGATTGAGAGATGTCTTGTTGAAGCTTCATAAGAAAATTAAAAAAACAATTAAAAAAAAAGCACAACCTTCGTCATGTCATGGTTTTTACTATGTAGCACATTTTGTCTAGATTTAAACAATGGAATTTAGGTCCACAATATTCATTCCTTGGTTAATTGTAAGACAAGTTTTGTATGCTATTCTAAAATAAAGCTTGAAGTAATGTGATATATATAATTAGCTCTTAGTGGATACTTGAGTAAGAGAGGCATCTTGTATCGATGACAAGGACCATACTTGATGTCAAGCTACTATGTCAAGAGGACTAGAAGCTGTTGCGACCTAACCAAATTTGAACTAATTAATTTTACAAACACGCACACATAGATATATGTATGTATATATATGTGTAGGAAAACATTAATAAAAGTACATTTAATTCTTGTTACGAGATGCCAAGAGACAAAACGGGTCGGTATACAAGTATACTGGTATGAGTACAAGATGTGACACCCACGTGTCCACCAGACACAAACAAAAGTATATTTAATTCTTGTTACAGGACAAGACAAATAGTTCCACCCGCACCGAGACAAAGGATAGTTTCCCGAGATACGGTGGCACTTAGTTTCTTGTCGTACACAACTAAATATAAATTGAGTATATAAAAAAAATAATGAAAATAAAAAATAAATATGGTGGTAGGTTAGCCCTGCATAAAAAAAGCTAGTAACACCACCATTCTACAAAAAATAAAGTTTGTATAATTTAATTATAAGTAAATTACAGAAGAAGTACAAACATACACCGTTTCATGCTTAAATCATTCGAATTGACCAAAACCCAAAGAACAAAAGTTGTATAGAATCAAATTTCCTAAAAGGCAAAACTAACGAATTTATTATAAACTGAACAAGTTGAGAGAAAAACTTGATAAAAGAACCTAGACGGAATTCGACCAAAAAATCTCAAGCTGAAAATGAAAAGAAACTGCCCTAAGATGGTTTTTTTCGAAAAAGTTCAAAACATGAAAAGTGTTCAGAATAATGTTTTATTTTAGTTTATGTGAAATCAATAAAAATAAGCTCGTTCCGTGGGTTAAAATAGCATCTAAAATCTGCATTGCTAAAATGAATAAAAACTATTGTAACCAAGATCATCTGATTACAAGTTTTAATCGATATTTTTAGTAAAAATTTAAAATACAAAAGTTGTCTAGAATTATGTATACATGCCTCTGCCCAAATTTCATAATTTATTGAGGTCGTTTACTATTTTTCGAGATGTACAAATCAAAGCAATTCAAACTATACCAATTAGTTTGTATGTAATTCTTTGTATCTTAACTTCACCACTTCGACCCTTCACTTCCGGCCTACACATATATCCCATGTGCCTCCCGTATACCTAACACCACTCCGAAGCCAAACTTGCACGGGGATATCGTCCCGAATTTGACCTACACTCCCCGGATGGTTAGCATATACGTACGCGTGTAAATCAAAGCACTCGTCTACTCTTGAGAACTAGGGTGCAACTCGGGCGAGTTCGGTCGGGTTGAGAGGTTGTCCAAGCCCAGCCCAAGTTGTGTTGAGATCTGCCTAGACTCGCCCAAGCCCGAATTGTAACCCGAGGTTGCCTGCCCAAGCCTGACCCGAGTTAAACTCGAATTGCCCAAGTTGCCCGAGTTGTATTTTTTATTTTTATTTTTTTTGCAGCTACATTATTAAATTATTAAAATTTGACTCTATTTACAATTATATATATATATAGAAAATCATTAATACCATCAAAACAAATAATTTATATAATGTAAGAGAGATGCCACTATAGTAGTCTTTACAATTTATGAGGGAAAATATTAAATAAAAAAAAAAGAGTAAAATTTATGTTATTTGTATATATAATATATATTCAATATGATTTAATAATCTAAATTACTTTAATATCATGTTATGGCTAATAATTTATATTTATATTTAATATTTTTATATATTTGTATATGTATAATTTGGGTTTCGAGTTGCTCGGGTTATTTGATATCTTTACCCATGCTCGTCCAAATTTAATTCGGGCTTCTGAATTTTTGCCCAATCCATACCGAATTTGAAAACATCTTGTCGAAACCCTAAAAAAATTCGGGTTGGGTTCAGGTTGCTCGGGTTGAGCCCGCCCAAGTTGCACCCCTACTGAGAACGAGGCAACAATATATTTATACACAACCCCTCATCTATTCTTGAGAACAAACATAACAATGCCGAGCCTAAGGCATTCAAATAAATCTCATAATCTTCACTTTTTTTTTTTATACACTTTTTCTCACTAGCACTCAAATAAAACAACAATTTATAGAGGTATGGTGGAGTATTCGAAATTTATATATGGGTTCCTAATCTATTTTAATTTCATATATCCATGAGTATGATCATACTCACAACAAAAACATACTTTAGTGGCACTACACTAGTGGCATATTTTTAGAAAATGCCACAAAAATGATATTTGAAAAATGCCACAAAACGACAAACATAAAGGCTCTAGTGACATTTCAATGAACAAGTGTCACAAAACTACAACAAAACACACTTTAGTGACACTATACTAGTGACATGTTTTTAGAAAATACCACAAAACCACAAACATATAATCCTCTAGTGGCATTTCAATAAAGAAATGTCATATCAATTTTATGGCATTTTATAAAATAATGACACAAGAAATTTTTTTAGTGACATTTGTCAACAGATGCCACTAAACTTTAGTAGCAATGACATTTTTTAAAAAATGTCACTAAACTAGGTAGGTGCAAGCTACTTTCTATGGCATTAGGTGAAAAGTGCCATAAACAATATTTTATAGCATTTTGAGAAATGCCACTAAGCTAAAAATTTTCCAACCTATCTAATGGCATTTTTTGAAAAAACAAAAAATGCCAATATATTTTCAAAATTTATTTCAATTGCTTATAATTATTGGGTTAATTGCATCAATAATCCTTATATTTTGTTGTTTTATATAGTTTTAATTGACTAAATTTTGACACTTAATTTTAGATTTTACGTAAATTTAGTCCAATTGATGTAAAATCTTTAGGGTCTTTGACAGAAAATTTTCATTAGATTGGTTAAGATTAAGCCACTGAATTGGCCAAGTATTTTGTTTTATTCCTAAAACAATGACAGGTTTCATGTGTCATAAAAAAATGCTATCAATTGGACTAATTTGAGACAAAATAAAAAATTCAAGGTTAAAATCGATTCAATTGAAATTACGAAGACTAAAATCACATAATAGCCAAAATAGAGGGACTAATAGTGTAATTAGCTCTAATTGTTAGCATTTTTTAATGACTAAGTGACATATGTCATTTTTTTAGAGATAAAATAATTAATTTGCTCAATTCGTTGAGTTAGCCTCAACAAATTCAATAATCATTTTTTATCAAAAATATTAACTGTGCTATTAATTGCACTAAATTGAAAATTAAAGCTACAATTAATTTAATAAAAAATATAAGGACCAATATTTATAGCGATCCCGGTTTTCCCTTTTTGTATTTGTTGTATTCCGGACTTTGGCTCTGTGGAGTTGGTAGTTGTATGTCTTGTTGTCATCCTTTAATTCCCTATGTTTGAATTTTAGGATGTGTTGGGCGTGTTTCGAACAAGTAGGTTGAGTTTTGGTCTCAAGTGTTGTTGCCTAGAGTTTTGGTGTTACGCTCGAGCTGGTCATTCTATGCTGTCACGCCCTCAAAATATAACCCATAACATACACAATAATACGATACATTACTTAAGAAAATAAATCATAATTCATTCATCAGAGTATCCTAAATAAAGTCATTACATATAACATCCAAAATAAATGCCCTACGGGCTTACATCTTGCCAAGCCAACACTTGGACACAAAAACATGAGTTCTAACTCAAAAACAAATAAAGCCCTAGGCTTGAATGTTTACATATAATTCAAATAAAACAAATAACTAAAGACAAGGCTTCATTGTCCAAATCCTTCCAAGCTAAGTCCTTGGAGGTAGTGAATCACCTGGACCTGAAAATGATGTTCCCATATAGGGTGAGCCACAGCCCAGTAGAAATATACTAAACCAAATATAAGCATTGAATAAAGCAATAACACTTAATAGATGGTTAACAATGATAATCAGTTATATCAATATACAATCTTAAGACACTAATGTCTATGACACTTATCAATATCCATTATTATCAATGTGGCTCAGAACCTGGCCAAACTTACAAGGTGAACAATATAGCATATTCACATTACTTCCAATATCAACAACACAAATGAGACTCAGGCTCATATCAAAACACTTCATACTTCCAGATTGATACACATTTTAGTGCTGTATCAATAAAACACTTCAATATAAATAAGCACACATAAAAGTGATGCTAATGGAGTCCATCCCCTATCTCCTCCCAAACAAAATCCGGTTTAGAGGTTCATCCCCTATCTTCCCCTAAACCGTGGAGTACATCCCCTATCTCCTCCCACACAAAATAATGTATGTAAACACATAACATATACAACACACAATCAATACACATAATGTCTGTATTAATTCAACAGTCAAGATTAATGACTTAACCAATGATTAGTTTCAGTTATCCCTAATCCACATGCAATTTCTACAACAATCACGACTATCCTCCACCGATAGCCCAAAACAGTTATTTCTAGACTTGGAAATAAATAATTCAACAATTAAATAGACGAGTGATTTAAATTAACCAACTACCCCATCTAATCAATAAATTCTTCTATCTCATGAATTTAACTAATTCCCTCAATGTTCCTCAAATTAAATATACAATTCAATTTATTTAAACAACTAGGGTTTTTCCCAAAATTACCACAATACCCCCAACATATTAAAATGCCAGAACTTAGAACAATACGTATACATTGGAGTAGGAAATCCCTACCTTGAAAAAATCAACAAAAATGGAGAAGATGGAGATGACGACCCAAAATCCAAAGTGCTCCAAATCCAAGATCGTTCAGATTAAACTGAAGCCCTCGACCCACACTACCTTTTTAATAAAGCAACTAGGGTAGAAACACACTCTAAATAGATCAAACCTAAGAGACAAGGTGAGTTGGGAGAGAGAGAAGTCGGACCTAGGGTTTGGAATCCAAAGAGAAGATGAAAAACTAACCAAAAACCCGCTGCTGCCTATATAAACTAAATAGGCTCGCTCGAGCGAAGAGAATCTCGCTCGAGCGACCAGACACAAGAAAGTCTCGCTCGAGCGAAGGAAAGCTCGCTCGAGCCAAGAATGCGATGCTTCAGGTCTGCAACCCAGAAGCACGCTCGAGCGACAGAATGCTCGCTCGAGCGAAGAAATCGAAAACATACACCTCGCTCGCTCGAGCGAAGAAACACTGCTCTCAGGTCTAAACTAGACGCAATCGCTCGCTCGAGCGAAGAAACCTTGGCTCGAGCCACCAGAGACAAAACTCAACCCTCGCTCGAGCGACCAACCCAAAAACTGAACAGTAACACTTGGTTTCCGGACTCAACCAACCTGTAACAAACCTGCCCAACACAACCCATAACTTAAGAATAGGGATTTAAAGGACAACAACAATTATATAATGACAGAATCTACGAAACCCAAGTCCGGGTACAATAATCAAATGGGAAAAGACCGGGGTCGCTATATATGCTCGAGCGGAGTTTGCTTTTTGGTTGTTCGCTCGAGCGGGTCTTCTTGCGCTCGAGCGGGATTTTCACACTCTCAGTATCTCGTGCCTCTGCAAATTTTCTGCAGGTAGGTTTTTCTCGCTCGAGCGGATTTTCTTACGCTCGAGTGGGTCGCGCTCGAGCGGGCCTGTTGGCGCTCGAGCAGGTAGTTCTTGTTCTGTGAAAGTTCTGGGAGGGGAAAATCTACGCTCGAGCGGACTGGTTTTCACGCTCAAGCGGGCCTTCTTGCGCTCGAGTAGATCCAGTTTTTTGTTCTTGACGCTCGAGCGGACCTGTCGTATATCAGATGGCAGCTGGGTATTTTTGAATCACTTTTTACACTCACACTCTCTCTCTTACTTTCTAAAAACCAATTTTGAGAGCTCCTCTCTCTAGAAAATACCTTCTCTCTAGGGGTTGATCTAGTTAGAGTGTTCTCATATCCTTCGGCCTTTGTAAAAAGTGTGTTGATCATCGAAGGCTTTGTTTTGATCCGAAAGGTTTGGAGTTTGGAGCACTTTGGTTTTGGTCTTCTTCTCCATTTGAGCTCTAACTTCGAGGTAGGGATATCCTACTCCATCTTATGAGCTTTGTCTTTAAATTTTGGCATTTTGATATGTTGGGAGTTGTTGGGTAATTTTGAGAAAGTTTGGGGTCATTGTGTAATTTTCAAAAAAGGGGTTTTCAAATTTATAAACCCATATGTATGTAATACATTGAGAAAAGGAATTAATGTTGGATCATTGATGAAAATGGAACCTTAGGGTTGTTATGTGAATTATGGGAAAAAGCCCTAATTTGTTGATAAATTGATTTGTACAATTAATTTTGGGAAATGAGAAATTGAATAGGAAATATTCAAATTGGAAAGGCATGGGATTAAAGGGTGTAGTTGGATTAATTCATCACCCACCTAGACATAATGATGATATTTTGTCCTTTTGGTGCATTTATTTCCTGTTTAGAGATAACTGCTTTGGGCTATCGGTGGAGGATAGTCTTGATTGTTGTAGACAATGCATGATGATTAGGCAAACTAAAACTAATCAACGGAATGTGTCATCGAATATGACAGTTGAAAAATACATTAACTTTATGTATTGATTGATTATGTATATGATCTGTGTTTATATACATTGTGTTGTGTGGGCGGAGATAGGGGATGTACTCCACGGTTTAGGGGAAGATAGGGGATGGACCTCTAAACCGGAAATTGTGTGACATTGATACAGCACTACAATGTGTATCATGGTGAAGTATGGAAGTGTTTGTTTGATTTGATATAGCACTAAAATGTATATCATTATCAATTGTGAAGTATAGAAGTGTTTCTATGTTACATTGATACATCACTACAATGTGTATCACTTGTGAAGTAAGGAAGTGGTTTATGTGTTATTGATACAACACCAAAATGTGTATCCATCATGAATTTTGAAAGTGTTTTAGTAATGAGTCATAATCTCATTAAATTATTTGGCCAGGTTCTGAGCCTTGTTTTCAAATTCAAAGTTAAATAAGAAATGGAAAGTGAAATGTAACATGGACATGGTTGTCATGAAACTGTAATATGGCATGAGTTGGAATATAAGTATGGACCATCTGTTGAATGCTATTATTTTAGTCATTGTTTATGATTGGTTTAGTATATTTCTTCTGGGCTGCGGCTCACCCTATATGGGACATCATTTTCAGGTACAGGTAGCATGCCACCTCCAAGGACGTAGCTTGGGAGGCTTAGTGGCTGGGACTCCTTTTGTTGTTTTGTTGTATTACATGTATGTCAAGCCAAGGGCTTCCTTTGTATAGAGTTAGTACTCTCTTTTTGTAACCAAATGTTGACCTGGAAAGTTGTAAGCCCATAGGGCATTTACTTTTGTTGTCAACATGTAATACATTTTGTAATGATTACTCTGATGGAATATATTTATGCTTCATTCTTCTTTGTCTAAGCATGCTATTGTTGGATGATTTATGGGTTTATTTTGAGGGCGTTACAATATTAATATTTACTTTTATATTTAAAATATCAACAAACTCATTCTCCACTTGTTTTTTTCTTCCTTTTATGTTATACAACAAAGGAAATAACGCAACTGAAGAAACAAACCAAATTTGATACAGCAAAATCTGCATACCAGATCGACCTAGAGACCGAGAAAGAAGTCCAAAAATTCTGAATTTGGTGAAGTAAATTTGATTTTGGTGGGTCAAAGAGGCGGGAGCCAGATCATGAAGCAAGGGTTTATCATTCTATATCTTTCATTCCATCCTTATCTATCATTTACACCACAAATTCACTGTGTTTTTATAGCGACCCTGCTTTTGACCCGTCTCTTGTGGTGTTTCGGACTCGGGTTTGTATTTGTTTGGATGGTGGTTCATGTCTCGCTTCCCTTGTCTTCCCCTTAATGTTGGCTATTGGGTTGTAGTTGTGTATTTGGAACAGGTTGGTTGCTTGTTTTTCCAAGCCTTTGTTGCCTAGAATTTGGCTCCTTCGCTCGAGCGGGCATTCTCACGCTCGAGGGGGCTTCACAAATTTTGCTCCACGCTCGAGCGGGAATTCGAACGCTCAAGCGGAGGGATTGTATCTGCAAAAATATTGGGAGAGCGTATTTCACGCTCGAGCGTAGGGTTCCACGCTCGAGCGGGAGTCTGTGTTTGACGCTCGAGCGGGGGTTTCTACGCTCGAGCGGACCGTGTTATGACAGGTCACGAAAGTGACATTTTAGGTCATTTTCTGCTTCCTCTGTCTCTCTCTAAAAGTCTCTAAAATACAGATCTAGAGCCTCTCTCTCTAGAAAACCATCTTCCTTCTTTGATTTCTCCAAATCCATTGAGATTTTGGCCATAGTTCCTTCGTCAAAGTTGTGTAACTTCTCGAGGGCTTCGTTGTGTGCGGTGGAGATCGAGTTTCATCGTTGTTGATTTTGGGGGTTTCAACTATTTTCTTCTTCTAAGCTTGAGGTAGGGATTTTCTATACTCTAATATGGTTTTTAGCTTAGTTATTTGCTATTGTGTATAGATGATGAGATTTGGTTGTGGTTTGGACAAATCTAAGATTTGGGTGTCAAATGAAAAGAGGGGTTTTTGATCTATAAGAGAATAAATGAGTATGGGGTTTGAATATAAGACCTTGGCGTACAAAAATAATTGATTTTGGATGTTTGAGTCAATATTGGAAAAAGGGAAATTTTTTCCCTAATTTGATAAAATGATTATTTTGTATAAATAATTGGAAATTAACATTGAATGTGTTAAATTGGATGGTTATTGATATAAATGGTGATATTGGATATGTATTATCTCACCTATGGAAGTTTTGAATAAACTATTAAATCCAATGTTGAATATATCTTAGAAATAATTGTATTGGGCTATCGGTGGAGGATAGCTATGATTGTTGTAGAAATTGTATGAGGATTAGGCGGTTTAAATGCTAATCTATTGTTGGTGTCATTGAATATGACCATGTTGTAAATACATTGTATATGTATGTTTATTGGGAGGATAAAGGGGATGTACTCCATATATGATTATGTTTATAAATACATTGCATATGTATATTTGTTTGAGGAGGAGAAAGAGGATGGACTCCATGTAAAGCAAGTTGGCCGGAGTGTCCTGGGTAAAAGACCCGAAAATTGATATATAATTGGGTGCCGGTTCCTTCGGACGAAATATTTATAAATGGTAAAGTTGAAGTGTTTATGTGTGTTTTGCATATTTGGAAAACCATTGAGTTGTAGTCTCATTTTGGTTGTTGAAAGATAATGAATTCAACTCATGAATTGAGTAGTGTATATAAACTGGAAATGTAATGACCCTCACACTGCCCTAACCGTACTCATATGCATTTTATATGATTTTGCTCTGTTAAACTTGCATTTTAAATCTTGACTTGTCTTCCATAAGTGTTACTTGAATGCTATGTTCCTTATTGGTGTGTATGTGTTTTCAGCCGAGGTCATCTTGAGTCTAGGTCGCTCCTTTGATACTCTTACACTTAGGACCATCTTGGGATTTCTCTGGTTGACCTCCACCCGCACCCCGACATGTTGGCCGAGATACCATTATCTAGGCCGAGGTGTTCACCACCAAGGCCGAGATGTGTACTATCTGAGCCGAGATGTTTCCCTTGAACCCCAGTGATCTTGCCCTAGACTGGTACGACCTAGACCGAGGTGTGGCACATCTAGGCCGAGGTGTGGCACAGCTAGGCCAAGTGTTGACCTTTCTAGCCGAGGTCATTGTCCCTTTGCTTGCCGAAGTCTTGTTATTAGCCGATGTCATTACTCACCGGAGTCCCTTGCCGCCTAGCTTGTTGAACACACTTTGTCATAGTCTTGTCTTTTCAATCAGTCACCTTTTCAAGTAGAGCCAACCAACTGTTGCCACGTGTCCGGGCTGAGTGTTAAGTCAGCCGGCAAGCCTAGAAATGTATCATTTTGTATCATATCTTTGTTCTTGAGGAGAGAGAAGCTCTAGAAGGAGAAGGAGGAGTTTTAGAGTGAGAGAGTAGATAGCAAGCTTGATCCTTAGAGTTCAAACCGTTAAATTCGAGTGTTCAGGTTAGAATCTTAACCTACTCTTGCTGTTCTTATTGATCATCTAGCTGCATTGCATGATCGAATCTGTTTTGCATGTTATGCGTTGATTTGAAGTTGGTTTTAGAAAGAGAACATAATATTCATGCGTTCTTGAGGAAAAGCCATGATTTGATCCGAAAGCTTACATTAAAATCCATGCTTTTGTGTTTGTTTCTCCAAGATCTCCTAGTATGGGTACCCAGGTCCATGTTTTCAAACTCATAGCATGAAATCTCAGATTTTATAATAATAAGTTATGATCTTTGCATTCATTTCTTCCATGTTCTTCATGTTCATGTTCTTTGTGTTCTTGAGCAGAGGGAAACCCAGATTTTTCCCGACTTTATTTGTCCCTCGGGACCACACCTCGGCGAGAAGGTGTGGGACCTTGGCCAAGACCTGGTTGGTGCCCAGCATGTTTTCCTCGAGATGAGAAACAGTGTTTGTTTTGATTTGACTCAGTTTTGGAGAATGCCGAGATCATTTGTATGCATGTGAAGCTTGTTTAAAAGTGCATTCAATAGACTTGCCCATGTGTTTGTAGGACTTGGACTCGCCCTGACCCCGACGTTCGAAGAGCTATGTGAGTGGTATTTTAATAAAGCTATGTTACAATATTTTAATAAAAGTCTTGTTTTGCTTTGTTTTGAAAAGTATTTGTAAGCATGAATGAATATTCCTATTTGTGTATCAAACATTATGTCTTGTTTTGATGACATTCTCGGGAAGTCCATACGTGCTAAGGGACTATAAGCATTTGTAGCACACAGTTTGGAAGTCCGTACGTGCTAAGGGACTATAAGCATTTGTAGCACACAGTTTGGAAGTTCGTACGTGCTAAGGGACTATAAGCATTTGTAGCACACAATTTGGAAGTCCATACGTGCTAAGGGACTCTAAGCATATGTAGCACAAGTCCTTAGTGTCCGGGGACTATAATGCAACGACACCATTGTTTTGAGATCTCTCTTGTCTTGTCTTGCCTTGCCACTGACGGTTTTACCGCGTGGGTTCGTTTGTCCGGAATGTCATCTCTCGTATTATATTGATGTTAGTAAGCATCCCTTGAAGCTTTGAAAGACTTAATAGATAAACTTGATTTATTCCATGTATTGTTTTGCTAAAAGATCTCGAGTATCATTCATGTAAACCCTTTATTACTTATACCATTCACTGAGTATCCAAGCTCACCCTCTCTATATATATATATGTAGGTGATGAGCAGGACGGCGGCGACGCCTAGATGTGTTTGCCGATGTGTTTTTGGATTCGTGTTTTGCAACATCTTGAAGATCATGCTTCTTAGTTATTTCATTGTATTTTGTATTTGATGGCTGAGAAGCCTTTTGGTCAGGATGTAATTTTTGTACTCCATTTTGTTGTATTAAAGCTATTATAAGATGTATGTCATTTCATTAAACTTAAGCACTGCTCTTATGGACTATTTAGCTTTTATTTATTGCTTCCGCATTTGTAAGCCCCATATGTTTACTCTGATTCGTGTGTGTATTCTTGTAAGTGGCCTTTGGTAATCCCGAATACTGGCCATCATGGCACCATTCTACTAGGGGCGGAATGGGGTCGTGACAGGAAATGAATTGATGGAACATGGAATAAGATTGGCCTCGGTGGCTTATGGATATGTAGGCCTTGTGGATGCTTCCATATCGGTATTGTTTATATACGTGGTATTTATACCTTTGCTAAACTTCATAAATTGTGTTAGATTATTTCTACTGGGCTGTTGGCTCACCCTATAAGGGAATACCATTTCTCAGGTGCAGATGGGATGTTTCCTCCAAGGCAATAGCGTGGATGGACTTTCGGGAAGCAAGAGCTTCTTAATTATGTATTGTTGTGTGTGTTTGTTGGTATTTGTAAAGCCAAGGGCTTAAGATGTAATGAGCGAGACTCAATTTGTGTAACCAAGCAATAACTTGGAAAGATGTACGCCTTTATGGCATTTATTTATTTATTAAACAGTGAACTCTAATGTATGAAAGTATATTGTTTCTCATATTTATTCCGCATATGAGTTATCTTTATTGTATAATTTTTGGGGTGTCACAGTTTTCATCTTCTACGATCAGAGTTCATTAGGTATTCGTTCTGTCTTTCTCACACTCATCAAACACACACAATACCTCTATCTTTCTCACTTATTTATGATCTTCTTGTTTTAGGCATAAAACTTGATACAATCTGAAAATCTAATTTTCTAACTCATGAATTTATTAATTTTCATCTTTTAATATAAAAGGTTAGTTGTAATTTATTATTACTATATTTATGTTGTGATTGTATATAATGTCTTCCAAGTGTTTGTTTAAATGCTTCAGTGGAATTTTGCATTAGGTTGCTCTGTTTTTTTACAAATTACTCAGTTAGATGAACAAGAATTTTGATATCAAAAGATCCGTATTATCTAAATAAATGTTTTTGTCCTCAAGTTTAGATTATATAATATATATGTAGCAATGGAGGTCGGTGGGACCCCTGAAAATTTGCATTCTCCCCATGCATTGCATGTCATGGTATATGCACACACACACACATATATATTGTGTTAGTGCACACAAACATGTAGTGTTGTTCTTGTCAAGCAGGCCCAAATTTGTTGCCACAGAGTGGTCATGATCATGTACCATCAGTATCACCAACAAAGGCCAAAATGATTTATGTATCTGCTGATTAGTAATGTTGGCTTTTGTGGCAAAAAATGGCTAATACAACTATACCTTAAAATTAGCATGCAAAAACACTACTAGGAACAATACCTAATGTTTATTTGCAAAACTAGTGGAAAGAGACTCTAACTGAGTTGAGGGCGAGTTTAATATTTGATTGTTCTAGATTAATTAAAATTTTTGTATGAGTTTTAAAATATATCCACCGTAGTGTCGATGCCACAGGACAATGAAAAAATAAGTGATCATTATTCTCCTTGTCCATTTTACACATGACACACTATTGCAGATATAAATAGCAATTTGGTTTTCTTTTTTGAATCATTTCATTAGTATTAAGTTTGTTGTGAGCCATAGTCAATGCAAGATCTTTTATTTTGAATGGCACATTTGCACTACCAATAAACTTATGGGGATCAAAGAGTGGTACATTTGGATCATTGTTTATAGTTTTGTTTAGTTTTGGTGGTTGTGCTATTTGGTTGAGCAGGGAGAAAAAAAAACTTCAAAGAAGTAAGTGAAGCATTTGAATCTTTAGCTAAATTGAAAATGGAGGATAATCAGCTGAGAAGTGAATTTGGTCTAAAATCCCTTGCAATAATGAAGGTCAAATGATATATATATTTCAAGTGTTGGTGCTAGCGATCTTGTTTCTGTATCGATTTATAAATCCTCTCCAAGGCACTGTAGGGTGGGGTTGGTGTACTTTCCCTTTGCTCTCTCATAATTGAATTTAGGACACTGGAAACTGCATTTTTCTTCTCTTTCAGAATCTCTTTCTGTTACTACAGTCTTATTGTCCAACCCAGGCTGAAGCTATCAGTGGGAATGATAGTCTCTTAAGCATGTAGCAATGCTTTTGTCCGCAACACCATTTGTACTCATTCATATGAGAGTAGAAAACATTGCACGTAGCGATATAATTGGAACAAAATGGGGGGGGGCGGGGGTAAAAAACCCCTCAGTGCCTGAAAATTTGGAACAAAAAAGGCATTTTATTTTTAGTTTTTTTCAAAACAAATTTCACTCCCTGAAAATTTCTTTTGTTTACCAAAACAATGTTATCTTTGGAAACCATCTTTTCAGTTAATTTCTTTGTCAATACAAATGATACCATGAAAGAAAAATCCATTGAACATCTATTGGATTAGAAGATTGATATCAAAGAGAATAGATCAATTTAATTTGATTTAGAAGAGGGGGATAAAAAACCCCTCAGTGCTGTTCCTTTAAGTGACCATTCCATAGCTTAAACGTTTTTTTTTTTTTTTCCTTTTCCTTTTTTTTTTTTTTTTTTTTTGAATGGCCTTGTGAAACACAAAATAGAACAAGAAATAGATACAAAAATAAGTTTCTATGGCACATGTTGGAGAAAGGAGGATGAGGGGAGGAAGGGGCACGAAGAACCATAACATATCAAGGTTTGGGTGTGCCAAACTAGGGATCATCTTATTGGACCCAAGTAATACCCACAAAAATCTGTTTTGAACTTTTCCAAACAGCACCATAAGTATCTATTACAAACTATTTTTTTTTGTGTCAGTCCATGGTTCTGTGTTCCTTGTGTACATAACACTCTCATTTAAGCCAAGTTGGGCAGACACGGTTGATGCATTAATGCCCAAGTTATTTCTCATTTCAGTGAATTGAGATTTTCTTGAAATTTCGAACATACTTGGTATACTTTACATCCTCCTTTATTCAGGTTCCAAGATAAACTATGTACTCATACTGAAATTGCTACTTTTTTTTTTTTCTTTCTTTCTTTATTCTAGGAATTAGTTATTTTTTAGATATTAAATAGGGATATAGTTGTTATGCTTGCATAGAATTGCAAAAATATTGCACGTAGATGGACCCTTGTTTGAAAGAGAAATAAATTTGGTATACTCTTGGATATAAAGTGCTTTGTCTCATCATGAAATATAGGATCAGTCACTAGCACTGTACATGGAAAAGAAGTAAGAAATATATGATATATCTACGTACTTTTAGGTAATCCTTATTATAGCGATCCCGGTATTCCCTTTACTGTTCAGTTGTACTCCGGACTCGGTCCCGTGGAGTTGGTAGTTGTGTCTATTTGTTGTCGTCCTTTAATTTCATTTGTGTGAGTTTTGGGATGTTTTGGACAGGAGTGTTACAGGTTGGTTGAGCCTGAGTCTCAAATCTAGTTGCCCAGGTTTTTGGTGTTACGCTCGAGTGGGTTGTTCTGCGCTCGAGCGGGTTTTGGTTTTTGGCAGTCCGCTCGAGCGAGACTTCTTGTGCTCGAGCGGGATTTACACACTCACAGTATTTTGTTTCCTGCAAAACTTCTACAGATGTGATTTCTACGCTCGAGCGGATTTCCTGCGCTCGAGCGGGTTGTGCTCGAGCGGGCTTGTTGGCGCTCGAGCGGATAGTACATTGTTGGTGTAAGTTCTGGGAGGGGGGAATCTGCGCTCGAGCGGACTGGTTTTCGCGCTCGAGCGGATGTACTTTATTCATGTGTCTTGGCGCTCGAGCGGGTATTCTTACGCTGAAGCGGACCCAGATTTTTGTTCTTGACGCTCGAGCGTTGTGTTTTACGCTCGAGCGGAAAAGTCGTATATCAGTCGACAGTTAGGCTTTTAAAATCACTTTTTACATACACACTCTCTCTCCTACTTTTCAAAAACACCATTTGAGAGCTTCTCTCTCTACATTCTTCACTTCTCTCTAAGTGTTGATCTAGCTAGAGTGTTTTCTGAACCTTTGGCCTTTACAAAAAGGTGGTTGATCGTCGTGGGCTATCCGTTGATCCAAGAATCTTGTGATTTGGAGCAACTTACTTTTCGTCATCTTCTCCTTTGGGTGTCACCTTTTGAGGTAGGGATAACGTACTCCTCTTTATGAGCTTTGTCTTTAAATTTTGGTATTTTGAGATGTTGGGGATTGTTGTGTAAATTTTGAGAAGGTTTGGGGCTTTCGTGTAATTATTACAAAAGTTGGGTTTTATTTATAATGAACCTAGAGGCATGTTTAGTATAGGGACATGGAATAAATGTTGAAAGATTGGTAAAAATGGAACCTAAGGGTTGTAATGTTAATTATGGAAAATGCCCTAATTACATTGATTAATTAATTGGGATAATTAATTGTGTGAAATAAGGAATTGAAGTGGAAATGTTGAGATTGGGAGTGTATGGGACTAAAGGGTGTAGTTGAATTACTTATCGCTCACCGAATTGAAATGTTGATTATATATCCATTAGTTGCATTTATATTCTGTATAGAAATAACTGCTTTGGGCTATCGGTGGAGGATAGTCTTGGTTGTTGTAGACAATGCATGATGATTAGGCAAACTAAGACTGATCATAAAGATGTGTCATTGAGTATGACGATTAAACGAATACATTAATTTTATGTATTGATTGATGTGTATGATAGTTGTGTATATGCATTGTATTGTGATGGAGGAGATAGGGGATGTACTCCACGGTTTAGGGGATGATAGGGGATGGACCTCTAAACCGGATGTTGTTTGGGAGAAGATAGGGGATGGACTCCATAGATATAGCTCATATGCTTATCTAGTGATGTGTTGATATAGCTCATACGCTTGTCTTTGGAAGTGTGATATTGCTCTTAAGCATATCTATGAAAGTATTGATACAGCTCATATGCTTATCTGTTAATGTGTTGATATAGCTAGTATGCTTATCTTGTAATGAAATGGGAAGAATGTTTAATGTGAGTCACCGTCTCATATAAGTTGTTTGGCCAGGTTCTGAGCCATGGTTATTAATTGAGAAGTAAAAAGAATGGAAAACGAATTGTAACATGGACATATATGTCATGAAACTGTAAGATGATATAAGTGGATGTATCAGTGTTGACCATCTATCAATTGCTAAACTTTTAGTCATTGTTCATGGTTGGTTTAGTGTATTTCTGCTGGGCTGTGGCTCACCCTATATGGGAACATCATTTTCAGGTACAGGTAGCATGCCACCTCCAAGGACATAGCTTGAGAGGTTTGAGGCGGACGGACTTTTTGTTGTCTATCTTCTTTTGATGTATTACACGTAAATTCAAGCTTAGGGCTTAAATGTGTAAATGAGTTAGTACTCTTTTTCTGTAACTAAGTGTTAACTTGGAAAGCTGTAAGCCCTTAGGGCATTTGCTTTTGTTGTTAACATGTAATACCTTTTGTAATGAAACTCTGATGAATAGAAGAAGGTGGATATTTTGTATGTCAATGAATGTCCTTATTGATGGGTTTAATGTTGTTATTTTGAGCGCGTTACACTTATGTTGATTTGGTTTTTTACTACATTGAGACTTTTGACACTAAAACTTCCCTTTTGTTCTTCTGCCTTACTAGTTTTTAAAGAGTTTGGATATGAGATCTGGAAAATTCCAATCTGTATTTTGAAGTTTAGAATTCATTTTGAGTTAATCCTGAAATTTTAATTTAGCGTAATTCAAATTCCCTTTCTTTAAATTTTTTTTCAAAAAAATAAAAAATAAAATTAACTGTGCCAAATTTGATAAGATTGTGTTGAAAATGTAAATAGATATATCCAAACTCAACCTGAGCCTAAACTGATTGGTTCAAGTCAGAGATGGAGTTTATCACAAAAGTTTCAAATTAGACTCAAATTGTCCAAATTTAATACACAAAAGAATTATCTTTGATTTTCTTAAATTAATATATTATACTTTTTAAAAATAAATAAATCATAAAAATTTACAAATGTGCAGAACATAATAAGATAATTGGCCCCAAGGAGAGGCAAGGGCCTTGGCTCTCAATTTTTGCGAACAATAGGAGCCCCTAAATTTTTTTATCCATTATAGTAGTTGATTTTGGATTTGTTAAAGTTTTAATTTCACTAGTAAAGTTAGCGCATTGTAAGACTAATTTGTACTGATATTAATAATCTAAACTATTCATTTTATTTGAGAAGCTAAAAAGAACATGCATGCAAGAAATTGGGTTGATCAGACATAAGAAATCAAATAATCAAATCACACTTATATTCTAATACATTGATGGTCTATTCTTAAAAACATATAATCCGTACAACTAAAAAAGATATAATAGTATGACAATCGATATTGGATCAACTTGAATTTTTTATGAATAATGTTTTTAGTTAGTTGTATAAGATGAACTTTTTAGATCACCAAAATGAGTCAAAATTTGTTTGATAATGTGATTATGTATTTATTTCTAAAGGGAAGATGCTGGATGTTTCTGCGAATTGTTGCTGCTATGTGCTGGCAATGTGTTTTGCTGTGTGCTAGTAGTGTATTTTGCTGCGTCTAGCAGTGTATTTTGCTGTGTGCTGGCAGTGTATTTTGCTGTGTTTGGCAGTGTATTTTGCTGTGTGTCGACAATTCCCTTAAGACAAAACATGTCCCAGATGGCTAGATTAAGTGTACCAGTCCAAATGAACAAGCTTTTGGTGTTAATCTATACAGAGTTGTATCCATGATATATGGTCTTCCATTTCTATACTTCCCTCCTCAATAAACCTTTGATGCGGCATGGCTCCAGTTAGAGTGTAGAAAACAACTATCATCATTGTACATCCTTTGTGTGGATACATAGAATGAATTAGTTCTTCATCATACTGGTCTATCACAGATTCATACTATTTTTAGCTAGTTGCTATATTCACTTCTCATGTTGCTTGTAGCAGATCATTTAACAAATTGATTGTTGAGGATTCAACATTTGCAGTTTAGTCTACATGGCGCTGTGAATACGGAGCCTTGTAGTATTCCTCTTTTATATTTATTTTTTTTTCTTTCTTTCTTTATTGTGATTTTTTGAGGTAACAACCATCAATATACCAGACTATGTGGTCAAGTTTCTTAGTTCAAGCCTCAAGGGTATACTTATAAAGTAGTTTCATTGATGAACTTATTATTGTTTATTAAGATTTATGAGTGGTAGATGTCGATGATTTGTGAGGTTTCTATAGGCTAGCTTATCATTAAAATGAAAATAATTATAAAAAGTATTATCTTTCTTCTGATTGGCAAGGTGAATTATTAAATTTGTGTGCTTCACCATGGCATTTTATAGATACAATAAAATGTATGATCAACATGTACACTCCTTCAGCCTAAGATTACTTGACTTGTATTGGACTGTTGAATTGTATAATAATCCTCACATTGGTATAACGGATTGATTTGTTGTTGTTGAGCAATCATGAATGTGCCTGACTCATTAAACATTCCCTTTTCATACAGTTATTCTCCTGAAAAACAGGGCTTTATTATTGTGCTTGTTCATTGACATTATAACTTATCATCTTACCTGGCTGTATGCAAAGATTGATGACTCTAGTACACCAACTTGACATGCCTTTAATTTTTTGTGTTGTACACAACTCGATTTATTGAGGCAACTTATGTTGTTGATGAGATGCCTGATTCTCTAAAGACATGCTTGTTACAGCATCTATATGCCTTAGTCTGTAACATAAATTTGGCCTTTTCATTTACAGCTTCAAGTTTTGTTGTTTTTGTCAATCATAACTTACAAATACTTGTTATTGATATATGCATTTTTTAATGTTCTAGAAACACTTTGGACACTTGTTTAATCGAGATTGTTTACTTATGGATAAGACATGGATGTATTGATCAAGATTAAGTGATGCATACCAGAAAGGAGTTGACATGTTTCTCGATTTTGCATTTACTAATGCAAGTTGTGAGGATAAGATCATATGTCCATGCATCAAGTGTGGACTTACACTTCCCGTCACTCGGTCAGTTGCATATGATCACTTAGTATGTGATGGCTTCACAAAAGGTTACACTAAATGTGTTTTACATGGTGAAGCATCATCTGTTGCTACAACAGGTCTTCACACGCACATACAGAATGGGCCACAATTAAATATTGATACACACGGATTAGTACACAAGGCATTTGGAATCTCAAATGACGATGATAGAGTCGATGGAGACAACCCTGTGGATCTGGGAGATAAACCAAATCCACAAGCAGAGAAGTTCTACAATTTGATACATGATGGACAAAAGGAGCTTTATCCACAATGTAGGAATTTTACAAAGCTCTCATTCATCCTTCAGTTATTTCATATAAAGAATTTAGGCAGATGGAGTAATAAATCATTCACCATGTTATTAGAGTTATTGAAGAAGGCATTCCCAGAGGGTGTAACACTGCCTAATACTGTTTATGAAGTTGAGCAGATAGTCATGGAGTTAGGACTTAGTTATGAGAAGATTCATGTATGTCCCAATGATTGCATGTTGTATAGGAATGAGCATAAAACTGATTCTGAATGTTATGTTTGCCATACCTAGGTATGTAACAGACCAAAATGATTCAGGCAACAAGGCATCCTCTAAAAAAGGTAGCTATAAAACACCTTCTAAGGTTCTACATTACTTTCCTTTGATACCAAGGCTACAAAGGTTATTCATGTCATCCAAAACAGCATCATCTATGAAGTGGCATAAAGAAGGTCGCACCAATGATGGTTGTATGAGACATCCTGCCAATTCTCCAGCTTGGATGACTTTTGACCACCTACATCCTGATTTCGCAGCAGATTGTAGAAATGTCAGACTTGGGTTGGCGTGTGATGGTGTGAACCCTTTCAGAACATTGAGCAGCACGTATAGCACCTGGCCTGTAATTCTTATACTATATAATTTGCCTCCATGGATGTGTATGAAGCAGACCAATTTTCTATTATCATTGATTATCCTTGGTTGTAGTGCACCTAGAAATAATATTGATGTGTATTTGCAACCTTTAATAGATGAATTAAAGGAATTATGGGTGGATGGGGTAGAGACATATGATGCATCAATTAAACAAAATGATAATGTATGCATGATGTGATAGAATGATATAATTTATATTTTGGAATATATTATTTTGTAGAAGAATAAGTTGGGACACTCTCCAACACGTGCTCACATGTTTAAAGTATGTTATACAAAGGAGACTGGAACCCCTGAGGCAACGAAAGCAATGATAGTAAGTACCAAATAATTATCTATCCATTTGAACTTGTAGATTAGTTAAAATTCCCACATTATAGTGTTGAGTGATTGAAATGTATATATTAAGTTGTGTTTATTGCAACCTTATAGGATGAAATGAATGAGAGGACAACTTTAAATGCAAATTTATCAATGAGGGCCCAAATGATACATTTGGACAAGTGATGGGTAAAGAAAAACATGGACGAGTTCGCATGTATGGATTACGTGTCTCCCCGTCTAATTTATGGAGAGATACATCTGGTCAGAAAGCAAACCAAGACATAACAATGGATGTTATGGAAGTTGAAAATTCGGAGCTAAGGTCCAAAGTTTCCCATGATCAGCATGTTTCGAATAACTTGACAAACATATCTAACCAGGTAATTTTGTTAATAGAATTTATAAGTTATTAATGTTTTCCTACACATATATATACATACATATATCTATGTGTGTGTGTGTTTGTAAAATTAATTAATTCAAATTTGGTTAGGTCAAAACAGCTTCTAGTCCTCTTGACATGGTAGCTCGACATCAAGCATGGTCCTTGTCATCGATACAAGATGCCTTTCTTACTCAGGTATCCACTAAGAGCTAATCATACATATCATATTACTTCCAACTTTATTTTAGAATAGCAAGCAAAACTTGTCTTACAATTAGCCAAGGAATGAATATTGCGGACTTAAATTTCATTGTTTAAATCTAGACAAATTGCGCTACATAGTCAAAATCATGATATGACGAAGCTTGTACTTTTTTTAAATTTTAAATTTTTATTTTCTTGTTAAGCTTCAACAAGACATCTCTCCATCATTTATTACCGCATGGGCTCTTTTTGATTCTCTAAAAAAATATTGCTTGAAAGAAATTAGGTGATTGTCATTTTTCACAATTACATTTGATTTACATTGTTGAGGTTAGGGGATCCTAATATTAATAATGGGCATGGTTTTGATTGTTGTTAATTGGTGTCTTTGGTTGTTATTGATTCTTTAAGCTATTATTTGATATGGTCTATTATATAATTTGTTGTAGTGTGGTGAACCAATTAAGTGATTAAATAATTTGGTATCTACTAGAAAAATGAATATCACTCTCAGTTGTGATCATCTTTACTCTGGTACTTTATACTAGTGTATTTTTTAAATATTATTTATTAATTGTAAATTTATAAGTACTTAAGTAATTAAATCTTGATTTATAGGTGGGAGATATAGTTGTTCTAAAAAGTATTATTAGGCCAACATAAACAGTTGCAATCGGAGTACTTAAAAGCACAGATACATCTAAAGAAGTAGAAGGAGAAGAACTAGGACCTGACTATTGGGAGGTACATGTTCAAGTGCCAATCAAACCTAATGAGAGCTTGATCCGATCATATGGACTTGTCAAAACAGTTGGACAAGCTATTGGAGCTCATGTTGCTTGGTCTGCTCCATTTGTGGTATATTTCTTTCGTAAATAATAATTTCATTAACAAATTTATATTAACTTAATATAGTGTCAATTACCTTTATAAGTTTATCTTTTGGATGCAGATTTCGCAACTTATGGATGCTAGCCGAGAATATTTATACAAGTGAGGTTGAGAGTTTGGGAATTGATTTTGTTTTGATAATTTGTCTCTCTGGAATATGGATGTCACTATGGCTTTTTAGAACTTATGGTTGGAATAGTTTTCCTTTTAATTTTTTTTGCTTTAACTTTGTTAGTGTAGTAGAATATTTTATAATTTCGGCAATGGATTTTTATTGCAATAGAAATAAATTTATATTTCAATAATAAATAATTGATTGTGGTTTGATTTTTTTTTTTTTTTTTTTTTTTTTTTTTTTGATGTGATGATCCTATGGTGGTAATATTTGTTTATTGTTATGAAAATATTAAAGGATGAATGGATGTCAAATTAATATAGGATGTGGTGATTAATATTCAATTGCTTAAAAAATTAATTCAATTTTTACACGCATTTACGCATGCTTAGTTGTAGCTTTTAAAAGTGTCAATGAAAAGAACATATAAGTGGCATTTTGTAGTAGTGATAGTAGCTTTGCAAAGTGTCACTAAAATAAGTTTCAATGTCACTTATATCCATTTAATGGCACAAATGAATTGGATTTAGTGGCATTTATATCAATTGTAAGATAACAAATGTCATTAAAAATCCATGTAGTGGCATTTTTTAAATTGCAAGTCTTCTTTAATGGCACTTGATAGCGTCATGAATAGTGTCTACCATGACATTGAAGTGTCACTGAAAGTGTGTAGCCTTGATGGTGTAATGGCACTTAGAAATGTCACTAACTCTTTTTTTAATGGCGCTTGATAGTGTCATAAATAGTAGCTATCATGACATCAAAATGTCATTGAAAGTTTTTAGCCATGATGGTGTAGTGGCACTTGCAAATATCTACCGTGACATCGGTAGAAATGGCACTTGTTCAAAATGCCACAAGACTAAAAAATGTTATTAGAAGAATAGTTTTGTGGCACTTTCAAATGTCACTAAAAACCCTAAATCTTATATACACAACTAACCAAAATAGTTGAAATCAATCCATCATCTACATGCAAGTTCAATGTCAAACCAACATTAAATAAATAAAAACAACAAAATAAATATAAATCAAGAAAAGTGGATTTTGCACTCACAATTATTTTTTTGAAGATCAAGAAATACTTAGAGAATTAATGAAATCACCAAAATGAAACTCTAACCATTTCTTGTTTTCTCTCCTCTTTCTCGAAACTCCCTCGGCTCTCTTTCTCTCCCGCCCTCTCTTTTTTGTTTTGTTTTTTGTTTTTTGTTTTTTTTTTTTTTTTTGTTCACACAGGCACAACCTCTCTCTTTTTTTTCTTTTTTTTTTTCTTTGACTCTTATGCTGATAACCTATTAACTATTATATTATATTTTATTATATAAATACAACATATATAAATATGCTATATAAGATCAATATGTATAATACCTTTTTATATATATGAAAAACATATAAATATATATAAATATTCAGATTAATTATATATAATTAAATATCACATTAAATTAATTAAATACCACATTAAATTCTTATGTACCCACACAATTAATAAAGCCAAAAAAAAATAAATTAAAGTAATAATAATAATAATAAATAATGACTTAAGAAAAATTAGGATCGCTACAAGTAGTATACCAAAATTTTATTTATTTATTTATAAATAAATTTGTTCACAATTTAAATAATAAATTAATATTATTTTTTATCTTTATATTTTTAAGTAGATCAATTTTAATTTTTAATTTTGTGTCCATTTGGTCCAATTAATAATACCGTTAGTGTGCATATGTCACTCATATTTGACATTATTTTGCCTCTAAAAAATGACATATGTCATATGTCACTCCATTTGAGCAAATTTATTATTTTGCCTCTAAAAAAATGTCATATGTCACTCATGTGCATATTTGACATTAAAAAATGCTTTACACTATTAGTCCCTCTATTTTGGCTATTGTGTTATTTTAGTTTTTGTAATTTCAATTAAATCGATTTTAACCTTGAATTTTTTATTTTGTCTCAAATTGGTCCAATTGATAGCATGTTATATTGAGTTCAATTTATTTTTTTATATTTATTTTATACATTTTAAAAAAAATTGGAAGTATATTGACATTTTTTTTTGTTCAAAAAATGACATTAGATAGCTTGGAAACTTTTTGGTTTAGTGACATTTCTCAAAATGCCATAAAATATTTGTTTATGGCACTTTTCACTTAATGTCATAAAAAGTACCTTACATCTATCTAGTTTAGTGACATTTTAAAAAAAAAATGCCATTACTACTAAACTTTAGTGGCATCTTTTGATAAAT
Source organism: Camellia granthamiana (assembly GCA_036172215.1). Taxonomy (NCBI): domain Eukaryota; kingdom Viridiplantae; phylum Streptophyta; class Magnoliopsida; order Ericales; family Theaceae; genus Camellia; species Camellia granthamiana. The sequence continues at coordinate 113,078,823 of CM069910.1, forward strand.
GTCATTAAAACAACTTCTTGTGTCATTCTTTTATAAAATGCCATTAAATTGATGCTATTAAATCACATTTTTGCTGTAGTGAAGTGGCACTTGTAACGTCTCAAATTTCTAGCCCAAATGATAATACAACAATCATGGCTCTTTCAAGGAAAACCGAATATAAATATCCAAACTTACATTATATGATACAATAGTTCTTTATGCAATAATACATTAATCCAACAACAAGTAAATAAAGAAATAAACACCCCCAAGGGTTTACAAGTTTCCAAGGCTTGAGCCTGGTTACACAAAACGGTTATTCAAACCCACACACATACAACCTTTGGCGTACACACAGAGTCACAGCAAAATAAGAGTCTCGTACTCCCAACACACATTTCCTCACCTTTAGTTAGGCGGCATCACCACATCTTTTCCTGCACAAAAATCCCGTAGGGTGAGCATAAAGCCTAGTAGAAAATCCTTAACAAAGTATATACATTTTATACAAGTCTTAAGAGATGAAATGCACATGTCATGCCATGCCCTTTTGAAAGGAAATCACATCTTCATCTTTGAAAACCATCATGCTCAATAATGTCATGCAATTTCAATTCTTCAAAACTAAACAATTCATTTCAAGAGCGGTAAATATGACTCTGATAATCCCTAGGTCGGTGTCTACAAATACACTATACAAATACTACCAATTTGTCATTTTTATCGGTATTAACTGGAAGGCTCGACACCTATCGTGCGCGGGTTTTCGGTCTTTCACCCCGGACTCTCAGGCCACTTATTCGATATCATCTACACCACCTATCAAGACTTACCAACGTATTCACCCCAAAACCATTCCATGAAAACTTGTTTCTCAACATTCTTTTCTCAATGCAAGTTTTCAAATCAATTTTCAAAGTTTAATATAATCAAATGAATTGATATGCCAATAACACAAGATGAATATAAATACTTTTATTCCAATTCATCATCCAAGGAATAACATAATTCCCTCTTCTCAAGTATCCTCAACAATTAGTCATTTTAAGACTATTTCAACATTTTGAACAATAATTTCCAAAATGAACAATAATTCTCATATTCCCTGAAATTCATCATTTATATAAATATAAATAAGAAATTTTCCAAACATCCATTTCTTTTGACACACAAAATAAATATAACAATATCATTCATGGATTTTCAGTCTCTTAAAAAAATTTCCAAATTCTAGGTTTTCGCACCAAAACTATACAACTCAAATCTTTTGAAAGAAAACTTTTCAAAATCATCTTTTCTTCAATCAACGAAGATCAAAACCCATAAGATCCTTTAAAAGAACAAGAGACAAACCCACTTTAAAAATCGCTCAACTTCTTGAATCAACAATCAATTTTCAAAGCTATTGAAAGATGATTTTGAAAATCATATAGATCTTGCAAATATATATATATATAACTCTAAGAAAATCCCTACCTCAAGTTTTGAAAAGAAATGAGATGAAACCTCAAAATTTACGGTGTTGAAACTCGATCTCCACCGCACACAACGAAGCCCTCGAGAAGTTACACAACTTTGATGAAGAACTTCGGTCTAACTCCCAACGGATCTTTAGAAATCAAGGTTTTGATCCAATTTGGCGTAGGGAAATGAAAAGAGAAGGGAGAGGAAATGTTTTTAGAGAGAGATATATACAAAAGTGATCTGAAATATCAAATTCACGAACTGATATAACATGGTCCGTTCGAGCGTGGAAAGCCCCGTTTGAGCGTCAAATACACCTTCCCAGTACTTTTACATACAGGTCAAACTTCTAGAACCAAACATTCTCCGCTCGAGTGCATAAACGGCCGCTCGAGCAGACAAGTAACTTCGAATGTATTTTGCATTTTTGTTTCAGGGGCGTTGCCCCTCGACCCCGCTAGGGCACTGCCCTTGGACCTGCCAAGAGGCGCTGCCCCCTGGACCCCCGCGAGTTGATCGGGCAGCTCGATCCCCGACCTGCCCAGTCGAAGTGGCAAAACATGAAAGAAGAGTCGAAACCGGGATCGCTACAACACTTTTTCACTAGAGCCTTGTATGTTTGTGGCTCTGTGACATTTTTCTAAAACATGCCACAAAATATTCTTTTTGTGACATTTTTTAAAAACATGCCACTAGTATAGTGTCACTAAAATGTGTTTTTATTGTAGTGCAATAAATTGGCCAATTTTGTTTGATATGGGATAAAGCAATCTTGATTTTTGTTTTCCTTGGACTTGGAGGAGGGAAAATATGTCATGTGACTATTATGTGATTATTTTGAATGTACGATGCAATTTCGATAATAATATTATATTTTAATAAGAAAATGTTATAAGATGTTTAGACAGTATGATCAGGAAACAATAACTCATATAACATAAAGAAACCTTACAATTTTGTTCATATAGTTCCATTACTATTAATGAATGGCTTTGTGAAATCTCAAATTTTTCAGTGTAATGGTTTTTTGAAAAATAATTCATTCACTGGATTTAAGTTTGCTCGAATTGTTCGAATTTATGAATGTCGGTCGACAGTCCGGATGACCTCTTGTATAGCGGTCCCGGGTTTACCCCTTGTTGTACAGTGATCCGGACATGTGTCCGTGGATGTTGGTAGTTGAGTATTGTCTTGTTTACATCCTTTCCTACTTTGTATTTGAGTTATAGGATGTATTGGGCAGGTTTGTTACAGGTTGGTTGTGTTTGGAAACCAAGTGTTGCTGCCCAGAATTTTGGCTGGTCGCTCGAGCGAGGGTTTGGTCGCTCGAGCGAGGGTTGGTTTTGTGTCTGGTGGCTCGAGCCAGAGTGGCTTCGCTCGAGCGAGCGACTGCGTCTGGCTCAGACCTGAAGGTTGTGTTTCTTCGCTCGAGCGAGCTGGTTCGTCTTCGCTCGAGCGAGCGTCGTACTGCAAATCGGGAAATTTGCACTGTTGGCTCGAGCGAGCGTGTGTCTTCGCTCGAGCGAGACCAGTTTTTGTGTCTGGTCGCTCGAGCGACGGGGTCTTCGCTCGAGCGAGCCTGTTTATATCAGCAAGGCAGCACCGAACTAAACATCACTTTTTCTTAACTTCATCTTCTTCAAACCCTTATTTTGAGAGCTTCTCTCTCTACACTTGCACTCTCTCTAAGATTTGATCTACCTAGGGTGATTTCCTACCCTAAGGCCTTTGTTAAAAAGCTAGAGGGTGGCTTGGGCTTCGTTTTAATCGGAACAAATTTGGTTTTGGAGCAAGTTGGGTGTTGGGCATCATCTCCTTTGGAGCTCATTCTTTGAGGTAGGGATATCCTACTCCTCTTTATGAGTTTTGTCTTTCAATTTTAGCATTTTGATATGTTGGAAGTTGTTGTGTAATTTTGGGAAAACTTTGGGCCATTGTGTAATTTTACAAAAGTTGGGGGTTTTTGTCTATGATAAACCTAGAAGCATGTTTGGTATATAAACATGGAATTAATGTTGAAACATTAGTGAAATTGGAACCTAAGGGTTGTGATGTTAATTATGGAGGATGTCCTAATTACATTGATTGATTAATTTGAATAATTAATTGTGTTGATTTGTGATGTATATAATTGTTGTTTATATGCATTGTGTTGTGTTGGAGGAGATAGGGGATGTACTCCACGGTTTAGGGGAAGATAGGGGATGAACCTCTAAACCGGATGTTGTTGGGAGGAGATAGGGGATGAACTCCGTAGATAGAGCGGTTATGCTTATCTAGAAGTGTTGACATAGCGGATAGGCTTGTCGTTGGAAGTATTGATATAACTGTTATGTTTATCATTGATGAAGTGAAAAGTGTTGGCATGAGTGTGTGTCTCATGTGTGATGTTTGGCCAGGTTCTGAGCCAAGGTTATGAAATGGCAAGTAAAAAGGAAAGAAATGGAAATGAAAGGAAATATAGACTTGAGTGTCTTGGAACTGTGTTATATTATGAATGAATGTAAAAGTGTTGACCATCTATCAACTGTTAATCTTTTAGGCATTGTTCATAATTGGTTTAGTATATTTCTACTGGGCTGTGGCTCACCCTATATGGGAACATCATTTTCAGGTACAGGAAGCATGCCACCTCCAAGGACTTAGCTTGGGAGGCTAGTGGCGGACAGACTTTTTGGTTGTCTTTCTTTTTGTTGTATTACATGTAAATTCAAGCCAAGGGCTTTATGTGTAAATGAGTTAGTACTCTACTTTTGTGTAACCAAGTGTTAACTTGGAAAGCTGTAAGCCCTTAGGGCAGTTGCTTTTGTTGTTAACATGTGATACATCTTGTAATACAATTCTGGTGAATGAAAGGATGTGGAACTTTATATATATATATATCATGTCTATATTGTTGGGGTTTATGTTATTATTTTGAGGGCGTTACATCTTGGACGACCATCCGGAGGACCAGTGCAATTCTTGTCAACCGTGACTGTCACTCTTGTTGCTAGATGACAAGCCAGACAACTGGTATGCACAAATTGAAAAATATTACTGTGATTTTTGATTGTGCTGTGTGAATAAAGGCATTTTCCTTATACAATGACAGGTATCTCTGTTTCATCATTCCAGAGGACACTGGAGTCGCAGATACCCACTTCGCTGCTGAACACCACTTCCGGCACCTGCAGCCCATTTCCGGGATCCCGATTTGCTCGGTTTTGGCCCCGAACATTCATTTCTCATTAGTTTTTGTTCAAACTTGGCAGGTACCTCTGTTTCAACATCAGGAAGATCACTGGGGGGTGAGAAGCCAGCAATTATCCCAGATAACCAGTTTCGCTCCTCCAGAGCCCGTTTTGCTCACTTCCGGGCCAATGTTGAACACCCTAGGGGCATTTTCTTCCAACCAAAGCTACATATCTGTGATGAGGGCATCTGGGAGGACACTTTGGTATGGTGGTCGGCCAGCAATTCATGGTTTCATTTTTGGGCCTCTCCTTCAAGCTCTATGTTGTGACTCTTGGTTCAATGTTGCCAAATTCAAACCTTGGATCCTTGTTCTACACATCTTGGAGGACACTTTGGCATAGTGGTCGGCCAGAAATTGTTGACTTCATTTTTGGACCTCTCCTTCAAGCTCTATGTTGTGGCTCCTGCTTCAGAGTTACCAGATTTCAACCATGGGGCCTTGTTCTACACACCTTGGAGGACACCTTTCTATACTGGTCGGCCAGAAAATCTCCTGTTCATTTTCTTGGGGTGGCCGGCCGGCCATGTAGGGTGGCTGGCCGGCCATGGAGGGTGGCTGGCCGGCCACCTTGCAAAAAAATACCTGGCCGGCCAGATTCTTGCTTTCCAGCCTGTCCCAGCTGTCCGGATATCTTCCAGCATATCCCGGGGCATCCGGGGATATTTCGGGAGGGAAAGATTGGGTGCTTTCCCTCCCCTTTTACACCCCATTTTCTTGCCTATTTGAAGGGCCCTCCCTCTCCTTCTTCAAGGTTGGAAAATTTTCCTTGAAGAACACATCTCCAAATTCCTCCATTTCCTTAGCTCAAAACTCCAAAAAAGCTTCAAGTGTCAAGGCCATTTCTTCACCAACCCTTAGCTCCACCATCAACACTACCACTCCAGCAGCTAGGAAGTGAATTTCAGAGGTTGAGAAGCTACAAATCAAGGCCAAGGATCAAAGAAAGACAAGTCTTCAAGGGTGAGTATTCAAAACTAACTTTTAGGGCTTTTTCTTGGTTCATTTTTATACTCTAATTGGTTGAGAATTGGGGCTCCGACCCCTACTTCTTTTGTGCTTGTTTTGAGCCCCTCTACAACTTTGTAGAAGGGCTCAACTTCATTTGATGCTTCTATGATACACTTGTTTCAATACCTAGCCTTTATGCCATTTTCTTGCATGCTAGTTTTGGTCCACTTGTGTTTGTTTCTAGGGGTCCGACCCCTACTGCTTTTGTTCTTATTTTGAGCCCCTCTACAACATTGTAGAGAGGCTCAACCCCATTTGGCCTTTGTATATACCACTTCCTTCAATATTCATCAAGTGTGCCACTCTTTTGCATGCAATTTTGACCTATCTCTATTTGTTTTTGGGGCTTCGACCCCTACTGACTTTGGTCTTATTTTGACCCCCTTTACATATTCCATGAAGAAAGTTTTGTCATTTGGTGTGTGCATTGCATGTCTCATGATATAGCCTATTTGGAGCCTATTTTGCATGGATCTTTTAGCATGATTGTGATCTGATTTTGAGAATGTCATCTTCTGCAATTGTGCTTATTTTTAGCTCATCTTCAATGTTGTAGAAGAAAGTTTGTCCATTTGGGGTTTGCATGTATCACTTGTCTCAATACCCCTCTTTTGGCCACTAACTTTGCATGCTTTGTTTGATCTATCCATGCTTGCATTTAGGCCATGTTTATTACTGAAAAAATGCCATTTTTGGGACTGTCTTGCTACTGTTCTTGCTTCCATGATCATATTTTGCATGTATAGCATGGCTATAGGCCATTTCGGGGCTTAATTTCGCATTTTCGGGATGAATGCATGCTTCGAGTGTCATTTTGAATTGTTTCGGGGCTGTTTTCCCCTTTATTTAAGTGCTGAAATTCCATTGCCATGCTTGCATATCATTTCCCATGCCATTTGTATCATTTTTGCATCGCCTCGGTTTGCGTGCCAATGGGCACGCACTTCGAGGCACCTCATTTCTAGCATTCCGGCAGCCTATGTGAGTGAGCTGAGGCCCTCTCATGTTGGCGTAAGCCCAATTCGCATTTTCATGCTTGTATGCCATCGCCTCGGTTTGTGTGCCCGTGTGCACGCATTTCGAGGCACTTTGTCTTTATCCGACGGGCTCCTATGTGAGTGAGCTGAGGCTCTCCCATATCGGTGTAAGCCCATCGTTGCATTCCGTATGCCGTTTCGTCTCATTTTATCATTGCCTCGGTTCGCGTGCCCGTGGGCACGCATTTCGAGGCACTTCGGTTTTATCCGATTTGCATTCCATACCATCGCCTCGGTTTGCGTGTCCGCGGGTACGCATTTCGAGGCACTTCGGTTTTATCCGATTTTCTCATTTCATCATCGCCTCGGTTTGCGCGCCCGCGGGTACGCATTTCGAGGCACTTCGGTTTTATCCGATTTTCTCATTTCATCATCGCCTCGGTTCGCGTGCCCGTGTGACACGCATTTTGAGGCACTTTGGTTTTATTCGATTTTCTCATTTTATCATTGCCTCGGTTCGCGTGCCCGTGTGACACGCATTTCGAGGCGCTTCGGTTTTATCCGATTTTGCATCGCACATCATCGCCTCGGTTTGCGTGCCTGTGGGCGCGCATTTCGAGGCACTTCGGTTTTATCCGATTCGCACTCCATATCATTGCCTCGGTTTGCGTGCCAGTGGGCACGCATTTCGAGGCATCTCATTCTTATCATTCCGGCATCCCGTGTGAGTGTGGCTGAGGCCCTCTCATATTGGTGTAAGCCCATCATTGCATTTCGCATGACATTCCGCATCGCCTCGGTTTGCGTGCCAGTGGGCACGCATTTCGAGGCATCTCATTTTCATAGCATCGTGTATGCTAGGTTGTATGTTAGTTGCATTTCATGCATATCATGCATATTGCACGGGAAACGAGGCGCATTCTGTACTCCGAGTAACGGAACGGGTCTCAATTCCCAAGTTACCGATACTCCGGATTACCCATGATGGAGTTAGGTTTTGTTGTAGCATTCATATGCATTCATCCCATATTGAGTTGTGCAATTCGGTTCCTCGGCCATCATGCATCGATATGTGTGATTGGTGGCACGAGGATCGAGACATGCATATATTTGTGAAATACACTGCTGTGCCCTTTTCCTGCTCTCTGTTGCAGCAAAATCCAGAGTTAGCAACTTTTTCGGAATCCGGCGCGCATTTCAAGAAACATTGCAAACAGAGGCTAATCAGGGCATCCCAGTGGATTTCCGCACCAGGCAGCCCAGCATTCACCGCTCATCAGAAGCAAGGCAGTCCCTGGCTTGCATGCCAGTTTTACTTCTTTTTTTTAATTAATTTGTTAATTAATTAGAATTTTGTATATTCTTTTATTCGGGCTGTATATTCTTTTATTCGGACTGTATTATTATTTATTCGGACCCTCTGCGCGAGGGCATAAATGTAATAAGGGTGGGTGAGTGTGATGTATGTCTTCCAACCCCCATTTCTTTCTCCCTTTTATTTACCCGCTTTGGATGGTTAGATATAAGGCATATTTCAATTAGCATACAGTATGATAGCATGTTTGCATCATTCATCTGTTTTGCATGCATTGGGCTCGGCACATCATACAAACTGCATCTGTATTTCAATTCCAAATTGAGTACATGATAGTTGTAGCATTCTACATGCCATGTTTAGAATAGCCGAGCCTGCTATAGTTGCATTTTGCATGTGTTGCATTAGGCATTTCAGCATAGTTAGAATTCATGCATGGATTTCTAATCGGTTTCTGTTTTGGCTGGGAGTACTCTGTAAGTTTTATGCTTTAGCATCCTTGCATGTGTGTGAGTGACTGCCATGATAGCATGCTTACCATGAGGCTATTTGCTTATGTGATATAAACTGCCTGAATGCCTGTGGGTGGAGGTTGAGTTATTTGAACTGGGACAAATCACTGATTGTTTGTTTTAAGCCCACTAGATAGTGGCAAAATCACTGTTTTCTAAGCCCACCTGAGGGTGGCAAATCCGCATTTTAGCCTACCTGCGGGTAGCACCATCACACCATTTTCAAACAAACAAACATGAAGTGTCTAGTTCCAATTCAGACGACTCAGTCTATACTTGTTTGCTGTGAGCATCACATAGTAACCTAGGCTTAATAACCGGAATAAGAGCATACAATGTTTTCAAAATCAGATATCATGATTAGTAGAGGCCGGTCTTCGACCGGGCGAGAGGGGGTGCTCACGATGTGACCTTCCCTAATCGTACCCAAGTTCCCGAGCCAACTTTGGTGATGACGGACACGTGGCCTTTTGGCACCGAGTCAGGGTTTCCTAAATTTCCCATTTTAAAAATATTTAGGTGGCGACTCTGTTATCTGGCAAAGCAGTCCATGTTTGGCACTTCTTTCAAAAAATCTGTTTTCTCAAAACGATTTGCCGGATTTGGACTCTTTGGTTCAGATTTAGAACCGCAAACAAAAATCGAGTCCGAACTGTAGCGAGGTCCCTCGCGGGCGTTGTTACAGTTTCTGGCGACTCTGCTGGGGACTTAGAGAACTTGACTCGAACTCATGATATCTGTTTTTGACTACACTTGTGTGTTTCTTTGCATTGCATTTGCATTGGTGCGCCTAGGACACCGTGTTTGCCATATGCCATTCCCGAACGATTTGCCGGAGGCTTGTCTTGTCAAGTCATGTCCGTAAGGCTGATCGGCTCTGGGCTCTGACAGCATGGGAACACAAACCCCGGTTTTACCGGGGCACCCTTTTTGACCATTCGACCTAGTGCATATTCGGATCCGTAGTGACCATTCCAAACTAGGACAGGTTGCTTACCCGTTTGTAGGTTGTTTGAAGCCGCCGCGTGCGTAGTGAACCCTAGTTCCTGACGAAATAGGACAGGAAACCCTACCCCAACATAGGGGTGTTTTGGCTCTCACTTATCTGTTATGTGCTTGTTAGAGTGTGCCTCTACAGGGAATGCATGTATCAGTATGAGTTTGGGCATCAGGCCTGCGGGCATCAGTTTTTGAATTTGGGAATCAGGCCTGCGGGCATTATCCAGTATTTGGGAATCAGTTGTCCGCGGATATCAGATTCAGTTTATCAGAACAGTGATACAGGAGTATTGACCAGTATTTGAGGACAGTGTATAGCCAGCTTACCAACTGTGTGTTTGTATACCCGACTGTGTGTGGTGTATTCAATTTAAGCCGTTATGCTGCCCGTTTTATTTCTGGTTATTTATTTCTTTTTCGCTTTATTTATCTTTTTGCTAGGGCAGTTTGTAGCACAATTGCTTCCGAACCCGTCGATACCCCCCAAGCAATCTGGACACGTGGTCGCCGACTCAACCGATCCGAGGATCTAGTTGACGGACATCCAGTGTTTCACTCGCTACCCCCTGTTATCAGAAGAAGGCCGAGGAGGCGCAGTCCGTCAGAACAAAGATTACTGAGACAGCAGTCTGTTTTAGTAGCAAATAGTCGGGTTGAGCTTCCTGTTTCTGCTATAGAGATACGCCTGCCGGTTCTTCAAATGGAACAACAGAATACAGCTATGGAGGCGATGATGCGCCAAATGACTGAAAGCATGAAGCAAATGCAAGATGATGCTCTCCGCCAGGCGGAATTTTCCAGACAACAGGCCGCTGTCATGGCCCAACAGTCTGAGTTGATCACCAGATTACAACAGCAGAACGCAGCGTCTGCCTCAAATCAGGCTCCCCCTCCACCCGGGGCCCCATTACCTGAACAACTACCTGCTGGCAGAATGCCCCTCCAAACCCGCAAAATGCCCAGGCTGCCCAGAATACCCTCCCCGAATCAACAGAACATTCTGCCAAACCCCCCAAACATGCGAGAGGACACGGGTCTTCCAACGGGGCTGGCTCCGCCCCCGCTTCTACCACAACTGTCCAAAAACATTACACCTAACCATCCGGACTCTCCATTTGAGTTCGAGGTAAACCAGACAGCTCTGAAATTGAGCAAGTTGGAGAAGCTCTTTAAGAAGTCTCAAGGGGTGAAGGCCATCCCAGATATTGAAGACGGCTATACTGATGTAGCCGTGACATTGCCGGAGAGCGCCGGTACGAAGAATTTCGCTCAGGAACAAAACATTTTGAAAACCGCACAGTTGTTGTTGGAGGAACAAGGAAAAAGGTGGGATTCTGAGAGAGCCCGAAAAGCAAAGAACCATGAGGAAGTTGAGAGTGCTGCGAGCACGAAAATTGAACATGCTGTGAGCATGAGGAATGAAAATACCGAGAGCACAAACAAGCCGGAACCAGACAGATGCCTGCTAGATGCTAATGGAATGTGGTGGAAGATGACGACTTGTATCTTGCCCACACAGACGAAGACTGGGCAGGCGGCCAACCAGACAGTACCTGGTACCTCGAAGAGGTGGACCACATGACGAGAAGTGGGCGGTATTTCAAGCCCCCACACCTTGATCAACCCGAGGCATCAGGGAAAGATAAGGAGGCAGAGAAACAGAAGGAGAAGCAGGTTGAAGAAGAGGCTGTACTGAAGCAGCTAAGAAAATACAAGCAGACATCTCCATCTGGGGACTGCTTATGGCTTCGAGGGTGCACCGCAGGCGGTTTTATCTGCCATGGACAGAGCTAAACTCTCCATTGAAACTACGCCAGAACAGCTAGTTGGGCTAGTCTTTCCGGGAGGAGGTTCCCCGGCGTTGACTTTTTCAGACAAAGAATTGCCGCCTGAGGGCGTGGATCACAATAGACCTCTCTACATCTCTGTAGAATGCAGGGATAAATGGATTCCGGTGGTACTTGTTGATACCGGGTCCGCTATCAATGTTTGTCCGGCCAGAACGGCGTATGCAATTGGGTTAAAGCCTGCGGACTTCACACCGACTACTCAAGTAATCAGAGCTTACGATAATACAAGCAGGGATGTCCTGGGGACAGTGAAAATCCAAACCAAGATTGGGCCCGGGCAACACGAAGTAGATTTTCATGTCTTGGAGGTCCCTGCATCTTTCAACATGCTTTTGGGGCGACCCTGGTTGCATCAGGTGAAGGCCGTCTCATCTACTCTACATCAAATGGTGAAATACCCCTACGGAAAGGGAGTAGCCATTGTTTTTGGGAATTCGTCAATCCATCCCCCTCCGGAGGTATCTACGCCAGTCCTTGAGATTGAACACGGCATGGAGGACCTGTTCATATCAGGATTTACTTTGGCTGAGGCCCGGGTAGTACAGAATATCATGGCTGTGAATGAGGGTTTGTATGTCAGCGCTCAAGCCGTATACCTCATGAACAAGCTACAGCATATCCCTGGGATGGGATTGGGAAGAAGCGGCCGGAAAGGCGTTGCAGCGTTGGCCGAAGTGCCACATAATCCACATACCTTTGGATTGGGTTATCTGCCCACCAAAGAAGATTGGGCAAGGAAAGGAAAGGAAATGGCTAGCAGAGCCAGAGCAAAGCAGGCTGGGAAGCCTTTTGATTTAATGCACAGGCCCATCTGGGGTACCCTGAACGGACGCTTTGTCCGGGAGGGGGAAGATTTTCCATTTTGCGGCTTCCCAGAGCCATGGTTAAACGCGGAGAGGAAGCGCGTACCGGGCTTCGAAATCTTCTTCGACCTGCAACTATCCGGGGATGACGTTGCCACAGAGCAGACAGACCCAACAACTGAGGCTGAGCAGAATAAGGCAGGGGAGCCTGAGGGCACTGAATTGGAAATGGGGGTAGCACTGGCAAGTCTCCTCTCTGATCCTCTGATCGACCAAGATTGCTTGGGGAATAACGCCGTGGTTTCCATGATTGGAGATGAAATGGCCGTGAGCCAACCAGCGGCTATTTTGGACGCATCGATCGCACCTTCCCTCACTTGGCAGTATGAAGAGGGATTCTTATCCAGCAGTTCCGGGTCAGGTAGTGAGCCGGAATCTGATTCCACCGAGTTTTCTGAGTCGGAATCAGGTTCCAGCTCGACTGAGTCTGAGTCTGGTACTCCTGGGGGTGTCAACCCGGATGCCAAAGTCCTGTCCAGGTCGTCTTTTTCCTTTTCTTTTGAGTCTGTTGTAACAGAAGATTTGGACGATTTGGATGAACTTAATGAGAATGAGGTGAATGTGGTTTCCGAGTACTTCTCTGTGCCCCTAATTTATTGCTTAAATCAGGACTTTCAAAATTTTGATCAAAACGACGAGGACGAAGTTCCTCCGGTTTTACAACGACTAATTGAGCAAGAGCAAGAGAGGTTTGTTAAGCCCTTAACGGATGAAATCATTTCTGTAAATATTGGTACTGAGGAGGACCCGCGGCTGGTCCAGATCGGGTCCACGCTGTCTTCAGAGGAACGCGAGCGCTTAGTCGCTTTATTAAAAGATTTCAAAGATGTTTTCGCGTGGTCCTACGAAGACATGCCTGGGATCGATCCTGAGATTGTACAGCATCGGATCCCCCTTGACCCCGAGGCCCGACCTGTCAAACAGAAGCTCAGAAGGATCCGCCCGGATTGGGCTCTTAAGATCAAGGAAGAGGTCACCAAGCAAATTGACGCAGGCTTCCTGCTAGTCTCTGAATATCCGACTTGGCTGGCCAATATAGTTCCGGTGCCAAAGAAAGATGGCAAGATCCGGGTGTGCGTAGACTTCAGGGATTTAAACCGAGCCAGTCCGAAGGACGATTTTCCCCTACCGCACATCGATGAGTTAGTGGACTTCACAGCAGGGCACGCTTTGCTCTCATTCATGGATGGCTTTTCAGGATATAATCAGATAGTGATGGCGCCGGAGGACAGAGAAAAGACTGCATTCACCACCCCGTGGGGGACATACTGCTATCGGGTCATGCCGTTTGGGTTGAAGAATGCTGGGGCTACTTATCAACGGGCCGCGACCACAATACTACATGATATGATCCACAAAGAGGTTGAGGTGTATGTGGACGACATGATTGTCAAGTCCAAGGAAAGAGAGGGCCACTACGCCGCCTTGCGCAAGTTTTTCCAAAGGATCAGAGAATTCAGGTTGCGGTTAAACCCTCAGAAATGTACATTTGGTGTTACAGCGGGAAAAATGCTGGGGTTTCTGATTACACAAAGGGGCATCGAGGTCGACCCTTCCAAAATTAAGGCCATCTTAGAAATGCCACCACCAAGGACTGAAAAGGAGGTGCGAGGCTTTCTGGGTAAAGTGCAATTCATAAGACGGTTTATTTCAAAACTAACCTTGACTTGTGAACCACTTTTTGGCCTCCTGAAGAAAGGAAAGAAGTTCCAATGGGACGGCCGATGTCAAGCTGCATTTGAACAGATTAAAGAGTATCTACAGAACCCGCCCGTTTTATCACCACCAGAACCGGGGAAACCGTTGATTTTGTATCTATCAGTGACTGAAACCACAATGGGCTGCATGCTTGCACAAGAATCTGAAGATAAGGTGGAGAAAGCCATTTACTATTTGAGCAAGAAAATGCTGGAATATGAGACCCGATATACACCACTGGAAAAGGCTTGCTTAGCCCTGGTATGGGCTACCAGGAAGCTGCGGCACTACCTGTTAGCTCACTCTGTAATGCTGGTTTCACGACTCGATCCCATCAAATATCTTTTCGAGAAACCAGCGCTTACGGGTAAGCTAGCTCGCTGGTTGCTGTTGCTCTCCGAGTTTGATCTCACATATGTGACGCGCAAGTCAGTAAAAGGAAGAGCAGTGGCAGAGTTCCTTGCCGACCACCCGGTTGAGGGGGATGAAGCAGTTGAGTATTTATTCCCAGATGAATCAATTTTGCATATCGACGAGGAAACTTGGACAATGTACTTTGACGGAGCCTCAAATCAACATGGGTATGGGATAGGAGTGTTGCTGATAGCACCCGACAATTCCCGTATCCCTCTAGCCTTCAAACTCCGGTTCAAAGTCTCAAATAATGAAGCAGAATATGAGGCGTGCATCGCTGGTTTAGAAGCAGCCCTGGAACTAGGGGCAAGACGGCTGGACGTCATTGGGGACTCGAACCTTGTTGTGTCTCAAGCTAAAGGAGACTGGAAAGTAAAAGAAGAAAATATGATAATGTATCACCAGACCTTGGACTTGCTGATTCCTCGGTTTGAAAAGTTAAACTTCGCTCATCTACTAAGAGAGAACAACAAGTTCGCAGACGCCTTAGCAACTCTATCATCAATGATAGACATCCCGTGTGGAGTCCGAATGCGTCCAGTCATCATCGACCAGAAATTTGTACCTGCTTATGAGTCGATTGCAACCATAGATGAAGTTCAGGACGAACACCCTTGGTACTACGATATCTGGAATTTCTTGGAGAAAGAAACATACCCGCCAGGGGTAAATGCCAAAGACAAGAGGGCAATTAGGAGAATGTCGGTTCAGTTCATTATCTGTGGGGGTAAGCTGTATAGAAGAGGTCATCTGGGAATGCATAAACTGTGTGTTGATGCTGAAGAGTCTAAGCGTCTGATGGAAGCCATCCACGGGGGTGAATGTGGTGCACATATGAATGGGGTGATGTTGGCACGGAAGATCCTTAGACAAGGTTATTATTGGTCCACCATGGAGGAGGATTGTATTGGTTTCGTCCGGCGATGCCACAAATGTCAGATTCATGCAAATCGCATGAACATTCCGCCGTCAAAGCTATACAACATGACTTCGCCATGGCCGTTTTCTGTCTGGGGAATTGATGTAATCGGAGCTGTTACGCCGAAGGGGTCGAATGGGCATGAGTTCATCCTCGTAGCGATAGATTATTTTACAAAGTGGGTTGAGGCCCAATCTTATGCAGTGTTGAAGGCTTCACACGTCGCAAAATTCATCAGAAACAACATTATCTGTCGCTACGGAGTCCCAAATGAGATAGTTTCTGACAATGGTTCCCACTTCAAGAAGGAGGTGATTGATTTGTTGGAGAAATACAATGTGGCTTTTCATAAGTCGTCTACTTACCGGCCACAAACCAACGGGGCAGTTGAGGCCGCCAACAAGAACATCAAGCGCATACTACAGAAGATGGTGGAAACCTATCGGGATTGGCCAGATAAGCTGCCGTTTGCTCTGTGGGGCTACAGGACTTCGATCAGAACTTCTACCGGGGCGACTCCGTACTCATTAGTCTATGGGATGGAGGCCGTCCTGCCTATTGAGATTGAAGTCCCGTCTTTGAGAGTATTGGCCGAGTGCCAGATAGCCGAAGCAGATTGGCAGCAGAATAGGTTTGAGGAACTCATGCTCTTTGATGAAAGAAGATTGAAAGCACTGTACCACGTCCAAGGCTATCAACGCAGAATCGCCCGGGCCTTCAACAAGAAGGTTAAGTCCAGGAATTTGAAAGAAGGAGATTTAGTGCTCAAGGACAACCGAGCTCCCATCCACGACCCAAGGGGCAAGTTCAGACCTAATTGGACTGGTCCTTACATCGTCAAGTCAATCTGGTCAGGTGGAGCTGTGGTCCTGATGGATCTAGATGGCTTGGAGTTTTCCCAACCGATCAATATGGACAAGTTGAAGAAATACTACCCCTGAGAGGCTCGCTAGGCCGAAAACCCGAAAGGGCGACCTAGGCAAAATTCAGAGCATAAAAAAAAAAAATTTGAAATTATAAAAACTGAGCTCGCAAGGTTGAAAACCCGCAAAGGGCGGCCTTGGCAAAAGTTAGAGTGCAAAAGGAGAGTAAAAATACCCGAGCGAACCTAAGCCTGAACTACGTAAGGCTTGATTCCCATCTTTGGGATACGTAGGCAGCTTCATCTTGAAGTTCAGTCACAATCTTTTCCCCGATCAACCTTGTCCATTTTGATCATCTCAGTCATCTTTGTTCATCAGCATTTGTTGTGATCTCCGGTACAGTGCTATTCAAACTAGGGGCAACTTTCCGTTGCGATGAAGTGCTGCGGCATCATTCAAACTAGGGGCAACTTTCCAGTTGCTAGGATTCGGGGTTGTGCATCTCAGTGACAGATCTCAGGCGTGTCCAGTTCTGATCCATATCGAAAATAGTTTTGAAAAGTTTTAATAAAAGTTGGCTTTGTTCAAATTATCTTCTTACAACTAAGACCATTTTTGGACCAAAAGTGGAGAATTTTCAGTACCCCAACCTTCAATTTTGTTGATTTCAAAAACAGAGTTCTGTTGCTCTTGCATACAATTGAAGTTGCTTTTTATTACATTCATAACGAAAACTTGAAAGTACTAATAAAGCAATAAATCTGGGGCACAGTCCAGTCAGGTGTCCCTGCGCCCCCTCCCAGAGCTAGTTGAAGCCTCTGATGCCAACTTGGGCCCAACTTGTGCTCCTTCGTTGAGCCAATCCCAGCGCTCATCAGACCAAGTGCAACTGAAGACAGGGGCAGGGGCCAAAAGCCCTCTAACTCTCCAAGCAATGCGGTCTGCTGATAAATTGCACATCCATTCAAACCACCAGTTCCCATCAGGAGCATTGACTAGGTGTTGCCGAAAGAAGTAGCTGCGGGCTGAATAAGCAGGGCAAGAGTCCACAACTTGCAACTTATCCATCAACCTTATCTGGGGAGGGATGAAAAAATGAGAGATTAAAGAATAGAGAGATGTGCGATGAGAGAAAAGCGAGATAGGGGTTTTGTGAGAAAAATCGAGCCCGAGGGCCGAGTGATGTGAGTGAACATATATGTGAGCTTGGATGGGAAACATTACCTGTAGCAGTAGTGGACTCCCTGCAAATCTGGTTGTCTCCCGGCAGTAGAAGGCATCCAGGCCTATCAATTTTGGATACATTCCATTCTTCAGGTAGTCCATCCAAAGTACATCTTGTTGTATTTTTGTTTATCGAGTTGTTGTTTTTGCTTATTGAGTTGTAAGTTTTGTCGAGCTGTCGCATTTTGTGTTTTGAGTTGTTACCCTTTTGATTACACAATTTTTGTTAAGTCTTGTCGATTGAGTCGTTAACATTGTTGTACTTTGTTTATCGAGTTGTAAACTTGCTAAGATTCTGTTTTATTTCTTAGTGAGTCAATTTGTTTTCATTTGTTGCGTCGGTTCACTACCTGACCCGGTAATACATGAGGCACATTTTCATTCAATTCCACTTTGTGCAAAATAATGCGATGCGATGCTAAGAATTTCAAATACAATATCTTTTCAAAAGCTGTTTCATTTCATCATGTTTTACAACAAAATAAAGGTACAAGTTTTACAGAAAATAAAACTGCCTAACAATGTGCAAAGTGCTACAAACTACTAGCTAAAAAGTAGAATAAAGCAGGAAATAACATCAGTGCCCTCGGGAGCGGGAATGGGGAGGCCCTCTCATCCTCTTCTGCGGGATAATCTCTACCTCATCATCACCATTTGAATCGGAACTGTCGTCCTCCGGATCCCCCTCAGGCTCGTCTCCACTCCCGGAACCAAGACCGGAGCCTCCCCCTCCAGGAGATGTGTCTGACACATGATCTGCGACCTCCTCCTCGTCGTCCTCAACAATGGGTGCCCTGCGTCTGCGAGACGACCCTCCTCCTCGAGCTCCTCGGTGAGGCCGAGATGGCCCAGCTCCTCGAGGCCCAGTACCTCTACCTCTCTGAAAAGGCCCGGGAGGCCCACCTTGTGTCGAAGCATAGACTGGAGGCATCTGAAAATGCAAAGTGCAATACATCAGTTCAAACATAAAAAGCAGGTGCAAGTACAGTATGGGAGTGGGGTGTGTGCTAGATGTGTTCTACACAGCCTATCAGTGCAATGGAATGTTTAAAGCCAGAGCGTTAACAGAAATATGATAAGTGCAAGAAAGATGAAGGGTACCTGGAAGCCCATGATGGACATCTGTGCCTCTCTGCGCAGGACCATCCCCTCGAGTGAGGCCACCACTCCGAGCATCTGATCTATGTAATCCCGAGGTGGCTGCAGATACAAGCTCAATTCATCAATTGATAAGCAACTGTCAAAATGTCTGTGTGACAAATGAAAAATGGCAGAACATACCGGTGGTGAGTCAGGATCACTGACGTATCTGTGACCAGGCGCCGGAGGCTCCATGGGGATCGGAATCGGGGAGGTAGCCCCATACTGCCAACACGTCAACTCAGTCGGCATCTCTGGCCATCCAGGGTGATCAAGAGTCGGAGGGATCGGAGGAATCGAACTGCCTCTACCTCTAGATGTGCCAGCCCTGCTAGAAGAAGGGATGTCTGTAGCACGAGCGTGACTCGAAGATGGTGCGCCAGCGGGCCTCCGTGCCGGAGCCCGTACTCCCGTCAAGGGGGGCATCAAATATATACGGCGGTAGGTGGAGTAGCTCCCATCAACAAGATGTAATAACGCATCACTGCCCTGCATAGCACTACTGACCTCCTCAGGAGATAATCTATCAGCAGTCCGCATGGTGTCTGGAGGCACAGCAGGAGGGTCCTGAGAATTCCCCCCCCATAGCTGGCGCTGGAAGCGTTCCCCCAGGAACCAAACTCTACCCACTGGTCCCTCGAGCAGGAACCTATACTGGGAACTAGTCGACCCCCCGGGGTACTGATCCTCGAGGTCGTCGCCGAAGATTGCCCAAGGCTGCCAGGTGATCTGCGGATAACCAGTGCATAAGTCAATCAGAAATCAGAACATACAAAGCAGATCAAAGATGAAAATGGAAAAGGAACTGAGAGTTTTAAAATACCTCTGTCGCTCGAACAGTGTCAAAGTACTGCCGCAGAGAGAAGAGAGTCTCTCGAGGCCTCGACAAATGCTCGCCCTCAAACATCAGTGAATATGGGGTCATAGGAGGTCCTGTCACCTCCATCTCCGGGGCTAATGTGGGAAAATATGCATATACCCATAGCTGAGAAAAGCAGTGCGGGATGTAAATACAAGGTGCTAGAGGCAGAATACCGAGTGCAAAGTGCGCCGTGTGTGCAGTGAACAAGCAATGAGAAGCAAAAAATGTAAATCAAAAGGACAGAATGTACCTCCCAGGCTCTCCAATAGCCGCCGAGTAAATCTCCCCGTCCGCGAGAGACTGCGCTCATGTAACAGAACAGGGTAGCCAGGCTAGCGCCGCCCCAATCATACTGGCTGACCTGTGATAGGTCTACCAAAGCACTCAGGAGATATAATCCTACCATGTTCCCTCTATCGGCGAACAAGGTGGTGCCGAGGAGATACATGAGAAAACCGCGGGCATACTGCTCCGCCTCCTCAGGAGTACCAGGCTCCATCTGTGGCCGCCGGAAGTGCAAAGCAAACCAGGAGTATCGGACTCTCCCCGAACCTCTGTCTACAGGCGGGTGTGTCCCCAATAGGTGCATCCAAGCAGCCTCCCACTGGCCCATATCCTCGTCATAGGGAATGGGTACACCGCCTACGTCTAGGCCGGTGAGTATAGCGAAGTCCAGCGGGGTCATGGTCATATCCCCGGCTGCAGAAAAATGGAAAGAATTGGTGGTGTCCCACCACCTCTCTGCTAGAGCCGCGAATAAAGTCCTACTGATGAGGCAACGAGATAGTCCCCGGCAGAATGGTCCAAATCCTGCGAGGTCGACCAAGCCCCGGACAGCTTCCGGAAGCTCAAAATACCACTCCCTCGCGGTGACGGAACCGTATCCTCGCACTGTGCGAGAATGAACCTGCATTTAGAATGAATGCATAGATCAGCAAATGAAGTGAAAATGAGCTGTGTGCAAATAAAGTGAAAATGAGCTGTGTGCAAATGAAGTGAAAATGAGCTGTGTGCAAATGAAGTGAAAACGGGCTGCGTGTTCAGTAAATTTGGTATTTGGGCTGCGTGTTCAAAGTTTCAGTACATCTGAGTTTGGGACTGTGTGTTCTACTCAACATCAGTGGGCTGTGTGTTCACCTCAAATTGGGACTGTGTGTTCTACTCAACATCAGTGGGCTGTGTGTTCACCTCAAACTGGGACTGTGTGTTCTACTCAACATCAGTGGGCTGTGTGTTCACCTCAAATTGGGACTGTGTGTTCTACTCAACATCAGTGGGCTGTGTGTTCGCTTCAAATTGGGACTGTGTGTTCTACTCAACATCAGTGGGCTGTGTGTTCACCTCAAATTGGGACTGTGTGTTCTACTCAACATCAGTGGGCTGTGCGTTCGCTTCAAATTGGAACTGTGTGTTCTACTCAACATCAGTGGGCTGTGCGTTCGCTTCAAATTGGAACTGTGTGTTCTACTCAACATCAGTGGGCTGTGTGTCCGCTTCAAATCTGGGCTGTGTGTTCAGTACATCAAGTTTGGGGCTGTGTGTTCTACTCTCAATTAGTGGGCTGTGTGTTCGCTTCAAATCTGGGCTGTGTGTTCAGTGCATCAAAGTTTAGGGCTGTGTGTTCTACTTTCAAATCTGGGCTGCGTGTTCAGAAAATCTGAGTTTTGGGACTGTGTGTTCTACTCTTAGTCAGTATGTGCTGTGTGCTCATTTTCAACTTCGGGCTGTGTGTTTGGCGAATCAATGTTTGAGCCGTGTGTTCAATTCCTAACTAATGTATACTACGCGCTCACAATTGTTCAATGAGCTGTGTTCACGAAATTCAAGTGGCTAAGTCACATGCTCAGGATGCAAGTACTATGTCATAAGCTAAACTATGTGTCTAAGCATGGCAGGGGAATGAAATGCACGAGGAATACAGAGACTAAAGTAAAATACCTCTGCATCATAAGAGAGGTGCTGCTCTGGCTCTCGTAAGAGAAGATCCCTTGGTACTCGGTCGTTAAACTCAGTGAAATGACGAAAAGTGGCCCGCGGAAGCCTATGAACCGCTGGAGCATATCGATCGGGAATGAAAGGGCGAACTCTCGGAGGCAATGCCATAATGTCAAAGTCATCTCCGGCGCCGGGAAAACCTCCGCCGTGAGGGAAATGGCCCGCCATGTCGAGAAATCTGCAAAGAGGAGCAAAAATGAGCAAAATGGGCCAAAGCTGGAAAAAGTCAACAAAAGTCAACTCTCGGGAAACAAAAAGTCAACAAAAGTCAACCCCCGGGAAAATTTTCCAAATAGTGAAACAAAATTACCTCAAGTGGTGAAAATGAGAAGAGAAGCTCCAAAGTCGAAATTTAGTCGCTTCAAAGTGCTTAAATCTGAAAGATTTCGCAAAAACAACTTGCGTGGGAGGCCGAGGGGCGCGTATAGAATGCAGATCTGAGAGAGAGAATGGCTTAGAGAGCAAGAGGAGAGAATTCCACACTTGGGGGTGTGATTTCGGATTGAATGGAGGTGCATATATATAGAAAAGGTCAAAATGACCATTTTGCCCCTGCTTTTGGCAGGTGGCCGGCCGGCCACCTAACCTGGCTGGCCGGCCCCTCTGCCTTTTGGCCCTGGCCGATGGCCTCTCCTAGGGCAATGGGCTGGCCGACCATGTCCCCCACCCCCTCCCCTGCCTCTCTGCAAATTTTGAGGAAGATCGGAGTTCCCGGGACCTGAAAAAGTTGAAGAAAAGTACACTTTCTGGCGCCGAATTGCTCCGCTGGAACTTTAACTGCAATTTCTGATATGTGTCTCGTCATTATTCATCAAAATCAGAGTGTATCCTTTTTAAACATGTTGTGAACTCTCCGGGAGTTGAATCAGAGGCCGCGATTGAGTTGCCGTCACCGAACTGCGCATTTTCCGGTTCATCATTTCATGTCAAATGGGCATCCTGATTTATGTTCGTTTTGCTTCATTGGGCTTATAATTTGCATTGTCATGAATGTTTCGCATGATTTCTTGATGTGCCATACTTTTGCGCTTGAACACGCGTTGACACGCACGCACTTTTCTCGCGTTATGTTGCATCCGTTCACCGACATTGTGTGTGTCAAGCTTTTCGAATCATAGGAATCGCATGGAATATATGTTGTAGCATATTGTTCTTGTTGAATTTCTCTCTTTTGCAGGCACGATATTGTATGTACGGTTCATTTGAGGCTGGTGCGACCAGACGAATCGCGCAGGTATCGTATCTTCTCCGTGTGAGACGCGATGAGAATTGAATGATTCTCCGCATTCCTAACTGCATGAAATGTAGTTGTTTGCTTTGCCCTCTTGCTTATAACTGTTGCATCTGTTTGTCAATACTTGCTTCATTACAGCTTGTTGCACTTGCATGATCACTTGGCTCCGCGCCTTTCATTTTGCATTTTGCCCCCTGCCTGCGGGCACGCCTGCGGGCACGCCTGCGGGCACGCATTCTCTTTTTATCTCGTATGATTGTCTAAGTCTTCGGCCTTGTCAAAAATGGGTCGTCTCTGGGCTTTGACATTCACTCCCGTCAATTCTTGACTTCCGAGTTCTGTCAAAGAGGGGCAACTGTAGACACCCCATTTTTGACCGACCTTAAGACTCAGACGTCACCGGTTGAGCGCTCGGTGATGTTGCATACTGTGCTCGTTCAGAAGTCTCAGAGTCGCGGCCGCGCGCCCTGCCTCCGGACCTCCGAACTATCTTCCCTACCTTGTCTCGGTTTGCGAACCAGGCTCGGTTTTCTCTATTTTCTTTCCTAAGGGAAGGGAGTGGTCCCGCAGATTATCTCCCGGTGGCCGTGAGCTACTTTTCGTGGCCGTAGGCCATTTTGCCCATTTCGGAGCCCGGTTCCCGGTTTTCGGGGCCGTTAGGCCGTGTGCCTCGGCTCGGGACCGCCCAACCATCTCCGCTTTCTCCGATTTTTGGCGGAGACCTCTGTTTTAATGTTCCGAGGAACACTGGGGCCCCTGATGCCCACTTCGCAGCCGAACACCACTTCCGGTGCCCGGCGACCCATTTTCGGGACCCCGAACCGCGTGATTTGGGCCCCGAGCATTCATTTTGCATCAGCCTTCTCCGGTTTTTGGCGGAGACCTCTGTTTTAATATTCCGAGGAACCCTGGGGCCCCTGATGCCCACTTCGTGGTCGTGTGCCACTTCCGGTACCTGTAGCCGGTTTTCGGGACCCCGAACTGCGTGTTTTGGTCCCGAGCATTCATTTCGCATCCATTTTCTCCGGTTTTTGGCAGGTATCTCTGTTTCATCATTCCAGAGGACACTGGAGTCGCAGATACCCACTTCGCTGCTGAACACCACTTCCGGCACCTGCAGCCCATTTCCGGGATCCCGATTTGCTCGGTTTTGGCCCCGAACATTCATTTCTCATTAGTTTTTGTTCAAACTTGGCAGGTACCTCTGTTTCAACATCAGGAAGATCACTGGGGGGTTAGAAGCTAGCAATTATCCCAGATAACCAGTTTCGCTCCTCCAGAGCCCGTTTTGCTCACTTCCGGGCCAATGTTGAACACCCTAGGGGCATTTTCTTCCAACCAAAGCTACATATCTGTGATGAGGGCATCTGGGAGGACACTTTGGTATGGTGGTCGGCCAGCAATTCATGGTTTCATTTTTGGGCCTCTCCTTCAAGCTCTATGTTGTGACTCTTGGTTCAATGTTGCCAAATTCAAACCTTGGATCCTTGTTCTACACATCTTGGAGGACACTTTGGCATAGTGGTCGGCCAGAAATTGTTGACTTCATTTTTGGACCTCTCCTTCAAGCTCTATGTTGTGGCTCCTGCTTCAGAGTTACCAGATTTCAACCATGGGGCCTTGTTCTACACACCTTGGAGGACACCTTTCTATACTGGTCGGCCAGAAAATCTCCTGTTCATTTTCTTGGGGTGGCCGGCCGGCCATGTAGGGTGGCTGGCCGGCCATGGAGGGTGGCTGGCCGGCCACCTTGCAAAAAAATACCTGGCCGGCCAGATTCTTGCTTTCCAGCCTGTCCCAGCTGTCCGGATATCTTCCAGCATATCCCGGGGCATCCGGGGATATTTCGGGAGGGAAAGATTGGGTGCTTTCCCTCCCCTTTTACACCCCATTTTCTTGCCTATTTGAAGGGCCCTCCCTCTCCTTCTTCAAGGTTGGAAAATTTTCCTTGAAGAACACATCTCCAAATTCCTCCATTTCCTTAGCTCAAAACTCCAAAAAAGCTTCAAGTGTCAAGGCCATTTCTTCACCAACCCTTAGCTCCACCATCAACACTACCACTCCAGCAGCTAGGAAGTGAATTTCAGAGGTTGAGAAGCTACAAATCAAGGCCAAGGATCAAAGAAAGACAAGTCTTCAAGGGTGAGTATTCAAAACTAACTTTTAGGGCTTTTTCTTGGTTCATTTTTATACTCTAATTGGTTGAGAATTGGGGCTCCGACCCCTACTTCTTTTGTGCTTGTTTTGAGCCCCTCTACAACTTTGTAGAAGGGCTCAACTTCATTTGATGCTTCTATGATACACTTGTTTCAATACCTAGCCTTTATGCCATTTTCTTGCATGCTAGTTTTGGTCCACTTGTGTTTGTTTCTAGGGGTCCGACCCCTACTGCTTTTGTTCTTATTTTGAGCCCCTCTACAACATTGTAGAGAGGCTCAACCCCATTTGGCCTTTGTATATACCACTTCCTTCAATATTCATCAAGTGTGCCACTCTTTTGCATGCAATTTTGACCTATCTCTATTTGTTTTTGGGGCTTCGACCCCTACTGACTTTGGTCTTATTTTGACCCCCTTTACATATTCCATGAAGAAAGTTTTGTCATTTGGTGTGTGCATTGCATGTCTCATGATATAGCCTATTTGGAGCCTATTTTGCATGGATCTTTTAGCATGATTGTGATCTGATTTTGAGAATGTCATCTTCTGCAATTGTGCTTATTTTTAGCTCATCTTCAATGTTGTAGAAGAAAGTTTGTCCATTTGGGGTTTGCATGTATCACTTGTCTCAATACCCCTCTTTTGGCCACTAACTTTGCATGCTTTGTTTGATCTATCCATGCTTGCATTTAGGCCATGTTTATTACTGAAAAAATGCCATTTTTGGGACTGTCTTGCTACTGTTCTTGCTTCCATGATCATATTTTGCATGTATAGCATGGCTATAGGCCATTTCGGGGCTTAATTTCGCATTTTCGGGATGAATGCATGCTTCGAGTGTCATTTTGAATTGTTTCGGGGCTGTTTTCCCCTTTATTTAAGTGCTGAAATTCCATTGCCATGCTTGCATATCATTTCCCATGCCATTTGTATCATTTTGCATCGCCTCGGTTTGCGTGCCAATGGGCACGCACTTCGAGGCACCTCATTTCTAGCATTCCGGCAGCCTATGTGAGTGAGCTGAGGCCCTCTCATGTTGGCGTAAGCCCAATTCGCATTTTCATGCTTGTATGCCATCGCCTCGGTTTGTGTGCCCGTGTGCACGCATTTCGAGGCACTTTGTCTTTATCCGACGGCCTCCTATGTGAGTGAGCTGAGGCTCTCCCATATCGGTGTAAGCCCATCGTTGCATTCCGTATGCCGTTTCGTCTCATTTTATCATTGCCTCGGTTCGCGTGCCCGTGGGCACGCATTTCGAGGCACTTCGGTTTTATCCGATTTGCATTCCATACCATCGCCTCGGTTTGCGTGTCCGCGGGTACGCATTTCGAGGCACTTCGGTTTTATCCGATTTTCTCATTTCATCATCGCCTCGGTTTGCGCGCCCGCGGGTACGCATTTCGAGGCACTTCGGTTTTATCCGATTTTCTCATTTCATCATCGCCTCGGTTCGCGTGCCCGTGTGACACGCATTTCGAGGCACTTTGGTTTTATTCGATTTTCTCATTTTATCATTGCCTCGGTTCGCGTGCCCGTGTGACACGCATTTCGAGGCGCTTCGGTTTTATCCGATTT
Organism: Camellia granthamiana; assembly: GCA_036172215.1. Taxonomy (NCBI): domain Eukaryota; kingdom Viridiplantae; phylum Streptophyta; class Magnoliopsida; order Ericales; family Theaceae; genus Camellia; species Camellia granthamiana. The sequence goes on from CM069910.1 coordinate 113,105,114, forward strand.
TGCATCGCACATCATCGCCTCGGTTTGCGTGCCTGTGGGTGCGCATTTCGAGGCACTTCGGTTTTATCCGATTCGCACTCCATATCATTGCCTCGGTTTGCGTGCCAGTGGGCACGCATTTCGAGGCATCTCATTCTTATCATTCCGGCATCCCGTGTGAGTGTGGCTGAGGCCCTCTCATATTGGTGTAAGCCCATCATTGCATTTCGCATGACATTCCGCATCGCCTCGGTTTGCGTGCCAGTGGGCACGCATTTCGAGGCATCTCATTTTCATAGCATCGTGTATGCTAGGTTGTATGTTAGTTGCATTTCATGCATATCATGCATATTGCACGGGAAACGAGGCGCATTCTGTACTCCGAGTAACGGAACGGGTCTCAATTCCCAAGTTACCGATACTCCGGATTACCCATGATGGAGTTAGGTTTTGTTGTAGCATTCATATGCATTCATCCCATATTGAGTTGTGCAATTCGGTTCCTCGGCCATCATGCATCGATATGTGTGATTGGTGGCACGAGGATCGAGACATGCATATATTTGTGAAATACACTGCTGTGCCCTTTTCCTGCTCTCTGTTGCAGCAAAATCCAGAGTTAGCAACTTTTTCGGAATCCGGCGCGCATTTCAAGAAACATTGCAAACAGAGGCTAATCAGGGCATCCCAGTGGATTTCCGCACCAGGCAGCCCAGCATTCACCGCTCATCAGAAGCAAGGCAGTCCCTGGCTTGCATGCCAGTTTTACTTCTTTTTTTTAATTAATTTGTTAATTAATTAGAATTTTGTATATTCTTTTATTCGGGCTGTATATTCTTTTATTCGGACTGTATTATTATTTATTCGGACCCTCTGCGCGAGGGCATAAATGTAATAAGGGTGGGTGAGTGTGATGTATGTCTTCCAACCCCCATTTCTTTCTCCCTTTTATTTACCCGCTTTGGATGGTTAGATATAAGGCATATTTCAATTAGCATACAGTATGATAGCATGTTTGCATCATTCATCTGTTTTGCATGCATTGGGCTCGGCACATCATACAAACTGCATCTGTATTTCAATTCCAAATTGAGTACATGATAGTTGTAGCATTCTACATGCCATGTTTAGAATAGCCGAGCCTGCTATAGTTGCATTTTGCATGTGTTGCATTAGGCATTTCAGCATAGTTAGAATTCATGCATGGATTTCTAATCGGTTTCTGTTTTGGCTGGGAGTACTCTGTAAGTTTTATGCTTTAGCATCCTTGCATGTGTGTGAGTGACTGCCATGATAGCATGCTTACCATGAGGCTATTTGCTTATGTGATATAAACTGCCTGAATGCCTGTGGGTGGAGGTTGAGTTATTTGAACTGGGACAAATCACTGATTGTTTGTTTTAAGCCCACTAGATAGTGGCAAAATCACTGTTTTCTAAGCCCACCTGAGGGTGGCAAATCCGCATTTTAGCCTACCTGCGGGTAGCACCATCACACCATTTTCAAACAAACAAACATGAAGTGTCTAGTTCCAATTCAGACGACTCAGTCTATACTTGTTTGCTGTGAGCATCACATAGTAACCTAGGCTTAATAACCGGAATAAGAGCATACAATGTTTTCAAAATCAGATATCATGATTAGTAGAGGCCGGTCTTCGACCGGGCGAGAGGGGGTGCTCACGATGTGACCTTCCCTAATCGTACCCAAGTTCCCGAGCCAACTTTGGTGATGACGGACACGTGGCCTTTTGGCACCGAGTCAGGGTTTCCTAAATTTCCCATTTTAAAAATATTTAGGTGGCGACTCTGTTATCTGGCAAAGCAGTCCATGTTTGGCACTTCTTTCAAAAAATCTGTTTTCTCAAAACGATTTGCCGGATTTGGACTCTTTGGTTCAGATTTAGAACCGCAAACAAAAATCGAGTCCGAACTGTAGCGAGGTCCCTCGCGGGCGTTGTTACAGATACATCTTGTAATACAATTCTGGTGAATGAAAGGATGTGGAACTTTATATATATATATCATGTCTATATTGTTGGGGTTTATGTTATTATTTTGAGGGCGTTACAACTTGGTATCAGAGCGTACCGGGTTCGAATACTTTGGGTACGTGGGAAGTGATTAGGATCACAATGGGTTTGTCTCGCTTGATAGAGACTTAGTGTAGAATCATATGATATGTGTTTAAATTGATAACATGCTTATGTGATTAATTGGGTATGGGATTTAGTTTCTAGGATATTGATTGAATCTTTGGGTTTCTGGGAGTCTTGTTGGAAAAGCACTTGATCAATGCTGTTTCTAACCGGTACTCTAGTAACGCCTTGGGACTATCATTATCCGGAAATGAAATTCGTAAGTGCTTATGTGTTTGTGTGCTTACGTGGAATGAATTACAGTTGTCCATGCATTAGGACGTGAGTGTTTAGTTTTGGCACGTTTATGAATGTGCTAATGTTCTGTGTTACCTTTATTAGGATGTCAGGGCGAGCAAGAGGTGGTAGGCGTGGTAGGCCTAGGAGGCAGGAGGTGCCATTACCGGAGGAGATTCCGGCAGTTCAGGAGGGGGTTGGTCAGGCCAATGTGGCCGAACCAGCAGGTCAGCAGGCCATGAGTGCCTTGGCCCAGGAGATAGCAGGAGCTCTGGGTATTCTCAGAGCAGGGAATCAGGCAGCTGAGGCGGGGCCTTCCTTCTTGAAAAGGGAGTTCTTCCGGTCTAACCCGGAGGAGTTTGTCGGGGATCCTAAGGAGCCATTGAAGGCAGACGAGTGGCTAGAACAGATGAGTAAAACGTTCGAGATGCTAGGCATTGAGGACGGAGCATTGAAAGTGACCTTGGCATCCTTCCAGCTGAAGGGAGATGCGGGTCAATGGTGGAAATATGAGAAAGTTCGTGTTGGTGGTGCTTGGGAGGCGTTTGTGAATGCTTTCCAGGAGAGGTTTTTATCTGCTGTGGCAAGAGAGAGGCTGAGGGATCAGTTCAGCAAGCTTAAGCAGGAGGGTTTGTCTGTAGCCGAGTTTGAGGCTACATTTACTAGCTTGTCCAGGTTCGCACCTGAACTTGTGGCGACAGAGGAGCGCCGTTGCTACGAGTTTGAGCGGAAGTTGAGATGGGATCTCAAGTTGAAAGTTGGTGGACCCTACATTCGAGATTACAGGCATTTGGTGGATGCTGCAGCTCATATGGAGCTGATGATGCAGGAGGGAGAGGAGGAGAAACATGGAGGCTCCAAGAGGGGCCAAGAGGGACAGGGCGATGGTAGGAGGCAGAGGGGTTATAACCCTCAGCCGTCCCAGAGTGGTTTGGCTAGGTCGACTTTCCCAGTACCGAGTGCAGGCTCCGGGAGGGGCAGTCAGGGAGAGTTCACCTGTTTCAAGTGTGGCCAGCCGGGTCACAAGGCTTCAGTTTGCCCACTGAAGGGCGGGGGTCAGAGAGCTGCTTCTTCGTCAGCTAAACCGCAGAGTCAGAGTTCGGGCAGGGGGCAGCCCTTGTCTTGTTATCAGTGTGGACAGCCTGGGCACCTGAAGAGGTTTTGCCCGCGGTTGAGTGCCACTTCAGGAGCGTCTGGTTCTAGGCAGACGCAGGGTTTTCAGCCAGCTCAGTCTGTGCAGGCCTCGAGGGCCAATCCGGGGGCTTCGTCGTCCCAGTCAGTGCAGCAGTCCTATGCTCCGAGAGGTGAGCAGGTGGATCAGGGGCCTACAGGGCGCGTGTATGCTGTTACCGCGCAGGATCTTGTACCGGCTCCATCAGTAGTGAGAGGTACCTTTCTGTTTTGCAACTCGGTTGCTAGAGTGTTGATAGATACGGGTGCATCTCATTCTTTTGTATCTGCTGCATTTGCATCTGTGTTGGAGTTGGAGTTAGCACTATTAGCATCTCCTATTTGTGTTGTGTCACCTATTGGGGGTGAGTTGATCTTGAAACACGGATGTAGAGGTTGTGATATTGAGGTCGACGATCATCGTCTTCCGTTTCCTTTTGTAGTTATGCCCATGAAGGGCTTTGATGTTATTTTGGGTATGGACTGGTTATCGTCATACCGAGCTGTTATTGACTGCTACCGCCAGAGGGTTACTTGTTGTACTGTGAGCGGGGAGTATTTCCATTTCTTGGGAGACCGGGTTGGTAGTATTGTACCACCGGGGTATGGTCCGCGAGGGCGGAATGAGCTTAGTGGTTTACTTGCTAGCTTTGAGAGTGGTGAGTGTGATGAGATTCAGATTGTGTTGCCGAGGGTAGTTTGTGAGTACTCGGATGTTTTTCCCGAGGACCTTGTTGATTTGCCACCTCACCGAGAGATTGAGTTCTCTATCGATTTAGTGCCCGGCACGGCGCCGATTTCTATGGCACCTTACCGTTTTGCTCCAGCAGAGTTGGTTGAGTTGAAAGTTCAGCTCCAGGAATTGCTAGATAAGGGCTTTGTTCGCCCTAGTGTTTCACCGTGGGGAGCGCCGGCACTCTTTGCTAAGAAGAAAGATGGTGCCTTGAGATTGTGTATTGACTACCGGAAGTTGAATCGGGCTACGGTTAAGAATAAGTACCCTATGCCCCGTATAGATGATTTGTTTGACCAGTTGAAGGGTTCCCGTTGTTTCTCTAAGATAGATTTGAGATCGGGTTACCACCAGTTGAGGGTCAGGGAGGAGGATATTCCGAAGACGGCATTCCGTACGCGGTATGGCCATTATGAGTTTTTGGTAATGCCATTTGGGCTTACCAACGCACCGGCAGTCTTTATGGACTTGATGAACCGGATCTTCCGGGAATTCTTGGATCGTTTTGTAGTCGTCTTTGTGGACGATATTCTTATCTATTCACCTTCAGAGGAGGAGCACGAGGAACACTTAAGAGTGGTGCTTGAGTTGCTTAGAGCCCATAGGCTGTATGCCAAGTTTGGGAAGTGTGAGTTTTGGCTAAGAGAAGTCAAGTTCTTAGGCCATGTGGTTTCCGGGGAAGGGGTGTCCGTTGATACATCCAAGACTGAGGCAGTGCAAGATTGGGCACAGCCCAAGAGTGTGTTTGAGATCCGCAGTTTTCTGGGATTAGCTGGGTATTACCGCCGGTTTGTCAAGGATTTCTCCAGGTTAGCTTCACCGTTGACCAGATTGACTCGAAGGGGAGTCAGCTTTGTATGGAGTGAGACTTGTGAAAAGTCGTTCCAGGAGTTGAAAGTTAGACTGACCACCGCTCCGGTCTTGATTATTCCGGAGAGAGGGTTGGGTTATGCAGTCTATTGTGATGCCTCACGAGAGGGTTTGGGTTGTGTATTGATGCAAGAGGGGAAAGTGGTAGCTTATGGCTCACGTCAGTTGAAAATTCACGAGAAGAATTACCCTACGCATGATCTAGAGTTAGCGGCTGTGATCTTTGCCTTGAAAATCTGGAGGCACTACCTTTATGGTGAGAGATTCGAGGTGTTCTCGGATCACAAGAGTCTGAAATATCTGTTTTCACAGAAAGACTTGAATTTGAGGCAGAGGAGGTGGATGGAGTTCATTGAGGATTACGACTTCGAGTTGCACTATCACCCAGGGAAGGCCAATGTTGTGGCCGATGCCCAGGAAATCCATTAGTGATGTAGCGTGTGTAGCCATCCGGGAGTGGGAGATGTTGGGGGCCATTGGAGAGTTTGATTTGCTTTTGAGCGAATCCGTTGAGGCTGCGGCCTTGTTTTCTGTTGTTGCGCAGCCTACGCTTGTGACTAGAGTGTTAGAGGCACAGAGGGGTGACCTTGAGGTGGAATCCCTCAGAGAGAAGATCTCCAGTGGGAAGGTTGAGAAGGGTTTGACAGTGTATCCCGACCTGAGTGTGAGATACCGAGACCGTTTGTTTGTACCGGAGACTTGCCGAGAGGAAGTACTCCGAGAGTTTCACCATTCGCGCCTTGCGGTGCATCCGGGAGGTACTAAGATGTACCGGGATTTGGGTCGCCAGTTTTGGTGGCGGGGTATGAAGAGAGATGTGGCAGTTTTCGTGTCTAAGTGCCTTACTTGCCAGCAAGTGAAGGCCGAGCATCAGAGGCCAGCGGGTTTGTTACAACCCTTGCCTATTGCCGAGTGGAAGTGGGAGCATGTCACTATGGACTTCGTTGTAGGTCTTCCGAGGACTCAGCGGGGTAGTGATGCTATTTGGGTGGTTGTAGACCGGTTGACTAAGTCGGCGCACTTCATTCCTATGCGCGTGAGAGATTCAGTAGATCATCTTGCCGACTTGTATATTCGGGACGTAGTGAGGTTGCACGGGGTCCCAGTGACGATCGTCTCAGATAGAGATCCTCGTTTTACTGCTAGGTTGTGGCAGAGTTTGCAGAGTGCCTTGGGTACTAAGTTGACCTTTAGTACAGCTTATCATCCTCAGACTGACGGGCAGTCCGAGCGTACTATTCAGATCCTCGAGGATATGCTTCGGGGTTGTGTCCTTGATTTCAGTGGGACGTGGGAGAGGCACTTACCATTGGTAGAGTTTGCCTACAACAACAGTTTTCAGTCTAGCATTGGTATGGCACCGTTTGAGGCCTTGTATGGCCGACCTTGTAGGTCTCCAGTTTGTTGGGCCGAGGTGGGTGACGCACCTTTGTTGGGTCCGGAGTTGGTTAGGGAGACGACGGAGAAAGTTGAGCTTATCCGTAGGAGGCTTGTTACAGCCCAGAGTCGTCAGAAATCTTATGCTGACCGTAGGAGAAGACCATTGGAGTTTGAGGTAGGTGATCATGTGTTTCTGAAGATATCACCTAGACGGGGTTTGATGAGGTTTGGAAAGAGTGGGAAGTTATCCCCTCGGTTTATTGGGCCTTTTGAGATCCTAGAGAGGGTTGGCGAGGTTGCTTATCGTTTAGCTTTGCCGCCACAGTTATCCGGGGTTCATGACGTGTTTCATGTGAGTATGCTTCGGAAGTATGAGCCGGATCCATCACATGTGTTGGATTGGACCGACTTAGAGGTAGATGAGGATGCCTCGTATGAGGAGAGACCGGTTCGGGTCTTGGATAGGCGGGATCAAGTCCTGCGTGGCAAGACCATCCCTTTGGTTAAGGTTTTGTGGAAACATCACGGAGTGGAGGAGGCCACTTGGGAACGTGAGTTGGGAGTCCGCGAGAAATATCCGGACTTGTTTGTTGATGTGTAATCAAGTGTTGCAATTGTGTAATTGTAATGAAATTTAAGAGTATTGAAAATGTCTTAAATTGAGGAACATGGTGCATGTTTGTTGTAGAACTTACCTTGTTATGGGAGTTGATTATAATATTGCATGTGTTGGCTATATTATAGAAATGGAATTGTATCATGATTATTGCTTATGATATGAATTGTGAACCATGTGTGTTGGAAATGGTTGAAATGAAAAGAGAATGCATGTTGAAATGTATATGTTGTAGAATGCCTCTTGATAAGAGATGGAATGACCGGGCATGGGTCGAATTGTGGAATGTTGTGGTGTAACGTTGTTCAAAAGAAAGGAAAAACTTGCTTTTCAAAAACTTGTTTTTCACAAATGTGTTCTTAATTTCGGGGACGAAATTCTTTAAGGGGGGGAGGTTATAGCGGTCCCGGGTTTACCCCTTGTTGTACAGTGATTCGGACATGTGTCCGTGGATGTTGGTAGTTGAGTATTGTCTTGTTTACATCCTTTCCTACTTTGTATTTGAGTTATAGGATGTATTGGGCAGGTTTGTTACAGGTTGGTTGTGTTTGGAAACCAAGTGTTGCTGCCCAGAATTTTGGCTGGTCGCTCGAGCGAGGGTTTGGTCGCTCGAGCGAGGGTTGGTTTTGTGTCTGGTGGCTCGAGCCAGAGTGGCTTCGCTCGAGCGAGCGACTGCGTCTGGCTCAGACCTGAAGGTTGTGTTTCTTCGCTCGAGCGAGCTGGTTCGTCTTCGCTCGAGCGAGCGTCGTACTGCAAATCGGGAAATTTGCACTGTTGGCTCGAGCGAGCGTGTGTCTTCGCTCGAGCGAGACCAGTTTTTGTGTCTGGTCGCTCGAGCGACGGGGTCTTCGCTCGAGCGAGCCTGTTTATATCAGCAAGGCAGCACCGAACTAAACATCACTTTTTCTTAACTTCATCTTCTTCAAACCCTTATTTTGAGAGCTTCTCTCTCTACACTTGCACTCTCTCTAAGATTTGATCTACCTAGGGTGATTTCCTACCCTAAGGCCTTTGTTAAAAAGCTAGAGGGTGGCTTGGGCTTCGTTTTAATCGGAACAAATTTGGTTTTGGAGCAAGTTGGGTGTTGGGCATCATCTCCTTTGGAGCTCATTCTTTGAGGTAGGGATATCCTACTCCTCTTTATGAGTTTTGTCTTTCAATTTTAGCATTTTGATATGTTGGAAGTTGTTGTGTAATTTTGGGAAAACTTTGGGCCATTGTGTAATTTTACAAAAGTTGGGGGTTTTTGTCTATGATAAACCTAGAAGCATGTTTGGTATATAAACATGGAATTAATGTTGAAACATTAGTGAAATTGGAACCTAAGGGTTGTGATGTTAATTATGGAGGATGTCCTAATTACATTGATTGATTAATTTGAATAATTAATTGTGTTGATTTGTGATGTATATAATTGTTGTTTATATGCATTGTGTTGTGTTGGAGGAGATAGGGGATGTACTCCACGGTTTAGGGGAAGATAGGGGATGAACCTCTAAACCGGATGTTGTTGGGAGGAGATAGGGGATGAACTCCGTAGATAGAGCGGTTATGCTTATCTAGAAGTGTTGACATAGCGGATAGGCTTGTCGTTGGAAGTATTGATATAACTGTTATGTTTATCATTGATGAAGTGAAAAGTGTTGGCATGAGTGTGTGTCTCATGTGTGATGTTTGGCCAGGTTCTGAGCCAAGGTTATGAAATGGCAAGTAAAAAGGAAAGAAATGGAAATGAAAGGAAATATAGACTTGAGTGTCTTGGAACTGTGTTATATTATGAATGAATGTAAAAGTGTTGACCATCTATCAACTGTTAATCTTTTAGGCATTGTTCATAATTGGTTTAGTATATTTCTACTGGGCTGTGGCTCACCCTATATGGGAACATCATTTTCAGGTACAGGAAGCATGCCACCTCCAAGGACTTAGCTTGGGAGGCTAGTGGCGGACAGACTTTTTGGTTGTCTTTCTTTTTGTTGTATTACATGTAAATTCAAGCCAAGGGCTTTATGTGTAAATGAGTTAGTACTCTACTTTTGTGTAACCAAGTGTTAACTTGGAAAGCTGTAAGCCCTTAGGGCAGTTGCTTTTGTTGTTAACATGTGATACATCTTGTAATACAATTCTGGTGAATGAAAGGATGTGGAACTTTATATATATATATATCATGTCTATATTGTTGGGGTTTATGTTATTATTTTGAGGGCGTTACATCTTGGACGACCATCCGGAGGACCAGTGCAATTCTTGTCAACCGTGACTGTCACTCTTGTTGCTAGATGACAAGCCAGACAACTGGTATGCACAAATTGAAAAATATTACTGTGATTTTTGATTGTGCTGTGTGAATAAAGGCATTTTCCTTATACAATGATACCATATTTAAAAAAAAATTAATTATATATGTCTCGTTAATAAGAATTCTTAAAACATTGATTAAAATACATGTGAAAAAAATATTGATTAAACAAAATTTAAAAGCATTTTACATATTTTACATTTTTTTTTCTGATACACTTTTCATAAAAAAATGTATAATTGTTTGAGAGATTTGGTTAGATCTCCAATATAACATTTTATTAGTATAAAGAGACAAGAAAAATGTTTCATAGTTCAAGTGCTCCAAATTTTCGGAGATCATTTTTAGACCAAAATACCCTTAACACTAATAATTAGCAGTGTTTTATTATTTTTGGATTATTTTAAAACTTAAAAAATAATAAATTATAATCTAAATGTATGTTTTCTCAAAAAATTCAGATATTTGAGATTCTCTTGTCTGAGATTATTAAACAAGACCTATAAGATGTAAAATTTAATTATTTTTTTGACTGAATCTACAATATTTGAATAGTGAAATTCATTAATTTGAAACAATGAAATTTACTATTTTAAAAAAGAAAATTTATCCATACATAAATCCCATATGGAGGAATGTTTATGAACCAATTAGTTCTTTTTGTTTTGGAAAGTTATATTTATTTGATTTGGTGCCATTTGAAATTAAGTGAATGTCCTTTGATGATTCATTTTTTTCAATTTTTTGATTCATTTATTGGGATGGGAATGGAAATGTAAGGCGTGGAAGATTCTTTTTGGAGGGATTGGTGGCTGAAGTGTTAGCTGTCGAGTGTGGAAATCTATATTTTTGTTAGTGTAGTTTTTTGATGTTACATTAGAATGTCACATTACAGTGCTACATTTGAAAAAAGTATACTAAAGAGTTTTTGTATATTATATTGATTGGGGTGTTACGTTTGGAAAAAATACACTAAAAGTTTTTTTGAAAAAAATACACTAGTATTACGTTTGAGAAAAGTACATTAAGAAACTTTTGTTTGTTACATCAATTGGAGTGTTACGTTTGTACACTAAGGAGTTTTTTTGAAATATTACATTGTTACGTTGGAAAAAAGTACACTAATGAGTTTTTTCGTATGTTACATTGAAGTGTAACGTTTGAGAAAAATACATTATGAATTTTTTTTAGTGTGTTACATTGAAGTGCTACGTTTGAAAAAAGTACACTAAATTTTTTTTTAAGAATATTACGTTTGAGAAAAGTACACTAAGGAGTTTTTTAGTGTGTTACATTGGAGTGTTATGTTTTAGAGTGTTACATTGGCGAGTTATGCTTGAGAAAAATACACTAATGAGTTTTTTAGTGTGTTACATTAGAGTGTTACGTTTTTAAAGTGTTACATTGGAAAGTTATGTTTTGAAAAAATATACTAATGAGTTTTTTTTTTTTTTTTGGTTGAAGTATTACGTTTGGTAATTTCAATATTATAAGAAAACTCACATTTGTCTCAACACATAACACTCAAAATTGCATTTATACTTGGCATTTTATATAATTCACATTATAATGGGACCTTTGATTCAATAAGAAAAAAAAGGAAGAACCAAACAATTCATCAGATCATTATTTCATATTTATTGTTGTTTCACTTTTTTTAAAAACACTATTTCAATTGAGAATTAATAATTGAAAAATTAAAGGCCAATTACAAACTTGGGATACTTTTCAGATTTAAAGCTAATAATTTCTGAAAAATCTAGAAATCCCCTAAATATTGATTTGTGACTATGTATCAATTTAAGCAGTAAATAACAATCTCATTCAAACAATCAAGACAAATCAACACAACGATTTTAATGTGGAAAAACCACAATTGGAGCGCCTCCAATTATGATAAAAAAATCACAGGCAAAAGCCACAAAACAATCCACTAAGAAGACAAAAGGAATTACACAAGTGTACTTTCAATTACCTAGCGAATCCACCCGAATTGAACCAACCCCTATATGCCTCTTCCACCATGGTCTTCACTTTGGAATTGTCTTGCCCAATGTTGAATCCACAACGTCGATGTTGAATCCACGACGATGAGCCACTCCAGAATCCACCAAAGCTTCATGCCCAAATTCTCTAGAATCCACTGAAGAATAACTTTGTCTTTTGTATTGAACGAAGGCAACAATCCTTTGATGTATACTTTTCAAACCACGAGTTAAACTCAAACAAACATCAGAGAAACTAGCAAAGAAGCTCCAGATGAAAACCCTAATACCCAAGAAGAAGATCTAGAAGCCGTACCCTAAAATCTGATTGAACCGCACCTTTTATAGCAAACTGTTCCGTTATCTCCACTCGAGCGCAAGAATGGCCGCTCCAGCGAACTGACGCTCGAGCACAGGAAGTTCTATTCGAGCGCAAAAACACAACTTTTAGTACTTTTGCAGACAGTTCAAACTTCTAGAACTAAAGATTCGCCGCTCGAGCAGATAAGCAACTTCGACTATATTTTCATTTTTTGCTTCGGGGGCACTACCCCTCCATCCTGCCTGGGCACTGCCTCGAACCCGCCAAGGGGCGCTGCCTCCTAGACCTTTGCGAGTTAACGGGGTAGCTCAATCCCCGATATAGTCAGGGAAATGGCAAACATGATAGGATTAAGATCACAAACTCCTTTGCATAGGCACAATTCGGGTTGGATTCGCATCTAAAACTCATAGCCTCACTGAAATAAAAGACTGAATAAAATTACAATTGAAAGGATTTTTGTCAAATGGAATTACTAAGAATAAAAACCTAACAATTTCAATTTGAGGCCTTTGAAACAACAAAATAAAAAAATTATTTGGTACAAAGTAATGAATTTTCACTATTTTCAAATAAATAAATTTCACAAATTATGACTTAGAAATTGCAAAATTGAGGACAACAAAATAGAACCATCCACTTTCACTTCTTTTTTTTCTTTTTTTCTTTTTTCTTTTTTCAAATTTCTTTTTCTTTTTTTTTTCAAATTTTTTTTGGAGGTCAAATCAATAAGAGCAATTATATGACCTGGAAAGTTAACAAAGGCAAACCTAAACCTAGCACTCTCTCTACTACACCACCATAAAGGGTATATTAAACTGCTCTTTATCGAAGTTGAATCTGAAATCTTACACTTAGGTGTTAAATAATTATTAGACCAAATGCCTTGATTACTTTTACATATTTTTTTCAAGTCACTAAAGTTTGCAAGTTTTATATAGGGCTAAAAATGAGCTGAGTCAAGTCGAGTAATAAGTTATTTAAGATTGATTTGATAACTTAATGTAATGGCCAGGTTTCCTTAATTTCTTTTCTTTCTCTTTGGCTTCGTCCTCTCTTACTTCCGTTGGGTTTGAAACGTCCGAAAGTTATATCAAATCTAAGCCCTTATTCATGTTTTGTTTGTGAGTGTTGAATCTCGCTTGTTCCGAAGCGCGTTAGAGCAAGTTCGGAGGGTCCGGGAGCCAAGTTGTGAAAATTCGGGCTAGAAAGCAGGGAGCCGCACGTGCGGGGGCCTAGGGCCGCACGTGCGAGAGGCCAAGCCGCACGTGCGGGGAGTGGTGTGTTTGGCGGAGCAGCATACTGCCTAAAAGGCACGAGCGGGAGACAGGTGCGGGAAACGCCGCACGTGCGTGGTGGGAGTGCCGCACGTGCGGGGATGGGCGCCACACGTGCAGGACTTGGGCAGCCCGAAAACCCTATTTTTCTTACATTTTTGGTCGAACTTGTAACACATTTTGGGGCTCATTCTTTCACTCTAAAACCTATTTTCTCTCCATCTTCTCTCTAGAAATCATCCCTAGCATTAAAGACTCTTTGATCTTACAAATCTTGGGGCTTAGATTCAACATCATTCCTCTCTATTTTGGGTGTACAAGCAAGAGCAACATTGTGTGATGGGGTTAGAGCTTTGGCAACTTGGGTTTCTAGGGTTTCTTCCCTCTCACCATCTCCATTTCTTCACCAAGCTTTGAGGTAGGGTTTCCTTTGAGTTATATGTGTATTTATGCAAGTTTCTTGTTGATTTTGTGAAACCCTCTATGTATTTCGAAAATGGAGCCTAGGGCTCAAGAAATTGTTGATTTTTGCTTAAGGAAAAACTCATCTCATCTTCTTTTAAAGAATATTTGAGAAGTGTGGAACCTTGTAGATTGAGATTGATATGTATGGAGAGAGTTCATAAAGGAGATGAAACATGTTTAGATTTTGTGAAAAACTAGAAATTGGGGCTTTTGTGAAAACATGGAAATCCATGGAGTAAAATATCCTTTCTTGTGTTTATATGGGTGTGTGAGTATGGAGTTTATATTTTGGTAAGAAAAATGATAATTTTCTTGATATATGAGAATGAGGAATTTACTTTTAAGATTGTTGCTAGTGGCATGGAAAAATAACTTATTGTGAGGAGATAGTTATTGAACACCATTGACTTTGAGAATTGAAAACTTGGAGGAAGGTAAAGGAAGAAAGGCTATGGAATGTCATTGTTGCATCATATCTTCATGTAAATTTTGTCATTTCTATACATCATGGCATGAGTTTTGGAAAACATCTACATTGAGAAAGGTTATATTGTAATAAGAATTACGAGAATGTTAAAGAGGTAAATACGTGGTAAGTCTGGATAGGGGGTGTAGTTGTATTTGATAAGATGGCCTGAGTGTCCTTGGTGAAAGACCAGAAAACCGCGCGGATAGGTGTCGAGCCTTCCGGTTAGCTCCGGTAAAAATGACAGTTTGGTAGTGCTTGTTGAGCCTACTTGCAGACACCAGCCTAGGGATTACCAGTGATGTATTTACCGCCCCCTTTTGATTTAAAATTGGAAGTGTGGGAAATTAATGAGGTTGCATAAATGTTGACTGAAAGTATGGTGATTTTCAAGAAAAGCATAGTATGAGTTTTCCTTCAAATGGCATGGCATAACATATGCATTTACATAAAATATTGAGAATCTTGCATAAATGTATATACTTTGTTAAGGTTTCTCTACTGAGCTATATGCTCACCCCTATGAGTTTTGGTGCAGGTAAAGATGTGGTGATCCCGCCGAATTGAGGGCGTGGAAGTATTTTGAGAAGAGTAGTGCACTCATATTTTGTTGTGATTAATTGTAAAGCCAAGGGCCATTTTGGTTTTGGGTTCGAGAGACTACTTTTGTGTAACCAGGCTTATGCCTTGGAAGATGTAAGCCCTTAAGGGCATTGTATTGTTTTGAGAATGGATGCTATACATTCATATGTTTTGTATCGATGAATGTATACCCGCATGTAAAACCTTTGTAAGGACTCTAACTTAATTATGTAAAAATGGGCAGATTATTTGTTGTTGTTGAGTGAATGTTGATCACTTGTGGGTAGTTCATGTCAAATTATTTCGGAGCGTTACACTTAAAGAGTTTAAAATTATGTTGAAATTTGGTTTTTTCACATAACAAGTTGATTTTTACGGAGTCAAATATGAGTTGAATTTGAGTAGCTTGATTTTTATATAGTATATATAAATTTCTTGAGTCGAGTAGTCAGTTATTCAATCTTTACTTGAAATTTAACAAGTTTAAAATTGTATTCACCCATCACTTGTTCACATAACGAGTCAATATTAAAGGAATTTTCAACAAACCGAATACAAATCAAAACTCAAGTAATCGCTAGTTTTATATTATCATAGTTGTTGCTATAAAATGTTTGTTGGAGTTATTTATGCATGTTATATACGTGTTGCTTGGTGAACTCAATGGCCTTACACGAACAAGATTACTTCAAGGAAGGACAATGGAAGGTTGCGAAACTTATAATAATAGGTGTGTCTGGTTTATGAAATTAGAAAGAGAAAAAGGAAAAAATAAGTAAAATGTGAGTGAAATATGATTATATTTCACTTAAGTTTTATACTTTTTTTTTAGCTTTCAAATCATTCTCTAAATTCGTGAACTAAACAGCCATAGTGTTTGTATACAAGAAGTGATGAAACATTGAGCTATAAATGTAAATTGAAAAGAAGAAAATTGGTATATAAACTATTTTTTAAATAATTTTCTTTACTTAATAATGTGTAAAAAAGATGATTAGTTGATAATTAAAAAAGAGAAAAACCTAAGAAAGAGAGTTTGCCTTAAATATTCTAAGAGCATGTTTGATTGACAGGATTAGAGCAGGAGATTGAGATTATTAATCTGTGAGCCTAATAATCTTGTGTTTGTTTTGGAATTTTGTTTCAGAATTATTAATCCAATGGATAATTAATCCAATGAATTTGTAAAATTATTAGAATGGGGTAGAGGTGGGATATATATCCTAAGCTGGAATATAAAATAAAAAGACTCTTTTACCTACTAATCCAATGCAAATCAAACAATGGACAAAAGGATAATTTATCCTACTAATCCAATTGGATAGTGAATACCATACTAATTTGATAGGACTATTAATACCTTCAGTATTAGTTTTGTGAATCAGACATGGCCTAATAGACTACTACATTATTGAGTTCGAAAAATAAAAATAATTTTTTAATTAAAGTAACACTACTAAAAAATACTTAAAGATGAATCTTAAACTTCTAAAGTTTAAATACTTATAAATACTTTTGAACAAGAACATGTCACTAATTTTTTCTAATTATTTTAAGATTACTTACCTAACAAAATCTTCACTTATTATATTTTGTATATACAATTTAACAAAAAGACACAATAGACTAAATAAGTTAATTAGACAAAATATTACATCAAAACTATAATCATTTTACTTTTTTTTTTTTCTCACAACTATCACATCCAAACCAAAAAAGGTCAACAGTTAAACAGAACTAATTTAGCCAAACTAAATTAGCCAAAAAATAAGACTTGGCAAGTGGTGATTTTAGCTAAAAAGCCAAAAAGTCACTAAAAAAGTCAAAAAGCTAACAACCTATACCAAAAAGTCAAAGATTCCCTTTTCTCTCTACTTTTTGCACATCTTTTCATAAAAAACTAAAAAGTCATCCAAAACATACTAATTTTTTGACATCATATTTTAGCCAAATAACCAAAAAGTTATTAAAAAAGCTTGTTTGGATTAACGGTAGGCGGTCCAGCCAATTTCACATCGTCTTTATTTATTTAATACTTGTTTCATTTTGATTGTTTGGCTGTTGATTACACTGGTCATATGAATTCAAGGAATAATCTTTTAGCCAAAATTAAGATCAGTTTTGGCTGTCCTGCTTTGTGTCTTATCTCTCAAACTGCTTTCTCAGCCAAATTGTAGAAAATAGGAGAGCGAATTAGCATCCTAAATGCAGAAATTGTGTCATTTTTGGTTTAAGTTGATCAAAACGGGTGTAATCATAGATATATGTAATTTGCATAAGCTGTAATTTTCAGTATGAAGTTTTCATAGAATGCTGTAACTTCATACTGAACTGGAAATCAACTGCGTATTTGATTTTGCTGTATGTAGTTGTACACCACAACTATGCTATTAACCGTGGTCTTTAACTTCCCTCACCACCATCATCTGACATGGTTTGGTTTTGTTGTTAGTGAAAGTCGTTTTGATTGTGTTAAAGAACATCCTAATCTGACCCTATGAATAATAAAATGGTAATATGTTTTAGCAAGGGATAATTCATTCTTTTAGTTAAAAATTTGTTAAGAAATGGGCAGGAAATTTAAGTAGTGATAAACAGCAATTAATTACGGGTGGTGAATAATAAAGGCAATCATATACAGATTTGGGTATGTCTGATCCAATTTGGTCAAGAGTTCAGTAGCCATTGTCTATCTTAGGCTTTGGCACAATTTGATTGAGGAAATCCATGTCTTGCTACCTGCTCTTCAACTGAAGGACCTCTAATATGTGCATGCCAAGGGCATAGTAATCCAAATTCCAATCATGTGGATTTCTGTGTATTGTGAATTATGCTAGAAGCATTAAAAAAATATACCAGGGCGATTACTCGGTGCATTGGATTGTTACAATCAATGTTTAAGCTGAAAAAATAATGTGTTTGATTTATCAAGTAATTGAAGGCTACTATTACAGTCAATAGATAAGCAAAGATGGGTAGAAATATTTAATATACCTAGCACCCAAAATTCAAGCGTTTGATTTATCTAGTAATTCAAGATTGCTATTACAGTCCATAGATAAGCAAAGATGGGTATAAAATTTTAATATACCTAGCATTTATTTGTACTGATGATGCAATCTTAATTGTAGGATCTCATGCCAACTAGTAAAATTTTGTCATTATATCTTGTACCCATAATTTCATTATTTTGTCAAATGCTTATGGCCCTGGAAGCTCAAAGATCATTCATCTGGAAATGAAATTATGGAGTCTTCACTAACTTCACACTCTTCCCCAAATTTCCAAAGTCATTTGAATGACAATACCAAAATCACGTTTGCACTCATGAATTTGAAAACCTTCTACTTATTTTAAGCAATCATCCATCTTTCGTGACTAGATATCTTGTGGTTACGCTAAAATGGCAAATTGGCAAGTCTGGAAGAGGAAACCAACGTTTCTTATCACATGTCAATTGGGTTTATGTGCTTTATGCTTTACATTTATGAGCGATACTCGATGTACACAATGAAGTTCCTCAGAAAAAAAATTGCCCATAAAGAGCTAAACCTGCACACACTATGCTTTTCCTCTAGCTTTCCCTTCAAGTAAAGATTGTGTAATTTCTAATCCAAAGATCAAGAAAAAATTTGTGAATTTTCTCCCCAATTTTCCATGGAAACCAAACAAAAAATATGGGCTCTATTTGCTTTCATTTTCAAAATCTGTTTTCAAAAATTTTAAAAATAATAATAATAAATTGTATGACACTATTAAACACCTAAAAGATATTTTAATTTTTTTAAAAATTTATTTCTGCCCCCAAAAGATAAAACCATGTGAAGATGATTTATTTGTTTATTTATTTATTTTTTCCATTTTCCAAACCAAATTAATTTTTAGTTTTTTCAAGATACATGTCTAGGATCAATAAATCTACTGACCTGTAATTGGTTTCTCCATACCATTAAAAACCTTTTAATTCCTTTTCACCCAAATTATCCAAATCTTGCCCAAAGAAGCCAACATCCTCACTGTCTTCCCTGTTCTTAGCTCTCCCCTCCCTAATTATGGAAGAGGTCTGATGAGGAACGCACATGAGCCCATTTTGGTATTACAATTATATAACTGTAATTTTATGTATTTAATATTTGTGTTTATTTATTTTTAATTAGGACTTCATAAATATTTAGTTTCTTCTTTTGTTAGGATCTAGTTTTCTATTTTAAATTAGGGTGTTGGCCTTTAAATTACTGAACCTCATCTTTCCTGGTGACTTTGAACTGGGGCCCTTTTTTGGAATTTCTGTGCTGTATGTTTCTATCATTTACCAAATATGTATTACTTGTCTATGTATTTGACATCTAGATGACATTATCTGATCTGAATGTTCTTTTTAGGACATTGATGCAGTGTTGGTTTGTATGTATTGAATAACCATTTGAAAACTGATGAAAGTTTATTTAAGTTGTGTGTTAAGTGACCAAGATTATAATTTTATGGAAGGAAATAATCTAAATTGTTATTATCATCTTTGTTATGGCACAAGTGCCATTTTATAGCCAAGTCATTTGTTGTATTTTTTTGTGTAATATCATCTTGCTGCGGCTTTTGTTTTTTGTTGATTTTTTTCACCAAGTACATACATACTCTTGGTGCTGGCACTGCTCTACATTACATTTCTGGAAACTAGGTTTAGACGGTTATTATTATGCAGGTTTTCAGACGCTGGTCTAATTAAATGGAGGATATGTCCTTGGAGATGTAGTAGGATACATATAACTGGCCCTAATAGCTGTGGTCTAAGGCTTTGTTGAGTTGAGTAGAGTTTTTGAGGTCTGGGGACTCTGATGGTGTATCATTCTTGTTCACATCTCTTGTAATTGTAATGAATGAGGGCATAATTACTTTACATCTGCAGGTGAGAATTCTTGATACTGGGACCTTATCTCCTCCTCTTCTCTCCTCTTGTTTTTCTATTTGACAAATTTGTGTTTTCAAAAGGATCCCATCTTTTATACTCTGGAAATGCAAGTCTGTTTTGTCCTTTTTCTCCATCCCAAAGTGTTTTTTTTTAAGAGATTTACATACTTTTTCTTGTGTGTTTTTATTGAGCCTTTTTACCGTGTGGTAACTTGGCTTTGGTTGCATACAATACTTAATTTTCTGCCCTTTCTTATTTTTCTAATGCCATGTTGCAGATTAGTTTTGAAAATTTTGGTTACTTACCCTGGCCATATATAGGACACTAAATGTGGTAGATATAATAGTTAGCATTGCTTCTTTAACAGCATTGAATTGCAAATGGTATTGTGGGGCCCTTTAGGTAATTTGGACAACTGACAAACAGATTTGAGTCTGAAGTTTGTTGTGCTCATCAAGTTTCATTATAGTCATCTGCTCCGGTTGCGGTGTCTTATATGTTGGCGTTTATATTGGGAGAGCAAACTTAGGGTACTTTGTTAATAAAGCTGCAGAATTATCTTAGGACCTTGTTCTGTGGAATTTAATTGTTTCAGAGAACTCAATTATGCTATAAAAACATTGCAGTTTTATATGAGGATTGTGCGAAGCCTTACAATCTTGAGATTCTTTATTATCGGTGTTAAATTTGTGGCACACCGAGTATAGTTGGTATTTAGTGGCATCTTTGATAAGAAATGATTGGTACAATTTATATCTTATTTTAGTTTCTAATACACTTGGGAGATTCCATGGCTGCCAAAACTTGTGTTCCTCTGCTCTTTGTTCTCCATCTTGGAAGTTTGATTACTTTTGCTTTAATGAGTGGGGCAACTAATGTGGGGCTCACTTATAAATTAACCCATTCAGTGATATTGTGCTGCAAAGAGTTCACCGCAGGATAGTTCTCGGTGATTAGCCCATGGGTGGTTATTATGTACTGTTGGAGATCATTATCTAGTGAAGCTGGAGTTTTAAGGAGATATTATGACATGAAAATCCCATTTATACAATAGTCAGATTTGTGGTTGACCCAATAACATGCTCCAGGTTGGGAATCTTTACTGCAGCATGGGCTTGTGTAAAAGAACTTGGTCTTTCTGGTGATTGGCAAGGGTTATGTAGTTCAAATTGAAAGAGTGCTAGGTGATGATTCATTGCATTCAGTCTATTGATGATTTGATGTAGCAATGCTTGAAACCTTTTGATTAGTGTTATCAGAAATCGCTAATACTTTAGCGAATTACGTTTTGGAACACACATTTTGAAATATAGTACACTCTCGTTTCAAAATGATAAATTTAGCGATCTAAAATGTTTTCAAAAGTTTTTCCAATATATTTTCTTACAACTTTTCTTATCAAATATAATCAACTAAAATTTACAACTTTTCTTATCAAATATAATCAACTAAAATTTAAGGTGAGTGAAGTTTTGATTGGACAAAACATGAAAATGGGCTATAATACTCATATAGAAATGTGTTGTTAATCGGAAATTATTCTAGAAGTATGTTAAATTATTAAAATGTTGGGGATTTCGTATTTTCTAAAAATTTGTGTTTGAGATAATTTATGAATTTTTTTTGTAGCTGAACAGATACTTGTAAGAAAAAAAAGTAATTGATTGGTATGTAGGATGTGACATTTTGTCTTATTAACTATTTTATTATTATTTTTTTAATCTTTATTGACTATCTTAGCCAATTTAGCTCATCCCAAACTCCAAACAATTCTTATTATATCATAACCAACACTAGAGTTGCATTATAAGCTAAAGCATGATTTCATAATCAAGAGTACTCTTGATGGATTTCCATAAAAGTTTGAAGGAAATTAAATCAAGAGCGCTTGGTTGAAAAATCAAGAGCGCTAATTTATTATGTCCATAAGAACAATCTATCGCACAATGATCAAAATACCCCTACATTACCTCCGCTATCTCATACGGTTTAGATTTCAGGTCCTCTCATCTCTCTCTCTCTCTCTCTCTCTCTCTCTCTGCTCAAAACACGAAACCCTCTCATCATTTCTCTCTCTCTCTCTCTAGATCTCGCATTCGTCTTCGCTTCCACTCTAATAGTCGGTACCGCCACCATCGATTCAACGACAATTTTCGGCTTCTTCACCACAGCCTTCGGAGACTACCGACGCCGACAAAGGCCTAAAGAAGAAGATCTAAATCTCACCTATGACTTTCCGCACCATCGCCTTTACGTCATATTCTCATCGTCGTCGATCCGACGCCAACATCTACAGATCTGTAGATCCGCCTACCCTAACCCTAGATCTAGACCACCATCATGGTCTGGCAGCAAATATGAAGACGAAGATGAAGAGTCCGACGATGATATGGTTTTATACAATCAGAGAGATTGGGTGTGGATCCGAAATTGGTCGAGAAAGAAAATGAGACCTGGTTCTATACTATATATGTGTGTGTGTGTGTGTGTGTGTGTGTGTGTTTTTCAAAGTTTTATGTTTGTTGATTGTTGATTTTGATGTTATTTTCTCTTTGGTTCCCAAGAGAATGAGGGAAAAGTTAAGAAATTGATTATTTGAACATCAAAGCAATAGTGAGAATAAGACTATATTTGGTTTTCTTGTTATGCTGTGTTTTTCTCAGCAACCAAACACGCAAGGTTATCAATACATGACACTTAGTGTGATTCAAAGTCGATATTCTCCTTAGATCATAGTATTTTTCTGTTTTACATATCAGTTTATTTTACTGCTATCATATTGAGGTATTGGCTAGTTTATGTGCCTATTGTACACGTTTTTATTTATTATTTATATTTTTTTGTTGTTTGATCTTGAGGAGAGAGATATTGTTATTGTTGAATTTAACTAGATAGATTTTCAAAACAGAGAGATTTGTTGTTGTTGTTGTGGAATTTGAATTTTATTTGTACCAATAGTGAGAAGAGAGATAAAAAGAATTTGAATAGATAGATTGCAATAGATAGATTTTTTTAACAAATAATTTTAACAGATAGTTTTTTTGGATAAGATAATTTGAACAGATAAAGAGAGAAATCTACATATTTTAAACCGATAGAGAGTAATCCACAAAATTTAAATAGACATGAAAAAAAATTAAACAGATAGGATACAAAAATTGAGCAGATAGGAAAAAAAATTAAACAAATAGGGAAAATTTTTTAATAGATAAAGAAAATTTTTTAACATATAGGAAATTTTTTTTAATTGATAGTCAACAAAAGTCAATAGATAAATTAGGGGATAAAATTGAAACAAAATATCTTTTAAAACAAATAAAAGGACTTCTCATTAAACTATTTCACAAATGGTGGATTTCTCATTAACAAAAAATATCCACTGAACTTAATGCCTTATACTTTCTTTAGTTTGAATTTATCACTAAGGTGTCGTTTGGGAAGTGGGTTGGTTTTTTGACTTTTTGACTTTTTTAGCTATTTTAGCTTGGGCTAAAAAGCTTGGTTTGGGAAGGGCTTTTTGGCTTTTTGACTTTTTTGGTTTTTTTTGTGAGAGAAGAGTGTAATGATTATGGGTTGGATGTGATGTTTTGTTTTTTGTGGCTAAAATAACCTATTTTGTCTGTTGTGACTAAAATAGCCAAAAAAGCCCCAAATAACTCTTCCCAAACGGAGCCTTCTACTACGGCAAGAGAGAACTAAATCATAACCCATTTCAAACGAGGGTTTGGCTTTTCTTACATTAAGATGACAACTTTAGAAAACGTTTGGGCTTGGTAGGTTAATTTTTTAATAGATTTTGGTGATCCGAACTGTTGATTCTTTAAATGTAGTTTCGTAGAATATTCATGCAGAAAAAAAAAATAATTGGACATCGGAAGCTATACGTTTGAATCATATTTGTTTTTAAAAAATAAACGACAAATATAATTTTAAAAATAGCCATTCATTTTTTTGTAATACAAATTTGATTCAAATATATAGTTATTGATTTCTGATCATCATGATTTTTTACATGAATATTCTACTTAATAAATCTTAAAAAATGAACGATTCCAATAATCGAAGTCGGTGCCAAAATAGATGTACTAAGCCCAAATGTTCTCTGAAGTTAAGATAACCAATATGAAAGAAGCCCAATTTTTTCGACGTGTCCTTATCAATAATCATCAAACAAGTTTTTACCCTAGATCTAATATCTTATACTCTCTTTGGGATGAACTTTTCACAAATTTCTTCTCTTTGGGTTTGGCTTCTCTCAAGTTGGTCATCTCAACTTGAGTGAGCGTTTAAACATAGTAGACTCATTTTATGACCGATTTCAATGATCCACACTATCTATTTTTTAGAACTTGTTGAGTATAATATTTATGTAAAAAAATAAAGATTATTGGATATCATTAGTTATATGTTTGAATAAAATTTGAATTAAAAAAAATGAATGGCTATTCTTGAAAATATATTTACCATTCATTTTGTAAAACAAATATGATATAAAACTTATAACTATCGATATCCAATTATTTTGAATTTTTTGTATAAATATTCTACTCAACAAGTCCTAAAAAGTGAACAGTTTGAATTACCAAAATTGGTCTCAAAATAGACTTACCAAACCTAAACACTCTCTCAAGTTGAGATGATAACGTGAGAAAAGCCAAACCCTTTTTCTTTATATATATATATGTAATTTTTTTATCTAACATAAGTCATTCAAATATTTTATTAGTATTTTAATTTTATACATAAGTTGTTAACCTTTTACTCTTATATGTGTGTTTTGTATGGTAGTAAAATTAATTCTAAAATAATTATCTAAAATATTTTTATTTGCAAAATTATGATATATTAATGTTTGAACAAATTATAATATTTTATAATCATTTTATGAATAATAACAATGTTATAAAAATTCGTGATTTTAAATTGAAATAATCAACATAGTATTGATTCAATCAAATTTGATTATAAAATTTTCATAATCTGAATCTAATTTAATTTTAAATTTCCTAAAATCATCAATAATAATTTGATTTTAATTTTAACTCAGGATTGTTTGGGAACAAACTAAAATAACAAATTTATTATTATTATTATTATATCTTTTTAGATCATATCATTTTTTACTTTTTAACAAATCTTTTCATAAAAATTAAAAAATTATTAAAATAACATATTCCCAAACAACCCTTTATTCTTAAGGAAAATTTGGTCAAAACCTTTTCATAATAAAATTTTAATACACTAAGGTCTTGTTTGTCATAATCTAAAAAAGTCAAAAAGTCACTATCATATTTAAGTCACATCATCTTATTTAAGTCACATCACCTCTCTATCACATCACTTCAAACCCAACCCATATCCAACCTAACTCATATTTCATAAAAAATCAAAAAGTACATTTATTTAGATCATCCCAAACAACCTCTAATAATAAGTATAAAAAAAATTTATATATTTTTTTATAAAAATTAAAAAATTATTAAAATAATATATTCAGAAACAAATTTTTATTTTTAAATCCAACCAAATTAAACCATACTCGGCCCTTAGTCATTGCTGTAATAATTAACCAAAAGGAAAAGGAAAAGAAAAAGAAAAAGCAAAAGCAAAAGTAAAAGCAAAAGCAAAAGTAAAGTCAGAGCAAAAGCAAAGTGGGACACCGCATCACACGGATGTGTTCCATGAAAGCATAAAAGTATCTAACTTTGTCCAATGAATATAGATAGAGATTGTGGGTGTCCAATGAATAGAGACAGAGATTATGGGGGTTGGGAAGTGGATTTTTTTAAAGATTTTTTTAGTTATAGGATATTATTGGAGAAATTTTTTTTTTTTATGTTTGGAGAGATAGTTGAGTTTTTTTATAGTTGGATGTGATATTTGTAAGAGAAAAAATGAAATAATTATAGAATTTGATATGATATTTTGTTTGAATTTATTTTTTTTGATTTTTTAAAACATTTGTCTTGTAGTAGAAAAAAAAAAAAAAAAAAAAAAAAAAAAAAACTCCCAAAAATCAAGTTGTCAAACACCGCCAATTAAAATAATGTGTTTGAACCATGCAAAGCATCTCAATCCAAAGAGCCTGGTTTAATATTTTTATTTTTTGAAGGTAAATTACCTTACATTCTTGAGATTTATGTTTAATATTTATCATTTTTGACATTTAAAAAATTACATTAATCTTTTGATTATTATAATTATTTAAACGGAATAAAAATATTAAACTCATACACTCTTTTTTTTTTATTTTACTTTTTTTTTCCCTTTGCTTTATTTATTTATTTTTCAATGTAATTTCTTATATTTTTCTACTAAGAGTTGTTGCCTTTTATATAAGGAGGGGGTTTATGAAATAAGACTATTAATCACATGGGTGGAATGTAATTAGACCAAATATCAAGGTGTCAGTTTAATTTACCTTTTTTTTAAATCTCAAATAGGTCAATGTAATTTATCATAATATTTTGAATTTATTTTATAATATATTTATATAATAAAAATTATATCATACGGAGGGATCCTAAACTACCAAATCTCCCAGATAGTTTCTACGGAGGGATGAAGGGACTTTTTAAAGCTTTAAGCATGTTGAATGTGTACATAGAAGGATCACTGCCGACATCCCTGCGATGGTTGACCAACCTCCGAAGCTTGTCACTATACGACTGCGGATTAATCGATGATGTATCTATAATAGGAGCATTAGAGAATCTAGAAATTTTGAGTTTCCAAGGCACCGAAATCGAGGAGTTGCCAAAAGAAATAGGTCGGCTTAGTCACTTGAAGTTACTGGATTTGTTCCAATTTGATGTGAAAAGGATTTGCCCAGGTGTATCTTAGGTGTGGGGTTATATTTTTGAGTATCAACACGTGGCAAGGTGACGATGACGTTTCAGCCAAGGTTCCACATGTTACAGTAAAGTTTTGTCAAGGTACTCTAGTAATTGCCGAGGTGAGTTCTGAAGACATCTTAATTCGGGATAAAAGCCTCCATCCTCGGCCTGACGCGCCAAGGCCCAGCTACCCTCAGAAGAATTAAGCCGAGGTGACTGTGAGATCGACCATACCTGCTAATATAAAATATTATCTTGGATAGGTGGATGTACAGCCATGAGGCCAGCATTTCACCAACTACCTGGCCTTGAGGCCATGTGAGTTGGCCATGAGGCCACTAGAGGCCATGTGAAGTCATGAAGAGCTTTTTGGCTGGAAAGCTGCCAAAAGCGTAACAGTGGGGTGGCATCCAGCTAAAAAGCTGGCGGCCTCTCCATTAACTTTTCTGGTATATATGGAGAGGTTGAGAAGAAGAAAGGGGATGGATTGATCACTCTAAACAGAGCATATACAACTAGAAGTTAATTGTTACACTTTCAGTTACAAGTCTAGAGAACAAAGTGAGAATTACTGAGAGTGAATTGTAATTCTTACTATTCATTTGATATAGTGAATTACCTCGGCCTTCCGTGGACGTAGGCACTTTTGCCGAACCACGTTAAATCCTTTGTGTCTTTGTGTTATTATCTGTGCCATCTATTCTGCCTGTGTTTTTACCGCTGAATCACTAAGATAGGCAGTGTGATCAGAAAATCACTCACACAATTTGGCGCCGTCTGTGGGAAAGAAAAACGAATAGATGGCCAGTAACGCACAAAACGAGAAGGTCGGGGGCAACACTCCCGCTGAGAGTAACAGGCCTATTGACCTTGACGTCGAAGGAAACAACCACAATGACAAAAACCGTGGCCAGGGGCACGGGGGAAAGAACGTCATCCAGGAGGGTGACACTTCGAAGAAGGCGGACCAGGGCAGATACTACGAGGAGGACAACCTCCAGGTATGGAGGGATAGGTGCATACGCAGGGATGAGGAACTCAAGGACCTGGCAAACAAGTTGGCAGACCTCCAATCGGTCGTCAACTTCATGATGCAAAGCAAGGTCATGCAGCCACCATACCCACTGCAGGATACTCCAATCCCAGCAGTAAAAGCTCGAAATGAAGGAATGACAACAACTCCTGAAGCACCACAACGCTCCACGAACAAGGAGCATTCTCACCCGTGCTCCGGGGAGGTCGGTAAGTCCCAGAGAACGTATAATACAAAGGACCAGGAACCAAGAGAACATCGGCATGTACAAAAGCAAGTTCTCTGCTTCGACACAACCCATGGAGAAAGATCAAAACGGGCGTACCACGAAGCCGAGAGTAGCGTGCCAAAGGGACTAAAATCAAAAGATAGCCGAGCTCCGGGGAGGAGTAAAGAAAACTTGAGAAACTACCTCAAGAGGAGGGAACAGAACGCTGAAGCCGAGGTAAACTCGTTCATCAAGCCGAGGACACCATTCTCGGTGGAACTAGACAAATTTGAAGCACCAAAAAGATTCAGCATGCCGAGGTTCCAAATCTATGATGGTAAGTCAGACCCTAACTTCCATGTTGGATTATTTTTAAATTCAATGGCATTATACAGTGGAAATGAGCCTTTGCTCTGCAAAGTATTCCCTTCGTCCTTTGGAGAAATTGCATCCGATTGGTTCCACAAGTTACCAAAAGGAAGTGTGAAGACGTGGGAAGGCCTGGCCGAGATGTTTGTGGCCAGGTTCGTGACAAACAAACTACAGCCATTGAGAGTGGACGCATTAATGGCTTTGAAAATCAGTAAGGATGAAGGCCTTAGGGCCTATGCAAAAAGATACTACGAGGTGTTCAACCGAATACCTGAATGCAACCAGGAGGTAGCGGTCGTGTCTTTCAAGAACGGCCTGAAAGAAGATTATTCACTACGGAAATCTTTGGCAAAGACATTGCCAAAGAACATGGAAGAACTCATGGCAAGGATTGAAAAATATGCCAAAGCCGAGGAGGATACATCGGCAACAAAGCAGGTCAAACAGGAGCAAGGGAACGGCTCGCCGAAGCGAAGCCGAAGTAACAACGGATTCAGCAAGGCAGAGGTAGAGCTGAGGGCTAAACAAGCAGTGACAACTGTCTTCCGAATTCCAATTCAAAAGGTCCTAGGAAAAATTCGGAGCCAGCCCTATTTCAGAACCCCGGCAAGGCAACCCGGGGAGTTTATGGGAAGAAACGCGGATAGACATTGCTCATATCACAATGAAAACGGCCATACAACACAAGGTTGCAGAGCCCTCAAAGCACACTTGGAAGATCTGGTGAGGCAGGGCCACTTAAGAGACCTTGTTGATGAAACCAGAACAAGAGAAGAACAGACAAGACTACCTCAGGCAGAAGCGGCCCCACCACCGTCGGAACCCCGGGCAGAAAGACCTCGGGTAGTAAATGTGATTCATTCCAAGGTAAATGAAAACGACGTTCGGGGAGAAACCCAAAGAGTAAAGCACTTACAGTACGTGAACCAGGTCGGACTAAAAAGACCTCGGCCAGAAGATTGCCCAGGTCCGATGATAACCTTCACCGAGGCTGACCTAGAGATGGTCCAGCATCCACATAATGATGCCTTGGTTGTATCCCTCCAGGTTGGGGAGTGCCAAGTAAAACGCATCCTGATAGATCAAGGCAGCTCTTGCAACATCATGTACGTTAGATGTTACAAGGAGCTGGGCCTTCACCCTGATGACCTGGAGCAGTCGGATGGCCCGATGGTCGGCTTCAACGGAACGCCGACGTGGCCCCTTGGTGCCACAACCTTGGACGTACAAGCAGGCACAAAGATGATCAAGACCGAGTTCATCGTGATTGATACAAATTCACCGTACAACATCATCATGGGCAGGCCGTGGTTGCATGCAACGGGGGCAGTCCCCTCAACATTGCACCAACTACTGCGCTTCCCAACAGAGCGAGGGATTGAAGAAATCCGAGGAGATCAGCTGCAGGCAAAAAATTGCTCCATGGCAGCAATGAAGACTACCTGCAATATTCGAGAACCAGCCAAGGCAGAGATTGAAGACGAGGACGTGGAAGTCTTGGATGATGTCGGCAAGGAACCGGCCGAGAAGAGTGAGGAATCACTAAAGAAAATTCTCGTCCAAGAGGGCGATGAGGAGCGCTTTTTTCTTCTCGGCTCAGGCTTGGCCGAGGAAGAGGAAAGAGAACTGGAAGCCTTTTTGAGAGCAAACATAGAAGTGTTCGCCTGGACGCCCTATGAAATGCCTGGTATTGACCCCGAGGTCACGTGTCACAGACTGAACGTCAACAGGTCAGCTAAACCTGTAATTCAGCGAGCAAGAAAGCCGACGTTGATACACGTCGAAGCAGTGGAGGAAGAAGTTGACAAACTTCTGGAAGCCAGGGCCATCAGAGAAGTCAATTATCCAACATGGTTGTCAAATACTGTGGTGGTAAAGAAGAAAAATGGTAAATGGAGGGTTTGCGTGGATTTTACAAGCCTAAATAAAGCCTGTCCCAAAGACAGCTTCCCTCTACCAAAAATTGACCAGCTGGTAGATGCTACATCTGGACATGGAAGGATGAGCTTCCTGGACGCTTACAGGGGGTATCACCAGATAGCCATGTACCCCCCAGACGAGGAGAAGACAACATTTATCACCCCAAAAGGTTTGTACTGTTACAAGGTGATGCCTTTTGGACTAAAGAACGCAGGAGCAACGTACCAAAGGCTGGTAACTAAAATGTTCAAACACCAGATAGGCCAAACAGTTGAAGTCTACATCGACGACATGGTTGTAAAGACAAAGGAGCCAGAAAATCATCTTACCGGCCTAGCCGAGGTATTTAACGTACTCAAAACATATCGGCTCCGACTCAATGCATCAAAGTGCGCGTTTGGGGTTGGATCTGGTAAGTTTCTAGGGTACCTGGTCACAAGAAGGGGAATAGAAGCCAGCCCAGATCAGATCAAGGCCATCCTAGATCTACAGAGCCCAACCTCGGCAAAACAGGTTCAAATGCTCACTGGCAGGGCCGCAGCCCTAAACAGGTTCATAAGCCGAAGCTCAGACAAGTGTAAACCCTTCTTCAACCTGGTAAAAAAGACTGCAGACTTCCTGTGGACCGAAGAATGTGAGGCCGCTTTGGCCGATCTAAAAAAGTACATGATCACGGCTCCAGTCCTCTCGACGCCTGAGCCCGGAGAAGAGTTGTTTTTGTACCTAGCCGTATCAGAACACGCGGTGAGCGCAGTACTAATCCGAGAAGAGAAGGGAGAACAGAAGGCTGTCTATTATGTAAGTAAAACCTTAGCCAGCGCTGAAACAAGGTACTTACCACTAGAGAAGTTAATGTTGGCCTTAGTTATGGCCTCAAAGAAGTTGAACCACTACTTCCAGGCACACAAGATTTTGATACTAACAGAGCACCCATTGAGATCCCTGCTACAACAAGGAGACTTGACAGGAAGAATTGCAAGGTGGGCAGTGGCCTTGGGCCAGTATGACCTGGAATTCAGGCCCAGAACAGCAATTAAGGGCCAAGTTTTGGCCGACTTTGTGGCAGAATTCACGCCGGAGTCCATCGGACGTCGGCCTAAGTTGAGCCGAGATGAACAAAGTCCTAGCAAGCAAGAAGAATCCCAGCCGGCAACAAAAGAGCAAAGGAAGGAAATGCTTAGACCTTGCAGCATCTACATCGGCGACTCATTCAGACTTTTTATCGATGGAAGTTCAAACCGGCGAGGAGCGGGGGCAGGAGTACTGCTGATATCCCCAGATGGAGAAATAATAGAACAATCCATCTGTTTGGGGTTCAAGGCCTCAAACAATGAAGCTGAATACGAGGCATTGATTGCAGGACTAAAACTGGCAGCAGCAGCAGAAGCAGATGAGGTAATAGTTTTTTGTGATTCACAATTAATTGTTAATCAATCAACAGGAGAATTTGCAGCCAGAGACGAAAGGATGTCGGCATATGCGAAAGAGGTGATCAGACTAGCCGAGTTATTTCAGAATTGCCGACTTCTTCAAGTGAGCTGAGATGATAACAGCCACGCCGACGCGTTGGCCAACTTGGCGAGTTCAACGCAGACTGGGAAGACGAGGACAATTATGATCAATTACATGTCGGACCCGAGCATAGAACCACGGCACGCAGAGCAAGAGGAAATGTGTGTGGACATGGGGCCGAGCTGGATGGATGCAATTGTTGCATTCCTTAAAGAAGGAAAACTGCCAGAAGATCGCAAGGAGGCACACAAAGTCAGACTGAAGTCGGCAAGGTTCAGCCTGACTGCGGACGGACATCTCTACAGGAGGTCCTTCACTGGACCCCTTCTAAGGTGCGTACACCCTTTACAAGTTGAAGATTTTTTATATGAAATTCATGAAGGGATTTGTGGAAGTCACACGGGGGGCAGATCGTTAGCCCATAGGGCCATTACCCAAGGGTATTGGTGGCCATACATGCAAAAGGATGCAGAAGCATATGTGAAGAAGTGCGAACCATGCCAACGGTTTGCACCTTTGATTCATCAACCAGCTGCCGACCTGAATCCAGTATCCAGCCCTTGGCCGTTTGCCCAATGGGGCATGGATCTGGTCGGACAACTCCCCCAAGCAACAGGGCAGAGAAAATACTTGCTGGTAGCAACAGATTACTTGACAAAGTGAATAGAGGCAGAACCTCTTACTAAAATCCGAGATGTGGACGTCAAAAATTTCATATGGAAGAACATCATCACCAGATTTGGCATTCCCAGAGCCATTGTAGCCGACAACGGAACGCAGTTCGACAGCAAGCTCATCAAGAACTTCTGTGCAAAATTCAAGATCAAAAATTACTTTTCAATACCAAGTTTCCCCCAAAGTAATGGACAAGCAGAAGCATCCAACAAAGTAATTTTGGATGGAATAAAGAAGAGGTTGCAGGCAGCAAAAGGGAAGTGGGTAGATGAATTACCCAATGTGCTTTGGGCATATCGGACTACACCGAGAAGATCAACAGGGGAATCCCCCTTTGCCATGGTCTATGGCACAGAAGCAGTCATTCCACTGGAGGTCGGCATCCTAGGGATCCGAACCCAGGGAGTTGAAAATGGGACTAATGATGTGCTCTTAGCCCGAGATCTGGATCTTTTGGAAGAACGAAGAGAGAAGGCTGCAATTCAGCTTGCAGTGTACCAGCAACAGCTTGCGAGAGCTTACAACAAGAAGGTCAACCCAAGAGATTTTCAAATCGGCGACCTAGTCTTGAGAAAAGTGGTCGGCAACAAGAAAGATCCCAGAGAGGGCAAGCTTGGCCCAAACTGGGAAGGGCCTTACAGAATTACCTCGGTGCTAGGTAATGGAGCTTATCGGCTTGAGGACAACGAGGGCAAAGCACTGCCAAGACCCTGGAACACTTGCAATTTGAAATTTTTCTATCATTGAGATGATCATTATTCTTGGCTGATGTCACCAGATGCTGGAAGACATGAACAATGAGAACCCAAGTGGAACTTAGGTTCACATTGGGGGCAGAGGAGCAGAGGAATTACAAAGCCTACCACTTGTTGAAATTTGTAGCAATTTACAAGTTGGTCTGGCCGAATTACAAAGCCTACCACTTGTTGAAATTTGTAGCAATTTACAAGTTGGTCTGGCCGAATACAAAGCCTACCACTTGTTGAAATTTGTAGCAATTTACAAGTTGGTCTGGCCCAATACAAAGCCTACCACTTGTTGAAATTTGTAGCAATTTACAAGTCGGTCTGGCCGAATACAAAGTCTACCACTTGTTGAAATTTGTAGCAATTTACAAGTTGGTTTGACCGAATACAAAGCTTGGCTTCGCTTGTTGAAATTTGTAGCAATTTACAAGTTGAAGTTAAGCCGAGGTTATCACTCTCCTCGCTTGTTGAAATTTGTAGCAATTTACAAGTTGTGGTGATGCTGATGCTATTGCTAACCGACATATAGCAAACCACAAGGTGGTCAAGCCAAAAAAGATGTTCAAACACTTGTTGAAATTTGTAGCAATTTACAAGTTGAAGTTAAGCCGACATCAATTTACAGGTTCAAATAAAAGCTGAGATTATTGTTTAAACTCTTGTTGAAATTCGCAGCAATTTACAAGTAGATCATTGTTTAACACCTGTTATAACTTGAGTAAAGTTTATTGTTTATATTAACCCTTGTTGAAATTTGTAGCAATTTACAAGTTGGTCAGACCGATTACAAAGCTTAGCTTCGCTTGTTGAAATTTGTAGCAATTTACAAGTTGAAGTTAAGCCGAGATGGTTCCTTGGCTTCACTTGTTGAAATTTGTCGCAATTTACAAGTTGGAATCAAGCCGAGATAATTGTTTCTCTTCGCTTGTTGAAATTTGTAGCAATTTACAAGCCGAAGGGAAGCCGATGTTATCGCCTACAGACTTATAGCAATCTGCTAGATGGATAAACCAAGGAGGATGTTTTGTTGAAATTTGCAACAATTTACAGATTCAAGTAAAAGTTGAGTTTATTATTTAAACAGTTGTTGAAATTTGCAGCAATTTACAGGATGAAGTTAAGCCGACATGTCATGAAGTTTGCCTGGACATGTTATCATCTGTTGAAATTTGCAGCATTTTACTGGTTGAAATAGAAGCTAAGTATATTACTTAAACCCTTGTTGGAATTTGCAGCAATTTACGAGTAGATCACTGCTTAACACTTGGTTATGACTTAAGAAAAGTTTACTGCATATGTTAATCCTTGT
This sequence comes from Camellia granthamiana, assembly GCA_036172215.1. Taxonomy (NCBI): domain Eukaryota; kingdom Viridiplantae; phylum Streptophyta; class Magnoliopsida; order Ericales; family Theaceae; genus Camellia; species Camellia granthamiana. The sequence continues at coordinate 113,139,149 of CM069910.1, forward strand.
TGAAATTTGTAGCAATTTACAAGCAGGACAGACTGAGATTATTGTTTAAACACTTGTTGAAACTTGAGCAAGGTATGCAGTGTTAACATTGAATAGTATATGTATTATACTTGTTGAAAATTATGAAAAGATTGCAGGTTAGAATCTTGCCGAAGTAAAACTTGCAGTTATCATACCCGAGGTATGTAACCCCGAGGAGATTATACAAAGGAAGAACCATATGAGTCATGCAAAATATTCTAAATATAGTCATACAGAAGCAATGAAGAATTAAAGACTGAGGCATCCAGAGAAAAACAGTTGCATACAAAGAAGGCACTATGGCCTAGCAAGTCAATTGTTCACAAGTGACAAGAAAGGGCACATCGGCCACAAAACAAAGCGTACGTTGTTCAGAAAACAAAACAAAGTACAAAAGAAAGAAAAAACAAAAGACATTCAAGTCTCTTCAGCATTTTGTTGGGCTGGAACTTCAGAAGGCTCAGGGAGAACAACCTCGGCATCCTTCTCCTCTGCATCCTTGCCTACCAGAACCTCAACATCTTTTTCTGCCACAACCTCAACCTGCCTCTCCACTACGACCTCAGTTTCTTTATTTGTTGCAACCTCGGTTTCCTTATCCGCCGCTATCTCGGCGTCTATGTCGGCCAAAGTCTTCTCCACGCTTTGCTCAGCCAACAGAAGGTCAGATGATAGGTGGGTGGGGCCAGTCTCCTTGGGCACCTTCTCAACCTCCTCATCCTCCTCTTGGGTTAAATCCATCACTTCATCGCCCTGAGGAGGTGACTTGGTTTCGATGGCTTCCTTGGGTTTCCTGACCAATGCTTCACCTTCATCTTCACCTTCACCTTCAACCTCGGCTTCAGAATCAGCTTCTTCTTCAACCTGAGTAGAAGGCGGAGAAAGAGGAAAGGGAAGACGAACGGCCTTGGTCTTGCGCCAGGGCGAGTCGGCAGAAAGATCAAGCAGTTTGGCCAGAGCATTCCAACCTAGGGAAAATCCCCTGTTGCATGCCTGCTTGACCTGAAGCTTATAATCTTCTGCGACATCGGCCATACCCTGACTGTAGGCCTTTTCATCGGCAGCGTCAATCTCAGCTTTCTTGGTGGCCAGAGCCTCTCTCAGTTCTTTCTCGGCTTCAGCCCTTTTAACCTCGGCCTCTTTTTTCTCGGCTTCGGCGACCTTCCTGATGTCTTCAGCAGCCTCAGCTTTTTGTAGAGCTATCTGCTGGGCCTTTGTGGCCTCCTCGGCCTGATCCTCCAGCTTTTTCATCTTTAATTGATCCCTTTTATGGATCTTCTGAAGGGCAGAGAACTCCTTCTTCAAATTAGATAATTCCTCCCTTGTTTCAAATGCCTTCATGGAAAAGGAGTGGGCGTGTTGAATGGCCTGAAAGTTCACAAGGCAAAGGTTATTACAGAATAAAATAAAGTGACAGTAAGACAAAAATATCAAAATTCTAAAGACTTACTTGGACGGAGCGCTGCAGCATAAGGGCATAGTTCTCATATTCACTGATCTTGGCATTTTCCTCAAGATCACCTTCAAGGAGAACTGCCGTGCTGAGTGCCACGCCGACGTTAATGTCAGCGGCACTTTCATTGGCGTAGATTGGCCTGTTTTCAAGAGTAATTTTGGGTTCCCAGGGAACTTTGGGAACCCTGGATCCCGAGGTCGAAGGTTTCTGTTTCTTGGATGGAGCGGACCCTGATGGCTGCTCCTCAGCCGACCTCTTCGCAGGTGCAGAAGTGGTCTTCTGGCTCTCAGTTAACTTGGAGATGGGCACAGCATCTTCATCCTCGGCATCAACTTCAGTCACCTTGGCCTTTGGTTGGGCCTTCTTGGCTCTTTTTGGTTGCGGTGGTGGCAACGGCTGAGCTGGTTCAACATCTACATCAGGGGGAAGCTCGGCCAGTAGGTCTCGCACTACTTTCTTTGGGCGCACCATCTCAACAGTCTTTACGAGATGTCCGCGACACTTTCTTTCTGTTGGTGGGATCAAGTTTTGGGCCGAGGTTGATGGTAGATCGGCTGGGTCAGGTGTGGATTCTTGCTCAGTTCTTGATGTGGACGCGGTTTGAGTTGTGGCTGTAGATGGGTTCTTCTTCTTCTTCCTTGGAACGTCGGCTAAAGTTGACTTGTACGTGGGTACGAAATTCAGCACCAATGGAGCTCTGCGTTTTTGGAGCGGAAGGTCCAGGAGCTTCTTTAAGCCTTTTCCAGGGTAGTAGGACTGGCGAAAGTCCTTGGGAGGCTTGCGAACGTCTGCAAAAAGAAACACAATATCAGAAACAGATAAAATTTGTTGGAAAAATTGAGGAAAGCAACAGTTAAGCAGTTAACGATGGGCTCTTACCCTTGCCCTCCTTTACTGATCGTGGGAGAGGGAAAAGACGGACTTCCTCATCTGGGCCAAACTCCCAATTGCCAGATGCAATGAGATAATCATCTCCAGCCTCTTTGTTGGAGTCTGGAAGGTCGGCTACGATCTTAAACTCGGTGGACCTCGGCTTGAGGTAATAGACATAACCTTTTTCCTTAAGGTTCAGGGCACACATGGTATAGCAATATTGGATGTCGGCAAGAGTGATCCTAACACTCTCCTGCCGAGCTAAGGCTATTATACCATTAAGCGTTCTATAGGCGTTAATGGTGAGTTGCATGGGGTTGAGGGTGTAGTAGTGAAGGACTTCGCGGAAGAGGGGATCAAGAGGGAACCGAAGTCCACACTGGACAAAGGCTACAACAGGAAAAGGCATTTTATCATCCTCAGGCATAATAGAGTCTTTCTCTCCAGCTAGTCTGAGATGGACATCCTTTGGGATGGAGAACTCTTGCCTAAAAAATTCTAGTTTAGTTGGGGTGTTAACCCTATCACTCCACACACCCATGGTTCTGGTATACAGGTATTTGGTTACAGAGATAAGATATTCCTAAAGGTTCTTGGAACCTCGGCTTGAACCTAGGATTATGTTGATGAAATTGGTTTCTGTTTTTCCTAAAAGTTGAAGGTCCTACAAACAAATCCCAAACCTAAATCTACAAAGAACGAGTATGGAAGGCCGAAATCTGGAAAACAGAAAAGCAAGATCGAAGCTTCAGATTCAAAGAAAACAAAGGCTAGGAGACCAAGAACAGAGGTGCAACAGTGCAAGTGTTCACAGCATGTGCAAAACCAGAAAATAACACATACACAGGTGAACGATTTACAAATCAATTGACAAGCAGAACAGTAGAAGCAGGAAATTCCAGGAACAATCAAAGAACTGGGAAAAGAGGGGAACGGTGGTTTACCAGAGAAATAGAGCCGGAGTGAGCTTCGCCGAGGTCAGACGACGGAGACAACAGTGGCACGAGCTTCACAGAAATGGCAGAGGGAGGCAGTTGCAGAGCTTAACGCAAGGAGCAATGGCAGATTCGAAGGAGAGAAAGAACTCTTTAGAGAGAAAGAGAGCAAGGAAATCGAAATGCAAAAGTGAAAGGAGAGAGAGAGAGGCAATTGTTTTGTCCAAAATTTGAAACGGCGGCAAAACACAGTAATTATGGTGCCTAGGGCAACGCACGCGTCAGACGGCGCAGCAGAGGAAAGACGGCATGTAGGCGCGTCACCAGCACGGACCAATAAGGTTCAAACGCGTCAGCTGAACGGTTGAAAACTGATGCATGACAGCTTATGCGCGAAGGAGTGATGATCTAAATTCTTGTACTTTTGAAGACATGTTGGCCTGAAATGGACGATCTCGGCTAGAGAGTTCTGAAGCCGACGTACGAGAAAGAAAATTCAATGTAAGTTCCATCACCTCAGTATGCCGAGGTAATAGAACTTAGGGGGCTGTTGTGGGGTTATATTTTTGAGTATCAACACGTGGCAAGGTGACGCCGACGTTTCAGCCGAGGTTCCATGTGTTACAGTAAAGTTTTGTCAAGGTACTCTAGTAATTGCCGAGGTGAGTTCCGAAGACATCTTAATTCGGGATAAAAGCCTCCATCCTCGGCCTGACGCGCCAAGGCCCAGCTACCCTCAGAAGAATTAAGCCGAGGTGACTGTGAGATCGACCATACCTGCTAATATAAAATATTATCTTGGATAGGTGGATGTACAGCCATGAGGCCAGCACTTCACCAACTACCTGGCCTTGAGGCCATGTGAGTTGGCCATGAGGCCACTAGAGGCCATGTGAAGTCATGAAGAGCTTTTTGGCTGGAAAGCTGCCAAAAGCGTAACAGTGGGGTGGCAACCAGCTAAAAAGCTGGCGGCCTCTCCATTAACTTTTCTGGTATATATGGAGAGGTTGAGAAGAAGAAAGGGGATGGATTGATCATTCTAAACAGAGCATATACAACTAGAAGTTAATTGTTACACTTTCAGTTACAAGTCTAGAGAACAAAGTGAGAATTACTGAGAGTGAATTGTAATTCTTACTATTCATTTGATATAGTGAATTACCTTGGCCTTCCGTGGACGTAGGCACTTTTGCCGAACCACGTTAAATCCTTTGTGTCTTTGTGTTATTATCTGTGCCATCTATTCTGCCTGTCTTTTTACCGCTGAATCACTAAGATAGGCAGTGTGATCAGAAAATCACTCACACATTAGGTATAGCTTTGATGATGAAAACAGGATAGAAGAAACTAAAGCATTCGCTATAACCATTGGCGATGTGTTCCGTACTAGATATTATCAATTACAAAACCAGTTGAGTCTCAAGGATCTTCACAAGAGCGATCTTATGGAGAGTGAGTTCAAGAATCTTCTCAAGATCACTAAAATTTTAGAAATAACAGGAGCAGTAGGTATGAAGAATGTTGGCTATGATTTAGACAAAGATGGTTTCAAAAAATTAACAGAATTGTTCTCAGAAGATTGTCAGGATCTGGAATATGTCATTGACACAACAGATGGGGTTCCAGTTCCACAAAGCCTTCCCTGTGTAACAGTTGCCACGTCTCGATAATTTAGATAAATTGAAAGAGATTTGCCATGGCCAACTACCAGAGGGGGCCTTCAGTGCGTTGAAAGGGCTGGAACTGCGGGACTTGCCCGCATTGACACATTTGTGGAAGGGTTCTACTCAACTTGTACGGCTCCGCAACCTCACTTCTCTAAATCTAGAGAGATGTGATAAACTGGAAAGCATGTTCTCATTATCTTTAGCCAGAGATCTGATGCAACTAAAGGAACTTAGTGTATATGAATGTTGTTAGATGAAAGTACTTATTTCGAGTGAAGAAGAAGGAGATCAAAATGAGATAGTATCAACAACAGATAAAATTGTGTTTCCTAAACTAAGGCCCGTTTGTTTGGGGTTATAGGAAGGGGGATTGGGATTGTTAATACCTTGAGATTAGTATATGGGGTGTTTATTTTGAGAGATGGCTTTGAGACTACTAATACCTTGAGACTAACTAATACCTTGGTACTATTAATACCTTATGTGCATGTTTGTTTGGGTGGACATGAGCTTGGGATTAGACTAATAGTCCAATAAAATTATTAATCCGATATTTGGTTAAACAATTGAAGTACGGACTAATTATTTTAAACTTGACTATTAGTTAAGATAGGATACATAATCCAACGGATTCGTAGTCCTAGGACTCTTAGTCATGGGAATACTAATCCAGTCCGCCCAAACAAACATGGCATATTTGTTTTGAGAGATGGGGAGGGTACTACTAATACCTTTGAGGAGGGGATTCATAGTGCGGAGGTAGAGATGATATTAGAAAAATAGTGAGGGGATTAGAAATTTTTTATTTTTTATATATTGGGAATTTTTTTAAAAATATTAATGTTTAATTTTTATATTTTTTTTATTTGTTTTATTATTTTATATAAAAATAATTTAACAATTCCTCACTATTAATCCACTCACTATCAATCCACTCACTATCAATCTCCTCACTATCAATCCCTTCCATTCTATCTCTGAAAACAAACGGCCCTCACTAACAATCCCCTCACTATTAATCCCCTCACTATCAATCCCCTCCATTCTATCTCTGAAAACAAACGGGGCCTAAAGGAATTGCGTCTTGGAGTCCTGCCGAGTTTTACTGATATCTGCAAGGCTATAAATGGAATTGAGCTGTTGCAATTGAACGAGCTGATGATCTGTGAGATACCGAAGCTCAATGGTATTCAAACTCTCTTCAATAGGGTATGCTTCTTTGACTTAAGCTTATTTATTTAAGCTTCATTGCTGTGGGGCGTCCATAAATTTTATTTATTGCTTTGCTATTTTCATTTGAACTTTTGGGCTATAATGAGAACACAACATGTTTTGGATTGAATATGTTGTTGGATGCAAAAATAAGAACGGCAAACTACACTTGAAATTAATTAGTATTTAGTATTTCTTTAGACAAATTATTGTTAATTCTTGTAAATATCAATTCGGTTCTTATAATTTTAATTGCATCAATTTTACCTTTCTTTTTTTTTTTGGATGAGCAAAAAAACCTTCCAATTTGGCATATGGTATCAATTTAGTCAAATTGATAATATTTCATTTAGAAATTGGATTAAAATTAAGGGACAAAATGGTTTTTTAATTCCCTTCAAAGTTATTGAAGGATTCGCATCCAAATTCAAATGATTCATTCCCTTTTTAATAGATCATTATGCCTTTGATTTTTATTCAATTTTTTAACGGCTATTATCACTTGAACTAGATTGACACAATTTGAAAAATTAAAGGGCAAAATTAATATTATAGAAATCAAATTGACATGAGAGGCAAGTATAGAGACTACAGGTATAATTTGCCCTATTTCTTTTGACTAAAAATTTAGCTAAACTAATATGAATTGGATTGTAATTTTGCAAACTTTGACCAAATTATTTGAAGGGTAAACTATCAATAAGTCCTAATAGTTTGACTTAATTCCCATCAAGTCCTAGTAAAATCGTCGCTAAAATTAATTTTTTGTGACCATTTTTTTGCATGTCGCTAAAAATTAACAATTAGTGACTTTTGTTTTTTTGTTACAGTTTTTATAAATTGTTGCTAAAATTAGTTACATTTTTATATGACAAAATTTTCAAACTGTCACTTAAAGTTGAAAATTAGTGACTTTTTTTGTGAAGATTTTTTTAAACTGTCATTAAAACTTATAATTATGACATTTTTGTGACAAATTTTCAAACTGTCGCTGAAAATTAATAATTAGTGACATTTTTTTTAATAGTATTTGATGAAAAACACCATCAATTCTCATAGGACATATTGAACAATACGTCTGCATATTAGAATTTACAGGTAAATCATCTTATTTAAAAATACTAAGATTGTATTTTGGATGGAAGAATTTAGGGGAAATTACACACAAAATAAATAAATAAATTGACCCTTGTAACAAAATAAACCATGAGTTTTAATTTTGTCAATTTGAAACCTGAATTTTTAATTTGTTTTCAATCCAAATCATTTGCCTATTTTTATTAAGTAAAATCGATAGAAAAATGGGTATACTAGTCATTAAATTCAATGAAAATGGGTATTTTACACATTTTATGTATACCTACATTAAGTTTAATAACTAAAATACTATTTTTGAGGGGTCAATTTTAGTTAACAAAAGTAGACAAATGATGTAGATTAAAAACAAATTAAAAGATTAAGATTTAGATTGATAAAATTGAAAACTTAGAGTTTATATAGTTGCAAAGGTCAAACATTGGAGTTTTTTTTTTTTTTTTTTTTGTGGTAATTATCCTTAGAATTTAAAAGGGTAAATTATGTAAATGGTCCATGTAGTTTACACGATGTGTCAATTTGGTCCCTATTGTTTCAATTTGCTTAATTTTGCCCTTTAATTTAACAGATTGTGTCGTTTTAGTCCAATAAATAGCGGTTGTTAAGTTTGGTGGACAGAAAGTCTACACAATGTGTCAATTTGGTCCCTGTAATTTACATAATGTGTCAATTTGGTCCATGTTGTTTTAATTTGCTCAATTTTGATAGGGACCAAATTGACCCATTGTGTAAACTATAGGGACCAAATTGACACATAGTTTGACTTTCCATATCCACCAAACTTAACTACCGTTATTTATTGGAATAAAATGACACAATTCGTTAAATTAAGGAGTAAAACCGAGGAAATTGAAACAACAAAAACCAAATTGACACATCGTGTAAACTATAAGGACTATTTGTATAATTTACCCAATTTAAAATAAAGGGTTTTGAGGTTAAGGAACAACCATTAGTCCCTATAGTTTAAACGAAATGTCAGTTTAGTCACTGTAGTTTCAATTTAAACCCTATATTTTCAATTTTGTTGCAATGTGGTCTCGCTATCATTCACCACTAGAATTTTGTATGGATAAATGCCACATGCAAAACTAAACTAACGTCGTTTTATTGCACACCCCCAAAAAAATAATTTTGAAACGAAATGCAGGAGCAAAGCATAGAAGCACCAGAGAGAAGCCCTATAAGAGAGAGAGAGAGAGAGAAGAAGGTTCTTGACAGATACTACTCCTCCACTATTTGACCACCCTACTACCCCTGCTAACACCAGCACTGGTAAGGTCGAAATAGAGATAGAGATAGAGAGAGCTTGTGATGGCAATGGCGGCTGGGAAGGGGCGGGTAAGGGTAGGAATGGGTTAGAGAGGCTCATCAGAGTTGAGATAAAGGAAGAATTGGTAGGGGTGGGGCTATAGTGGAAAGATGAGGTGGATCTCGTAGGCGGGGGGTTGCCAGAGATGTTAATGGCAGATTTTGGGAAGAGAGAGGGAGGAAAGGGGATGGGAAATGAGGGGTGATTGCCAAAGGTGGTCATGGTGGTCGATTGTGAGAAAAGAATGTGAAGAAGTGCTCTGTTTGCACTGTGGGTCTTCTTCTCTTTGGCTTTTTCTTCTCTTCTACATTTCGTTTCATTTTTTTTTTTTGTGCACGCACCAAAACAACGTCATTTTGGTACACTACACAAACACTACAAGAAAAAACACTATAGAAGATCTGGACTCGTTTGAGTAGCGGTTCCAAAGAGATTTTTATAATTTATAAGGTTTTTGTTTTACTTAGAATTCTTGGGAAGAACGTTTGAAATGATTAGTTTTACGGTGTTATTTTGTATGGTTAATCATCTAAAAGTCCTATTGATAAGGTTGATATTCCATTAAGTCCTTCTTCCTTTTTTTTAAGGTGATTCTATTTACACACCACAAATCCTTTCAATACACACCACCTACTCACACTACACACAAATTAAAGGTTTTAATTTTGTCTCAATACACACTACTAATTTTTAAATAATACCAAATTATTCTTAACATCTTCGACCCTAACCCTAACCCAAAACCTTGTCCATCACTGGTCGTCAGCCATCGACCTCTACCCCTTACCCCTCCTCATCGTAACCCTCATCTTCGCCCCTACCACCACTACCTTACCACCATCGTAACCCCCATCGCTGCAATGCACAGTCGTCGCAACCTCACAAATCTCTCTCTACGGACTATGCATAGTTGGTCATTAAATGTAGGCGAGTTACGATGGTGGTGGTCTCTACATGATGAGAGGTGCGATGGTGATAGGTCATTGTAATAGTGGTGATTACAGGATGGCGGCAACAATGATGGACTAGGAAGGCGAAGCGACAATGGCAACGATAGTAGAGCAATGGAGAAGACGAGTTACAAAGGAGGGTGGTGATGGCTGCAATGACAAAATGAAAGAAGAAGAAGGAGAGCGGCGACAACAACGATGAAAATGACTTCGTGATGGTGGTAGTTGGCCAATTGATGATGGTTGGTCGGTGGTGGTGGCTGTCAATAGGTTAGGTTTTGGTTTGTTAATGAAGGGATGTAATAGAGATGAGGGCAATGTAGATATTTGATTGAAGGATAAAGTTGTAATTAAAAAATTATAAATAATGGTGTGAACTGAGAGTAATTGAGGTGTAAATAGAATTACTCTTTTTTTAACACATGAAGTCCTATTTTCAAAATATTTATGTATATATACTGTTTTACCCTTATTAAAAGGCGGAAGGAATTGAGAAGCGTCAATTCATTAAGTGCTAATAAAAAATTATTAGGTGTTATAAGTGCAATACATGATAATATTATCCACCAATCACCCAGCATTATGCTTCATGCTCCGATATAAATTGGGGTCCCACCCTCTCCACATACACAAAACTTTTAGTAATCACCTAACCATGCCTCAAAAGTACAAGATATTTTCTATTATTCAAATGGTATTGTTGGCATTTTACGTTTATTTTGTTGTTTCAAAACTTTAAAACGTCATAATTAATAAAATTTATATTTTTGGAGTCTACACAACGAGATTTATCAAATAAGACTAATATTGAATATAAAATTTTATAAAAATAAAATATTATTTTTTTAGCCATACAAAACTAATCATATCTCAGTTTGCGAAATTATCCAGTAAAACTGAGAAATTTCTCTTTTTTCAGTAGTAACTGAGAATATTCTTAGTTTTTGAGAAATTTTTCAAATTTTTCCAGTTTTAAAACTAAGGTCTCCTTTGGGAACAGGCTAATTTAGTAACTTTTTGGCTATTTAGCTAAAATATGAGCTAAAAAAAAACTAGTATGTTTGGGATGACTTTCTGGCTTTTTACGAAAAGATGTGCAAAAAGTAGAGAGAAGAGAATCTTTGACTTTTTTGTATGAGTTGTTAGCTTTTTGGCTAATTTAGTAATTTTTTGACTTTTTGGCTAAAATGGAGGATTCCCAAACGAGGCCTAAGTTAGTTTTTCCAATTTTAAATTGAGAATATTCTCAATTTTAAACCTGGAAAAAAAAAAAACTGAAAAAATTAGATCAAAAAAAATATTGTTAGTTAAGTAAGTTAAAACTTACTATTAAAAATGGTTTAAATTGTAAATTTGTAATAAAAAACATATTTTAATTTTTATATAATTTTGTATTTAATATTAATCTTATTTGACAAATTTCGTTGTGTTGATTCTAAAAATATAAATTTTATCAAAAATAAATATACATTGTAAAAGTTATGATGATTTGAAGTTTTGAAAATCAAAATAAATGTTATATCACCATGCTTTTTTATAAACAATTAGAAATGATGAGCAACTATTGTTTGAAGGTAATTTTATCTATTAAAAATTAATGGGACTTGAAGGAACAAAAAATCTTGAGGGCTATTATTAACACCTATCTAATTTCTTTGGACCACCCATTTCTTTGAACCCCCACCTTAAACCCTAAATTTTTATAAATTTTTTTTGAACACTCCACTTAATACCAATTTTACTCATATTTATAATATCATCACACCCAAGTGTACACCCACCTAATTTTGCATACCTTCTCTTTTTCTTCTCTCAGTAAACGATGAACAATTGAGAAAAGATTAAGAACAACAAACGATTGAGAGACGAATCAACTGCTCCGCTCTTCTCCTTCTCTCATAAACAAAGGTCTTTTTCTCGTTGTCACCGTGAACAACAATATCTTAATCGAAAATCTCTTCGACAGTCTCTTTCTTCTTCTCTTAGGTAACCTCCAACTCCCTATTACATATATATATATATATATATATTTTTTGTTTATTTCAAGGTAAAACCCTCAATATAGGGGGTTTTAGAGGGAAAAATCCTAAGAAAAAATGGAAATAGGGAAAAAAATCCTACAAAATGGAACCGTTAGGTATTCCAGTGCCGAAAAAAATATTTATGTTTGGCACTATATTACTAAACTAAATATTTATGTTCAGCATTGCATTACTGAACAGAATCTTAATAGTTAGCAAACCAATACCAAACCAAAAACAATCTAGAATCGTAAATGCAAGATAGATAAACTTACCAATGCAACGCCAATCTCATCGGAGCTGTTGTCATCGTCCTCCATTACTTTATAAGTGTCAACAAAGGGTGAAAATGACCACAAATGTATAAACTTGGAGTCCATGATAGGTTTGTTTGCAAAATTAACTGATTTGGAACACCGAACACATTTGAAACTACCGAACAAAACAATTTTTTTATAATCTAAAAATATCAAATTAGGCTAAACTGATAGTCACCCCTTGATATATTTTTGTAATTTAAATAGGTCAAAATATATAAATTTATAAATCAAAATATAAAATATAAAATAATATTTATTAATAATCAAGAGAATTTTGGTGTAAATAACTAATACTAGCAGTTGGCACATGTGATGTGTGTGTAATTCAAATAAATAAAAATAAAATAAATTATTTATTATACATTGTGTGCTAGTTAAGTGGTAAGAGTCTTATTCATTTGACATAAGTCTAAAATTCAAGTCCCCACCTTTTATCTATCTAATTTTTCTTTTAATTTTAAATAAAAAAATAGACACATGACATCATAAGAAATCAAGGCTTCAAGACATCACAAGAGATGTTCACTTTATATATAGTATAGATATTTATGAATATGAATTTGAATATGAATTATACAGAACATAATAATTTTGGATTAACAGTGAGCGGTCCAGCCAATTTCACATTGTTTTTATTTATTTAGGCTTAGTTTGACATTTCTTAAAAAAATCAAAAAGTCATTATCATATTTAAATTACATCAATTCTTTACCACATTACTTTAAACCTAACATATATTACATAAAAAATAAAAAAATATATTTATTTACATCATCCAAATCACCCATTCATAATAATTTTTAATACTAATTTTGCAGACAACTAGGCAAAGCACCCAACCCAACCACCCAAACCAAACCAAAATATTGAGATTTCACCATTTTTTCCTGAATAACGCTATAGACTCCAAAAATTTTACCAAAAATATTATCAAATGTCTCACATGGGTGTGGAACCCACACAATATAGGTCTCATGTGGATCCACACAATATAGGTCTCATGTGGATCCCATGTGAGACATTTGATAAAACTTTTGGAAAAATTTTTGGGGTCGGTAGCATTACTGTTTTCTCCTCTGAAATGACTCTCTTCTCTCTCTCTCTCTCTCTCTATCTATCTATCTATCTATAGATAAAAGATATACAGATGCCTCTCTCCGTATATCGAATTGATCGTTTACCCGTAATCGGCCTCTGCAAGGTATGATTTTTCAGTAGTAATCTTCAACATCGTCACCGATCATCCTTTCATTAACTGTTACTGTGAAATTTCATGTTTTTTCATATAATTTTCTTATGTGCTTTTTTATTCGATTGTGTTCTTGTTTAATTTGTTCATCGATTGTATGATCACGATATATTTTCTCATTCTGATTTGCATTTTTGGTTGATCAATGGTTTCTTTTGAGAATCTTCGTTTCTGTGTAGCGTTAGACGGTTTGATGTATATATATATATGTGTGTGTGTGTGTGTTCGTCCTGTTTTAAGCCTAGTTTTTTTTTTTCCCCTTTGATTGAGTTGATGATAATGATGATGGTTGTGTCAGTTGTCTATTTTTTTGTTTGTATAATGGAGTTGAATCAGATAACCATTTTGGGTTTGTGATTGTTGACGTGCATATTTGATTCCGCCCTGATTTGCTAGCTCTTGTTTTTGGATTTAAATAGTAGTAGTACTGACTCAAGTTAATATCTTTGCTGGGTTGAATTAAGGGTTGTTTTGAGAATGGACTTTTTAGTGTTTTTTTTTTGGCATTTTATTATAAGACGTAAAAAAGTTAAGATGATACCTTTTTTTAGTGTTTTTTTTTTTTTTTAACTTTTTGGCTAAAAGTATTCTTTAGGGATGGTTTGGGATGATCTAAATAAATGTATTTTTTTACTTTTTGTGAAATATGGGTTGGGTATGGGTTGGGTTTGAAGTGATGTGGTAGAAAGGTGATGTGACTTAAATAGGATAGTGGCTTTTTGACTTTTTAGGTACCCCAAACAAGGCCTACTAGAGCAGTAGAACTTACAAATTATAACTTCAGTTCAGGGCTTGAGCAAATTGCATTATTTCTAGTAAAAGATTGAGGCTGATGGTCTTGGTTTATGGGATTCCAAGTGTTTCTCTTATTTATCTTATCACAATTGTGTTGATGGTTCCATTTTCTATAAATCTGTTTCATTTTGATTGTTTGGTTTGTTGATTACACTGGTCATATGAATTCAAGGAATAATCTTTTGAGCCAAAATTAAGATCAGTTTTGGCTGTGCTGCTTTGTGTCTTATCTCTTTAACTGCTTTCTCAGCCAAATTGTACAAAATAGGAGAGCGAATTAGCATACTAAATGCAGAAATTGTGTCGTTTTTGGTTTAAGTTGATCAAAACAGGTGTAATCATAGATATATGTAATTTGCATAAGCTGTAATTTTCTGTATGAAGTTTTTATAGAATGCTGTAACTTCATACTGAACTGGAAATCAACTGCCTATTTGACTGTGCTGTTTGTTGTTGTACACCACAACTATGATATTAACCGTGGTCTTTAACTTCCCTCATTACCATCATCTGACATGGTTTGGTTTTGTTGTTAATATTGAAAAGTGAAAGTGGTTTTGATTGTGTTAAAGAACATCCTAATCTGACCCTAAGAATTATAATATGGTAATATGCTTTAGCAAGGGATAATTCATTCTTTTAGTTAAATTTTTTTTAAGAAATGGGCAGGAAATGTAAGTAGTGATAAACAGCAATTAATCATGGGTGGTGAATAATAAAGGCAGTCATTTACAGATTTGGGTTTGTCTGATCCAATTTGGTCAAGAGTTCAGTAGCCACTGTCTATCTCAGGCTTTGGCACAATTTGATTGAGGAAATCCATGTACCTCCTCTTCAACTGAAGGACCTCTAATATGTGCATGCCAAGGGCATAGTAATCCAAATTCCAATACTCTTACTGATGAATTATGCTAGAAGCATTAAAAAAATATACTAGGGCAATTATTCGGTGCATTGGATTGTTACAATCCTCGTTTAAGCTGAAAAAATAATGTGTTTGATTTATCAAGTAATTGAAGGCTGCTATTACAGTCAATAGATAAGCAAAGACGGGTAGAAATATTTAATATACCTAGCACCCAAAATTCAAGTGTTTGATTTATCGAGTAATTCAAGATTGCTATTACAGTCCATAGATAAGCAAAGATGGGTAGAAAATTTTAATATACCTAGCATTTATTTGTACTGATGATGCATCCTTTTATTGAGAAATCTAGTAAACAAAATCTTAATGGTAGGATCTCATGCCAACTAGTAAAATTTTGTCATTATCTTGTACCCATAATTTCATTACTTTGTCAAATGCGTATGGCCCTGGAGGCTCAGAGATCATTTATCTGAAAATGAAATTATGGAGTCTTCACTAAGTTCACACTCTTCCCCGAATTTCCACAGTCATTTGAATGACAATAACACAATCACGTTTGCACTCATGAATTTGAAAATCTTTTACTTATTTTAAGCAATCATCCATCTTTCCATATGACTAGATATCTTGTGGTTACTCTGGTGCCGTTGGGTGACACTTACGTTTTCAGTTTTCTGTTTATATTTACAAAAATTTTAAAAACTCAAATAAAAACTTGTTTGGTAAATTTTTGATTTATAAATTAGTGGTCTCAGTTTATAAATTTGGCTAAAAAATGTAAACTCAAAAAATGTGTTTTCGTTTTGAGTTTTTTTTTTTTTTACCACCCAACACTAGCCACCACCCGCCACCATTTTCCACGACCGTCTTCCGCCACCACCACCCACCACCCACCACCACCTACCACTACCACTCACCACCCACCTACCACCACTCACCACCCACCTGCCGCCACCACCCACCTGCCACCACCACCCACCACCCACTCGCCACCACCACCCATCCCTCGCCGCCGCCACCATCACCACCACCACCCACCTGCCATCCATCCGCCACCATCCACCACCCGCCACTACCATCCACCGCCCGCCACCACTACTCGCCCCTACCCACCACTACCACTCACCACCATCCACCACTCACCACCACCAGCCACCAGCCACTTGCCACTTGCCACCCACCCGCCACCACCACCATCACCACCACCACCACCACCTACTCGCCACCACCCGCCACCACCACCACCACCACCACCCGCCACCACCACCCGCCATCCGCTAACTACCTGCTACCACCGCCCACCACCCGCCACCACCACCACCACCACCACCACCCACTCGCTACCACCCACCACCCACTACCATCACCCACCACCACCACCCGCCACCACCACCCGGCATCCGCCACTCACTTGTCACCACCACCTGCCACCACCACCACCACCACCCACTCGCTACCACCCATCATCCGCCACCGTCACCCACCCACCCACCACCACCACCACCACCACCACCACCCATCCGCCACCACCCACCATCACCACTTTCCACCACCGTCTTCCGCCGCCACTTGCCACCACTTGCCATTTCTTACTCTTTTTTATATTTTTAAAATTTTTTAAACATTTTGTTAATTACCAAACGCATTTGTAGTTTATGTTTTTCTAAAAATAAACAAAAATCAGTTTATAAAATTTTTGTAAATATAAACTGAAAACATAAACGTTACCAAACAGACCCTCTAAAATGGCAAATTTGCAAGACCGGAAGAGGAAACCAACCTTTCTTATCACATGTCAATTGGGTTTATGTGCTTTATGCTTTACATTTATGAGCAATACTCGATATATACAATGAAGTTCCTCAGAAAAAAAATTGCCCATAAAGAGCTAAGCCTGCACACACTATGCTTTTGCCCTAGCTTTCCCTTCAAGAAAAGATTTTGCCACTTCTAATCCAAAGATCAAGAACAAATTTGTGAATTTTCTCCCCAATTTTCCATGGTAACCAAATAAAAAATATGGGCTTTGTTTGGTTTCATTTTCAGAATCTATTTTCAAAAATTTTAAAAATAATAATAATAAATAGTATGACACTATTAAACACCTAAAGGATATTTTAATTTTTAAAAAAATTTATTTCTGCCCCAAAAGATAAAACCATGTGAAGACGATGATTTGATTTTTTTTTTCCCCCCATTTTCTAAACCAAATTAATTTTTAGTTTTTTCAAGATACATGTCTAGGATCAATAAATCGACCGACCTTTAATTGGTTTCTTCTCCATACTAATTATCAAAAAAGAAAAAGAAAAAGAAAATTGGTTTCTTCTCCATACCATTAAAAACCTTTTAATTCCTTTTCGCCCAAATTATCCAAATCATGCCCAAGGAAGCCAACATCCTCACTGTCTTCCCTTTGTTCTTAGCTCTCCCCTCCCTAATTATGCAAGAGGTCTGATGAGGAATGCGCATGCGCCCATTTTGGTATTACAATTATATAACTGTAATTTTATGTATTTAATATTTGTGTTTATTTATTTTTAATTAGGACTGAAATAAATATTTAGTTTCTTCTTTTGTTAGGATCTAGTTTTATATTTTAAATTAGGGTGTTGGCCTATAAATTACTGAACCTCATCTTTCCTTGTGACTTTGAACTGGGGCCCCTTTTTGGAATTTCTGTGCCGTATGTTTTTATCATTTACCAAATATGTGTAACTTGTCTATGTATTTGACATCTAGATGACATTATTTGATCCAAATGTTCTTTTTAGGACACTGACGCAGTGTTGGTTTGTATGCATTGAATAACCATGATTAATTCCTCATTATGTGTGGATTTTGAAAACTGATGAAAGTTTATTTAAGTTGTATGTTAAGTGACCAAGATTATAATTTTATGGAAGGAAATAATGTAAATTGTTATTATCATCTTTGTTATGGCACAAGTGCCATTTTATAGCCAAGTCATTTGTTGTATTTTTTTGTGTAATATCATCTTGCTGCGGCTTTTGTTTTTTGTTGATTTTTTTCACCAAGTACATACATACTCTTGGTGCTAGCACTGCTCTAGATTACATTTCCGGAAACTAGGTTTAGACGGTTATTATTATGCAGGTTTTCAGACACTGGTCTAATTAAATGGAGGATATGTCCCTGGAGATGTAGTAGGATACATATAACTGGCCCTAGTAGCTGTGGTCTAAGGCTTTCTTGAGTTTAGTTGAGTTTTTGAGGTCTGGGGACTCTGATGGTGTATCATTCTTGTTCACAGCTCTTGTAATTGTAATGAATGAGGGCATAATTACTTTACATCTGCAGGTGAGAATTCTTGATACTGGGACCTTATCATCTCCTCTTCTCTCCTCCTGTTTTCCTATCTGACAAATTTGTGTTTTCAAAAGGATCCCATCTTTTATACTCTGGAAATGCAAGTCTGTTTTGTCCTTTTTCTCCATCCCAAAGTGTTTTTTTTTTTTTTTAAGAGATTTACATACTTTTTCTTGTGTATTTTTGTTGAGCCTTTTTACTGTGTGGTAACATGGCTTTGGTTGCATACAATACTTAATTTTCTGCCCTTTCTTATTTTTCTAATGCCATGTTGCAGATTAGTTTTGAAAACTTTGGTTACTTAGTCCCTGGCCATATATAGGACACTAAATGTGGTGGATATAATAGTTAGCATTGCTTCTTTAACAGCATTGAATTGCAAACGGTATTGCGGGGCCCTTTAGGTAATTTGGACAACTGACGAACAAATTTGTGTCTGAAGTTTGTTGTGCTCATCAAGTTTCATTAGTCATCTGCTCCGGTTGTGGTGTCTTATATGTTGGTGTTTATATTGGGAGAGCAAACTTTAGGGTACTTTGTTAATAAAGCTGCAGAATTATCGGTGTTATCTTGAGATTCTTTATTATCGGTGTTAAATTTGTGGCACACCGAGTATAGTTGGTATTTAGTGGCATCTTTGATAAGAAATGACTGGTACAATTTATATCTTATTTTAGTTTCTAATACACTTGGGAGATTCCATGGCTTCCAAAACTTGTGTTCCTCTGCTCTTTGTTCTCCATCTTGGAAGTTTGATTACTTTTGCTTTAATGAGTGGGGGAACTAATGTGGGGCTCACTTATAAATTAACCGATTCAGTGATATTGTGTTGCAAAGAGTTCACCGCAAGATAGTTCACGGTGATTAGCCCATGGGTGGTTATTATGTACTGTTGGAGATCATTATCTAGTGAAGCTGGAGTTTTAAGGAGATATTATGACATGAAAATCCCATTTATACAATAGTCAGATTTGTGGTTGACCCAATAACATGCTCCAGGTTAGGAATCTTTACTGCAGCATGGGCTTGTGTAAAAGAACTTGGTCTTTCTGGTGATTGGCAAGGGTTATGTAGTTCAAATTGAAAGAGTGCTAGGTGATGATTCATTGCATTCAGTCTATTGATGATTTGATGTAGCAATGCTTGAAACCTTTTGATTAGTGTTATCAGAAATCGCTAATACTCTAGTGAATTATGTTTTGGAACACACATTTTGAATATAGTATACTCTCGTTTCAAAATGATAAATTTAGCGATCTAAAACATTTTCAAAAGTTTTTCCAATATATTTCCTTACAACTTTTCTTATCAAATATAATCAACTAAAATTTACAACTTTTCTTATCAAATATAATCAACTAAAATTTAAGGTGAGTGAAGTTTTGATTGGACAAAACATGAAAATGGGTTATAATACTCATATAGAAATGTGTTGTTAATCGGAAATTATTCTAGAAGTATGTTAAATCATTAAAATGTTGGGGCTTCTAGTATTTTCTAAAAATTTGTGTTTGAGATGATTTATGAAATTTTTTTTGTAGCTGAACAGATACTTGTAAGAGAAAAAAAGTAATTGATTGGCGTGTAGGATGTGACATTTTGTCTTATTGATTATTTTATTATTATTATTTTAATCTTTATTGACTATTTTAGCCAATTTAGCTCATCCCAAACACCAAACAAGATTGGATAACAAACAAGTTGTTATTTATAGGCTCTGTTTGGGAACAAGGGTTGAGGCTAAAATAATTAATAGAGACAAAAAAGATTAAAATAGTCAATAAGACAAAATGTCACATCCTACACATTAATTAATTATTTTTTTTGGTCTCACAACCATCTATTTAACTATAAAAAAATTCACAAATCATCCCAAACAAACACAATTTTTTTTCATCTCATAAAATAATCAAAAAGTCAACTAAAATAACCATTTGTTCCAAAACTTTAAGATGTGTTTAGTTCATAAATTTGGGTAGAGATTTATAAAGAAAAAGGGAAAGTAAAAAGATGAGTGATCACAGACCTTTTATAAATTTTTATCTTTTATTCTTTAAATTAATAAACCAAACACAACCTAAAAGGTCTGATATCCATACCTCCATTTTTTGGAGTACAGACAGAATTCCCAACTTCCCAACTGACTTTTGCCCCACTATGCTTCAAATCTGTTCCAGACTAGAGCGAAGGCTCTAACCACACTTTCAATGTCTTTAAGCACTTTAGCAAGTAAAATGAATAAAAAGCTCCAGTAACATTAAAATGAATAAATAAGTAAAATGCTTTTTGGAGTAGGGTTATTATTTGACAACCTGTTTGGCCAGAGAGCATTTTATTAGAAAATGGAACCCAAAAATTAGTAGCAGATCATATCAAGGTTGGCTTTTTCAAAAAAGTGCTTCTTTGAGGTATTTAGGGATTTTCTTTCTTATTATATCATAACCAACACTAGAGTTGCATTATGAGCTAAAGCATGATTTTAGAATCAAAAGTACTCTTGATGGATTTCCATAAAAGTTTGAAGGAAATTAAATCAAGAGCGCTTGGTTGAAAAATCAAGAGCGCTAATTTATTATGTCCATAAGAACAATCTATCGCACAATGATCAAAATACCCCTACATTACCTCCGCTATCTCACACAGTTTAGATTTCAGGCCCTCTCATCTCTCTCTCTCTCTCTCTCTCGATCTCGCATTCGTCTTCGCTTCCACTCCAATAGTCGGTACCGCCACCATCGATTCAATGACAATTTTTGGCTTCTTCATCACAGCCTTCGGAGACCACCGACGTCGACAAAGGCCTGAAGCAGAAGAAGATCTAAAGCTCACCTACGACTTTTTGCACCATCGTCTTTACGTCGTATTCTTGCCATCGCCGATCTGACGCCAACATTTACAGATCTGTAGATCCGCTTACCCTAACCTTAGATCTAGACCACCATTGTGGTCTGGTAGCGAATATGAAGACGAAGATAAAGAGTCTGATGATGATATGGTTTTATACGATCAGAGAGATTGGGTGTGGATCCGGAATTGGTCGAGAAGGAAAAGGAGATCTGGTTCTATACTATATTGAGAGGGAGATTTATGAGCTGGAAATGGGCCGAGGTAAAGGCCGAGCAAGTTGGAGGCCCAAGGGTGTGTTGGGCCGGGATAACTTTGGATTTGCCCAGAGTTGGGGGCTGCTCGGACCTGGACCAAGCTACTTGAACTTGCGTTGCTCGGTCAAAAGACATGCACCGTAAGTTCGGCATAGAAGCTTGTGCCAGAAGCCCGGTTAAAAGGCCTTTGGTTGACCAGTATGACCGATCTCAGGCTCGGCTTCGCCGGAATGTAGCCGAACACGGCAGGAAAGGAGCTCGGTTCTGGGGGCACTTGGGTATGAAGCATAGTATCGCCGTTGACAGCCGAGATGGTGTAGCTCGGCTGCCGAGCTCTCAGTAGAGTGGGCAGACAGTTGGGTTAGGTGGTGCTCAGCAAGATTTGTGCTGACAGATGGGATAGCAGTGCCATGTGTCGAGAGATCACTGGGAGTAGATTTGGGGCGCAGAGGGTATATAAGCATGTCTGTGCCCCCCATGCGAGGGGGCATGAACATTTTGTAAGAAAGACTTACACTCAAACACTCTCTCCTCTCTCTCTCTCTCTCTCTCTCTATCCCAAGGTGTGTGCTAACTTGATCGTCGGAGGAGTTTTCTAGCCGCACACCGCCGGGTAGCTCACCACCGTTGTGCTCGCAGGTGATCGGACAGAAACGGAGCTTGGAAGAAAGGAGTACGGGCTTGCCGGAATATTTGCTCCCCGTACAATTGGCGCCGTCTGTGGGAAGCTTTGCAAACAACCTTGTCTTCCAGGCTCATCTGATCGCCGTTCATGGCGAACAACGACGAGATTCCGTTGTCCGCCATCGACAGAGTTACCTCGGAGTCAGGCAGACGAAGAGAAGGACATCCCGCCATCTTTCCAATGGCAGACCTGGAGACATTCCCAGGAGACAATCGGGAGACGCGCGGGATAAGCGCAGAAGGAGCTATGGTCATTCGTGGAGTCCAGACGGTCATCGGCGATGGAGAGAATCACACGCCAGACATCTGGAACACAAGCTAAGGGACTAGGGCGCCGTCATCCGGCGAATGGCGGCGGAGATGGAGGAGTTGAAGCGGCACGTCAAAGGGAAGGGTGTAGCTGGAGTGGGAGACCACAGTGAGCGCACCCAACCCCGCCGTTCAGGCAGTCAGAGTCAGCGGCACACTCCATCAATTTCTATTACCCGAAGTTACAAGG
The DNA here is from genome assembly GCA_036172215.1 of Camellia granthamiana. Lineage (NCBI taxonomy): Eukaryota > Viridiplantae > Streptophyta > Magnoliopsida > Ericales > Theaceae > Camellia > Camellia granthamiana. Next base: position 113,161,537 of record CM069910.1, read on the forward strand.
TTGGTGATTCCGATGTGCGCGCAGAGAAGTCCAGCGCGCAAGATAGCACTTACCAGCCCTCACGTCTAGAGACGACGTCGAGGTACTCCTATTCCGCTCGTTCAGAGGATTTGCGGGCAGTCTTAAAGGAACGATCTCTCCGGTGGGAGGCTCAGAGGGTGCCGGCGTTCCAGCGGCTATCCTACGGAGTTCACGCCAGTGAGGAGGTCGGAATGCCTCCATCCCGCCAAGCAGCGCCGCTCCTTGTAGATTCAGACTTGGCGAGGCTGAGCGCTACCCCTTTCTCCCTGGAGATAGAAACAACACCGCTTCCGGCAGGCTTCCACCAGCCTAAATTCACGCTCTACGACGGAAAGATTGATCCCTACATGCATGTAAGCCACTTCCGACATGTCATGGCCGGACATAGGCGGAATGACGCACTTATGTGCCTTATCTTCCCGTCAAGTTTAGGCGAACTAGGCCTGAAATGGTTTGAGAGGTTACCGGAGGGGAGCATAGAAAGGTGGCATCAGTTGGCCGAAGCCTTTGTGACACGCTTCAAAACCAACACCAAAACACCAAAAGAAGTTGATCACCTACTGAGTGTCAAGATGGAACCGAGTGACGCATTGAAGGCTTACAACTCCAGATATTGGGAGACCTTCAACGAGATCTTGGATTGCCCGGTCAACCTTGCAATCACTCAATACAAGCATGGTCTCCCGGTCGGACATAGACTGCAGGACTCGCTTACCATGCACCAGCCGACATCCATGGGCCAGCTGATGCAGCGCATCAATGAGCACATCCGAGTAGAGGATGACGCATCAGCTTCTACCGCGAAGGCGACTCCGGTAGCAACAGACAAGAGGACAGCTGGCAAAGTGCATGCAGTTGGGCAAGAGTCCAACCGCTCAAATGACCGAGCAGAGAAATCGAACCGTGGCTCGAACCGCAAAAATCGGGGTAGAGGACGTCGGAATGACCGGGATGACTACCCCCGAGATGACGTAGCCGATGCAAACAAAAGGTTAAAGGCCAGGACAGGCATCACCACGGTCTTCAAGATTCCGATCTATTGCATACTTAGTGAAATCCGTGACGAGGAATATGTCCGGTTTCCAGCTAAGTTGGGCGACGGTCAGAAAGGCTTTAATCCACGGTACCGTTGCACGTTTCACCGGGAGCGCGGCCACCGAACAGAGGATTGTTTGCCTTTAAGGCAACACTTGGAAGAGCTAGTTGCAGCCGGGCACCTGGACCTTTACATTGATAGGGGCGTAAAGGCGAATCAAGCTCCGGTTGACCCGGAGGGACTGGACAACCGAGATACGCCTCCACAGGGGGTTGTTAATGTTATCCACGGCATAGTGGAACCGGCACGTGTGTGCGAGCTCCGAGGTATGATCAAAAAGGCAGATCACATGAGGGAGGTCTTGTCAGTTCAGCCTGCGATCAAGAAAGGAAAGACCGAAGAGAAAGATGTCATCAGCTTCTCCACAAGGGATTTAGAGCGCATTCAGATGTCGCACAACGATGCCTTAGTGGTGACACTCCGCGTCAAGGAATTCGATGTCAAGCGGATCTTGATCGATCAAGGAAGCTCGGTCGAGATCATGTATTACGACGCATTCAAACAGCTCAAGCTCCGGGATATGGACTTGGCTCTGGCAACTTTGCCACTGGTTGGTTTCAACTTGCAACCAGAGTGGCCTTTAGGAAAGATTATCCTGCCGGTCAAAGCGGGATCCGTGGTCAAGCAAGTGGAGTTCTGGGTGTTACAAGTGCCTTCTACTTATAACCTGATCCTTGGAAGAGGGTGGCTTCACGCTATACAAGCCGTAGCGTCGACCTACCATCAGGTGATGAGATTCCCCTCGGCTATGGGGCAATCGAGGAGATTTGGGGAGATCAAGTCATGTCAAAGCAGTGCTTCGTGGCAGTGAACGGGAGCCGAGCTGCCAAAGGCTTCGTTCAAATGATAGAAGGACCGGAAGACCGGGGAGTTCTTGATGATGTGGGCACTAGGGCAGAGGACAAAGCCCTTAAGGAATTTGTGGAGGTGCGAATTGATACAGAGAACCCGGACAAGTTCTTCTTGCTCGGCTCCAGCCTTACTGCCCAAGAAAGGACCGACATGGTTGAGTTTTTGATGGCCAACATCGAAGTCTTCGCATGGTCGCCTTACGACATGCCCGGCCTCGATCCAAGTTTTATCTGCCATCACCTTAATGTCTTCCCCGGAGCAAAGCCAGTCATTCAGCAAACAAGGAGATCAGCGATGCATCACGCCGAGGTAGTTGCGGAGGAAGTGAAAAACTTGCTTGAGACACGAGCAATTCAGGAAGTACACTACCCTCGATGGATTTCCAACACAGTAGTAGTGCCCAAGAAGAATGGGAAGTGGCGAGTTTGTGTTGATTACAAGACAGTCAACCGAGCTTGTCTGAAAGACAGCTTCCCTTTACCCAGAATTGACCAGCTTGTGGATTTGACGACTGGGCATAACAGGCTTAGTTTCTTGGATGCCTACCGCGGCTACCATCAGATTGCCATGCATGGGCCTAACCGAGAGACCACCTCCTTCACGACTCCAAGGGGACTCTTCTGCTACCGAGTCATGCCTTTTGGTTTAAAGAACGCCGGGGTAACTTTTCAGAGGATGGTGACCAAGATGTTTGCTCCTTTGCTGGGCCGGACGATGGAGGCTTATATAGATAATATGGTGGTTAAAAGCCGGCATCAAGAAGACCACTTGTCCGACTTAGCCGAGATGTTCGTCATTTTCAAGAAGCACAAGTTACGCCTGAATGTGTCTAAGTGTGCCTTTGGCATGGGATCCGAAAAATTTTTGGGATTCCTAGTCACGAACCGAGGTATTGAAGCAGACCGCACACAGATCAGAGCCGTGCAAGAGTTGAAACAACCTAGATCGGCTAAGGACGTGCAGCATCTGGCCGGAATGGCTGTCGCGCTTAATCGATTTATAAGCCGGTCATCAGATCGCTGCTGCCCTTTCTTTCAGGGGTTGAAATCAAAGTTCTCGTGGGATGAAGAGTGTGACCGGGCTTTGGCCGAGCTCAAGGAGTATCTGTCTTCGGCGCCACTATTGGTAACACCGAAGCCCGGCGAGGAACTCTACCTTTACCTGGCCGTTTCACAGCATGCAGTCAGTGCGGTGCTTGTCCGAGTTGAAGGAATCAAGCACCTCCCAATCTTCTACGTCAGTAAAACCTTGCTACCGGCCGAGTCGAGATACTTGCCGTTGGAAAAGCTTGTATTGGCATTGATGATGGCTTCAAGGAAGTTGGCGCACTATTTCCATGCCCATACCATCATCGTTCTGACCGAGTTCCCCCTTAAGGCTTTGTTCGAACGGACGGATTTTTCTGGTCGAATTCTCAAGTGGGCGGTCGAATTGGGACAATTTGATGTAAAGTTCCAGCCACGCACTGCTATAAAAGCCCAGACCTTGGCCGATTTCGTCGCTGAATTCTCGCCTGGAACTCATCCGGTATGCCCAGTCGATATTGCCGCGGCAGATGAGGAGGTGAATGCAAGCTTGATTGAGATACAACTACTTGGTGGAGTTGGCGAAGCGGAATTTGCGCGCCCCACCGAAGCACCTTCAGTTAGTACGACTCCACCAACCGGTGAAGCGATGACGGAGATGGGTATCACCGATCGACCAGCTCTGTCTGGTACCGCATCACCGAGGGGGGAAGACATGGAACTACTCAGCGCTGAGCCTGCGGCCGGCATAATACCGCAACCGGGTGATTCGCCTACGGACTTAGACATTATAGATCAACTTGCTGAGTCCGGTGTCGAATCACCAAGGGGGGCTGGAGTGGAACCAATTAGCACGGAACTTGAAGCCGAACAGCTGAGCAACCGTGATCCCATCAACCTTCGAGCCTCTCAGGATCCCTCAGAATGTTGGAAGCTCTTTGTGAGGGAAATGTGGAAACTTTTCATTGATAGAGCCTCAAACCGCTACGGTGCCGGGCTAGGTATAGTTCTGATCTCGCTGGATGGCCTGACTATTGAACATTCTATCACCCTTGGCTTCCCAGCATCCAACAATGAGGCCGAATATGAGGCGCTTTTGGCTGGGCTCAAGAGCGCGCTTCAGATGCAAGCATCCAAACTAATTGTTTACAGTGACTCCCAGCTTGTGGTTAACCAAGTCTCCGGGGTTTACGAGGCAAAGGATGACAGAATGGCGAAATACCAAGCCCTGGTTAGGGACCACATCAAGCAATTTCAGGCGATTAGGGTCCAACAGATTGGCCGAGAAGAAAATGGCCAAGCAGATGAGTTGGCAGGCCTTGCCTCTATGGTCGATAGCGCATCTCCCAACCCTCTTTTGATTGAATTCCTTCCGAGACCCAGCATTGAGGAAACTGGGCAGACAGAAGTATTCTGCGCCGAGCTAGGTCCCTCTTGGATGGACCCTATCATCCTGTTTCTCAGAGAACGGACTCTTCCAGCCGACAAAAAGAAAGCACATAAAGTGCGGGTGAAGTTAGAGCGGTTTTGGCTCTCTCCATCCGGCACATTATACAAGAAGTCTTTCACCGGTCCCTACCTAAAATGTGTGCACCTGAGCAGCGTGGAGGCCTTCTTGTACAAAATTCACGAAGGCATCTGTGGCAGTCACATCGGGGGCAGGTCCTTGGCCTACCGAGCTATTTCGCAAGGCTACTGGTGGCCGTGTATGCAAGCCGACGCACAGAAGTATGTTCGTAAGTGTGAGAAGTGCCAGAAGTTTGCCCACCAGATCCACTAGCCTACCAGGGAACTTCTTCCCCTCACCAGCCCTTGGCCCTTTGCGATGTGGGGCTAGATATAGTGGGGCCGCTCCCCACCGCACTAGGTAACCGGAAGTTCTTTATCGCGGCCACAGACTACTTCACCAAATGGGTTGAAGCGGAGCCTTTGGCAACAATCAAGGACAAAGACGTGAAGCGCTTTGTCTGGCAGAATGTGGTCACGCGGTTTGGCGTTCCCAAAATTCTGATCTCTGATAACGACACCTAGTTTGACGGTCGCCTCTTCAGAGGGTTTTGTGAAGATTTAAAGATTGAATTCTACAACTCTACTTCGGCTTACCTGCAGTCCAATGGTCAAGCCGAGGCATCAAACAAGACCATACTTGATGGTTTGAAGAAACAGCTGGAGAAGGCAAAGGGAAAGTGGGCTGAGGAACTCCCCAGCGTCCTTTGGGCATACCGAACAACCCCTCGGCGGTCTACCAGGGAAACTCCATTTGCTTTGGGTTATGGCATGGAGGCGATCATACCTTTGGAAGTTGGCATGCCCACACTCAGAAGTGAAAGTTTTGAGCCCGAGCTGAACGCCGAGGCCATTGCCCTGGAACTGGATCTAGTGGAAGAGCGTCGGGAAAAGGCTCTCATCTACGTGGCCGCCTATCAACAAGAACTTTCAAGGAAATACAACAAAACGGTGCACCCCAGATCGTTCAAAGTAGGTGATTGGGTCTTAAGGAAGGTCATGGGCAATACCCTGGTGCCAGGAAAAGACAAACTAGGGGCAAATTGGGAAGGACCCTACAAGATAACCGGTCTGGCGGGCAAGGGGGCATATCACTTGGAGGATTTGGATGGTAGAGGAATGCCCCGGCCATGGAATACAGCCAACCTCAAGCTATATTATTTCTAGCTTTTGCTTTCTTTTTTGTGCAAAGGAATTTTTTGCCTTACACTTCATGTAATATTCATTTTTTGTCAATGTATAGAAGTGACTCATCTTTGCCTTAGCATTTTTTGTTGCTTTGAGTTTTGGGTATTCTCAACCGAGATGATTTACTCCGGTTGAAGGAATTGATGTTTTGTTCAACTCAAGCATTCTCAACCGAGATGATTTACTCCGGTTGAAGGAGTTGATGTTTTGCTCAACTCAGGCATTCTCAACCGAGATGATTTACTCCGGTTGAAGGAGTTGATGTTTTGTTCAACTTAGTTATTCTCAACCGAGATAGGATATTCCGGTTGGAAGAGTTGATGTTTTGTTCAACTTAGTTCGTCTCAACGGAGATGTTTACTCCGGGTGAAAAGTTGATGTTTTGTTCAACTTAGGTTTCTCAACCGAGATGTTTATTCCGGTTGTATAAGTTAATTGATAAGATTTGTCTTGCCAAGATACTTTGTCCGGTTAAAGTTACTCTGCTTTAGGACCGTGCAAACACTTGATGAAATTTGGATGAAATTTAAACTTTTCATTGATGGAAAATAAGTACAAAAGGTGGGCTGACAGCCCGGGTACATATGTAAAGCCAAAAGCAAAGCAAAAAGAAAACTAAGCCAAGGGGGAAAGGTTAGCGAATTCATCCTCGGTTGTCTCCAAGTTGACTGTTGGAGATTGGTTTTGTACACCAGTCAGAGTCTGGCCGGGCTGCTCTGGCTCTTGGCGGTCTTCTCCCTCAGCATCTGCCTCGGCCTCTTCTTCAAGTCCTTCCTCAGCCTCGGCCTGCAACGCGCTGAAGATATCGTTGGCATAGGGCACGAGATAGGTCGGTAGGAAGGCAGCCGGTGGAGAGGTAAACACGTCGGTGTCAGAACCTTGACCGAGCTGCTGGCAGGCAGACTTCCATCTGGCTTTGAAATAAATGTCTTGAGTGGCGAAAACCTACTTCTTGTAGTTGTCCTCGGCTTCCTTAAAGCCAGCGTTGTTGGCGTCCTCACAGTCCTTCTCCTTCAACTTTTTAAGTGCATCCAGCTCGGCCTGGAGCTCATCCCTCTTCTTCTCGGCTTCGTCAAGCTAGCCGAGCAACCTGCTGTTGTCAGCATTAGCGATTTGAAGTGAAGATTTTGCTCGGCCAAGCTCGGTTTGTAGGCTTTGGACTTGGCTGGCGGTGTCATTCGCCTTTTGCCGCAGCCGATAGATGCGCTCCATGACCAAGTGCTGCTTTTGGATGGCCTGCAAGAAGAAAATTTTATCAGACAAGAAACCGTGCAAACACTTGGTAAAAATTTCAGTGAAAGATTGAGACTTATCCTGGCCATGGACTTAACTGACGACTTCACCAACCGAGTGTCGGGAACGTGGTCACTGCCGACCACGTCGCTCGGTAAGAGAAAGGCTTTGGAAAGATCGTAAGCGAGCAGGTGTTCTTTGTCGCCCTTGATGGAAGCTGTTGCCGGGATGTCTTTGCCTCGGTGCTTTAGCTGCGGTCTCCAAGGTGGAGTTGGGTCGGCTGTTTCGGCGGGTTGCTCGGTGGTTAGCTCGGCAACCAGCTCGACAGATGGATCTACGCGAGGTCTTTTGCCAGCCCGGCGAGTTTCCTGTCTGGATTGCCCGGCGGCTGGAGTTGCTAAGGCAACCACGGGGCTGCTGGATTGACCGGCAGCTGGAGAGCGGGTAACGATGCTCGGTATCTCGGCAGAAGTTGCTGTGAGCAAGTTTTTGATGTGACTTCTTTTCGCCATCTCTTTGGCTTCAGTTAACCGGATTAGCGGAACGTCAAGCAGAGTTGGGTCTGGAAGAGGTGATGGAGCACGGAGGAAGTCTGTTACTTTGCTCCGGCGTGGAGCTGAATATCTGTAAGTTGGGGTGTAGCTGAGCAGCTCGTTACAATCCAGGTGGTTGTAGCGGAGCACGGTCCGGATGGCTTCAACGTTGGGATATTGGTAGTTAGCTTGCAAGGCTTGAATCGCTGCAAAGGAAATAGGAAAAATGGTTAAGTACAAAATATTGAAGAAAGGCAAATAACCAAGCAAGTTAGCGCAGCTTACATGTGGAACCAAAGTTCTTGCTAATTGCCCAGCCCGGTACGTTGGCTGTTTCATAGTTACCAGACACCCAGAAAAAGTCATCGTCGTGTAAGTCTTTATCTTGGGTGCCGGTCACTATTTTTTCTTTTGCCCGGTCGGATTTTTAAATAATAAGCGAGGCCATCGCCGGTGTGCCCAAGTGTGTATTGCCTCAGTATCTCAGCTAAACCTAAGTTGGTGCCTAGCCGGATGTTTAGCTCGTGGACGCTGTTGATAATTCGATAAGTGTTTGTTGATACCTGTGTGGGTGTAAGCTTAGTCCGGTGCAGAAATTCGGTCATCAATGGGTTGACCGGGAAGGGGAGGCCTCCTTCGATGATTGATAGAACGGTGAAGGGGAACTGTTCTAATCTGCCCCAAGGCGTTGTTTCAATTTTTGCGAGCTCAAGGTGGACGTCGGCCGGGATATCGTACTCCTCCCTGAACGCGGCCAGCGCAGCCGGAGTATCGACGAGGAAGCGGAATTTCCCCATGTGAAACCGACTAAGTTAGCTCAGCTGAGGAGGTTTGGCACTGTTTGGTGTATTGATGGCTGCTCGGTCTTTGAGAGCCTCAATATTTAGGCAATGGTCCCCTTGGACTCTGCAGGAAAAGGATGGCAATGAATTGTAAGTGTGAGCGCGGTCACGCAAAATGAGCTTGACTTGAACTCGGTCATGGAGGGTGCCAAACCACCTCGGTCGTGAAAACTAGCCAAGAAGCTCGGTCGCCCAAACGGACCAGATGTTAGCCCGGTCGAGCGGCCAAGTTCTTTAGCTATCCCGGCTTCGACTAGGGTTGGGACAAACTGGTTATTTGCTCGGTTAGATTGACTTTTTGGATCAAATAAAGACCTAGAGCCCGGTCCGCCCCAGATCTTCAGTGTTCTTCAGGGAAAATGAAGAACATCTTGAAGAACTTCGAAGGAAATAGGGTCAAGTGAAGGTTTTGGGAGGGGCATGTCCTAAAACCTATGGATTTTGTACCCTAGAGTGAAGAAATAGTAAATGAAGACAGCAAAAGAGGAGTTGGGGGACATACCTTCGACGGGCAGTGGCTGCTTCTTCAAACACAGGCAGAGGAATGGCAAGGGAGGAATGGCACAAGCTCTGGATCGTCGAAGAGAAATGAGAAGCAAGGAGGACGAAATGAGGGAAGCTGGGCATGCTTATAATGAAGAAAAATCGCCAAAAATTTGAATGCCAACGGACGGCTGGGTTGGCCGCTTGAGGGCCAATGGGAGATTGACACGTGTCCCTATTAATGGCAGTGTCAGAGTTGAAGAGACAGACAGGTCAGATGAGGCGTCGACCGGGCAAGTCAAGATACAGGAAGGTCAAATGAGGCATCAACCGAGCAATACGAGGAACCGAGTGCGGAAATTAGCCCGGTTGGTCTCTTGCAAGTTGTGGACCGAGGAAGAGATTATCCCGGTCGGAATGAATAATCCCAGTCACGCGTACGCGGACGGAATTAAAGGGCAATTGAAAGGGAGATTTATGAGCTGGAAATGGGCTGAGGTAAAGGTCGAGCAAGTTGGAGGCCCAAGGGTGTGTTGGGCCGGGATAACTTTGGATTTGCCCAGAGTTGGGGGCTGCTCGGACCTGGACCGAGCTACTTGAACTTGCGTTGCTCAGTCAAAAAACGTGCACTGTAAGTTCGGCAGAGAAGCTTGTGCCAGAAGCTCGGTTAAAAGGCCTTTGGTTGACCAGTATGACCGATCTCAGGCTTGGCTTCGCCGGAATGCAGCCGAACACGGCAGGAAAGGAGCTCGGTTCTGGGGGCACTTGGGTATGAAGCACAGTATCGCCGTTGACAGCTGAGATGGTGCAGCTCGGCTGCCGAGCTCTCAGTAGAGTGGGCAGACAGTTGGGTTAGGTGGTGCTCAGCAAGATTTGTGCTGACAGATGGGATAGCAGTACCATGTATCGAGAGATCACTGGGAATAGATTTGGGGTGCAGAGGGTATATAAGCATGTCTGCGCCCCCCATGCGAGGGGGCACGAACATTTTGTAAGAAAGACTTACACTCAAACACTCTCTCCTCTCTGTCTCTCTCTATCCCAAGGTGTGTGCTAACTTAATCGTTGGAGGGGTTTTCCGGCCGCACACCGCCGGGTAGCTCACTGCCGTTGTGCTCATAGGTGATCGGATAGAAACGGAGCTTGGAAGAAAAGAGTACGAGCTTGCCAGAATATTTGCTCCCCGTACATATATATGTGTGTGTGTGTGTGTGTGTGTGTGTGTGTTTCAAAGTTTTATGTTTGTTGATTGTTGATGTTATTTTCTCTTTGGTTCCCAAGGGAATGAGGGAAAAGTTAAGAAATTGATCATTTGAACATCAAAGCAACAGTGAGAATAAGACTATATTTGGTTTTCTTGTTATGCTGTGTTATTCTCAGTAACCAAACACGTTGGGTTATCAATACATGACACTTAGTGTGATTCAAAGTCGATATTCTCCTTAGATCATAGTATTTTTCTGTTTTACATATCAGTCTATTTTACTGCTATCATATTGAGGTGTTGGCTAGTTTATGTGCCTATTGTACAAGTTTGTATTTATTATTTATATTTTTTTGTTGTTTGATCTTGGGGAGAGAGATGTTGTTGTTGTTGTTGTTGTTGAATATAAATATATAGATTTTCAAAACATAGAGATTTCTTGTTGTTGTTGTTGTGGAATTTGAATTTTATTTGTACAAATAGTGAGAAAAGAGATAAAAAGAATTTGAATACATAGATTGCATAGATAGACTTTTCAACAAATAATTTTAACAGATAGTTTTTTTGGACAAGATAATTTAAATAGATAGAGAGAGAAATCTACATATTTTAAACCGATAGAGAGAAATCCACAAAATTTAAATAGACATGAAAAAAAATTAAACAAATAGGGTAAAAAAAATTGAGCAGATAGGAAAAAAAATTAAACAAATAGTGAAAATTTTTGAGTAGATAAGGAAAATTTTTTAACATATAGGAAAGTTTTTTTAATTGATAGTCAACAAAAGTCAATAGATAAATTAAGGGATAAAATTAAAACAAAATATCTTTTAAAACAAATAAAAGGACTTCTCATTAAACTATTTCACAAGGGGTGGATTTTTCATTAACAAAAAATATCTATTGAACCTAATGCCTTATACCTTCTTTAGTTTGAAGTTGCCACTAATTTACTCTTAAATTAATCAAAGTCAAAAACATAATTTAATTGAATTTCTACTATGGCAAGAGAGAACTAAATCATAACCCATTTCAAACAAGGGTTTGGCTTTTCTTACAATACGATGACAACTTTAGAAAACGTTTGGGCTTGGTAGGTTAATTTTTTAATAGATTTTGGTGATCCAAACCGTTGATTCTTTAAATGTAGTTTCGTAGAATATTCATGCAGAAAATAAAGATAATTGGATATCAGTAGCTATATGTTTGAATCATTTTTTTTAAATAGACGACAAATATAATTTTAAAAATAGCCATTCATTTTTTTGTAATACAAATTTGATTCAAACATATAGTTACTAATTTTCTGATCATCATGATTTTTTACATGAATATTCTACTTAATAAATCCTAGAAAGTGAACGATTCCAATAATCGAAGTTAGTGCCAAAATAGACATACTAAGCCCAAATGTTCTCTGAAGTTGAGATAACCAATATGAAAGAAGCCCAATTTTTTTGACGTGTCCTTATCAATAATCATCAAACAAGTTTTTACCCTAGATCTAATATCTTATACTCTCTTTGGGATGAACTTTTCACAAATTTCTTCTCTTTGGGTTTGGCTTCTCTCAGAGAGCATTTGAACTTAGTAAACTCATTTTAGAACCGATTTCAATGATCCAAACTATTTATTTTTTAGAACTCGTTGAGTATGATATTTATGCAAAAAAATAAAGATTATCGGATATCATTAGTTATATGTTTGAATCAAATTTGAATTAGAAAAAATGAATGGCTATTCTTGAAATTATATTTATCATTCATTTTGTAAAACAAATATGATATAAAACTTATAGCTATCGATATCTAATTATTTTGAATTTTTTGGATAAATATTCTATTCAACAAGTCTTAAAAAGCGAACGGTTTGAATCACTAAAATTGGTCTCAAAATGGGCCTACCAAACCCGAACACTCTCTCAAGTTGAGATGATAACGTGAGAAAAGCCAAACCCTTTTTCTTTATATATATATATATATTATTTAACATAAGTCACTCAAATATTTTATTAGTATCTCAATTTTATACATAAGTTGTTAACCTTTTACCCTTATTTGTGTGTTTTGTATAGTAGTAAAATTAATTCTAAAATAATTATCTAAAATATTTTTATTTGTAAAATTATGATATATTAATGCTTGAACAAATTGTAACACCCTCAAAATATAACATAAAACCCATCAATATAGACATGCATAGACATATACAAAAGACCAACCTTCTTCTATTCATCAGAGTATTCCATTACAAATGTATTATATGTTAACAACTAAAGCAATTGCCCTCCAGGTTTACAGCTTTCCAAGTTAACACTCGGTACACAAAAGAAGAGTACTAACTCTATACAAGATAAGCCCTTGGCTTGATATACATGTAATACAAACAAAATAACCAAAAGAAAGTCTTCAACTTTCATATCCACCCAAGCTAAGTCCTTAGAGGTGGCATGCTACCTATACCTGAAAATGATATCCTATATAGGGTGAGCCAATACCCAGTAGAGATATGCTAAACACAGTATGAGCAATAACTAAGACATTGGTAATTGATAAAATATTTAATTCCCATAAATCAATTCACAATCACTGGGTTCATGTTTCATTTCGTTTTCCGTTTCTCATCCTTCAATAGATAAACATACTAGTTGTATCAACATCTCAACAGATAAGCATACAAGCTGTATCCACATTTCAATAGATAGGCATATTAGCTATATCAATACTTCCAAAGATAAGCATATGAGCTGTATCAACACTTCCATGGATAAGCATATTAGCTATATCAACACTTTAACTGACAAGCATATGAGCTGTATCAGTGGAGTCCATCCCCTATCTCCTCCCAAGCAACATCCGGTTTAGAGGTCCATCCCCTATCTTCCCCTAAACCGTGGAGTACATCCCATATCTCCTCCCACACACACACATAGCGTATATACACATAGGTCATATACTCAATCAACCAATACATAACGTTAATGTATTCCATCCGCCGTCATACTCTATGACACTTCCAATTGATTAGCTTTAGTTTACCTAATCATCATGCATTGTCTACAACAATCAAAACTACCCTCCACCGGTAGTCCAAACAATTATTTCTAAACAGATAATAAAAGCTTCAATAGATAAAATATCAATGTTTTCAATAGTGAGCAATTAATAAATCAAACTCTACCGTTTTACAATATAATGAGTCAATTTCATTATTCCCAACTTAATTCCAAATACCAACCCATTTCCCAGATTAATTATACCACTTAATCTATACAACAAATTAGGGTTTTCTACCCCTTTTTCCAATATTAACCCCATGGTCCAAATATCAACAACCAACACCCAAATCATCATTTTGAGACCCAAAATACAAGTTTAAGAATCAAAATAATAAACCCTCTATTATAACATTTTGAAACCCTAAGTCCCAAAATCAACCAACTTCAACACTTTATCAAAATAACCAAAAATCTATGTCAAAGATCATAATAGTGAGTAGGAATCCCTACCTCAAAAGTTGACACCCAAGGAAGAAGATGACGAAAACAAAGTTGCTCCAAATCACAAGTTTTACGGATCAAAAGATAGCCCTCGACGATCAACACTTTTTTTGTAAAGGCCAAAGATGAGCAAATCACTCCTACTAGATCAATACCTAGAGAGAAGGTAGAGTTCTAGAGTGAGAAGCTCAACAATGGTGTTTTCGGAAAAGTAGGAGAGAGAAGAGAATGTGAAAAAGTGATTTAAAATGTCAAAACACGGAGCTTTAAACCAGTTGCCCCGCTCGAGCGTGGAAACTCCCGCTCGAGCGTCACTCACAGACCCCCGCTCGAGCGTCCAATCCACCGCTCGAGCGGTGAATATGCACTTCTAGTACTTTTGCAGAACCAGGTCCCGGCTCAAGCGTTAAACTCCCCGCTCGAACGTAACACACAAACTCCCGCTCAAGCGTCCAAACCACCGCTCGAACGTACAACACTACAGAGGAGATACTGGATGGTTGGTTTTCCAGCTCGAGCGTCAAAACCCTCGCTCCAGCAGACAAGCTACAACAAAGGTCCCGCTCGAGCGCCAAAAGCTCCGCTCGAGCGGACAGGCCAAAATCTAGGCATCTAGTCTTGTTTTCTAAGCTCAACTAACCTGTTTCAAACCTGCCCAACACAACCCAAGACTCAAATACAAAGAGTAGAGGATTCAAACAAGGTATACACAACCACCTCCACGGAACCTAAGTCCGGATACAACAAATACAGTAAGGGAATACCGGGATCACTATACAAATTATAAATAATATTTTATAATCATTTTATGAATAATGACAATGTTATAAAAATCCGTGATTTTAAATTGAAATAATCAACATAGTATTGATTCAATCTAATTTAATTATAAAATTTTCATAATCTAATTTAATTTTAAATTTCCTAAAATCATCAATAATAATTGGATTTTAATTTTAACTTAGGAATTGTTTAGGAACAAACTAAAACAACATATTTATTATTATTTTTTTTATCTTTTTAGATCATATCATTTTTTATTTTTTTACAAATCTTTTCATAAAAATTAAAAAATTATTAAAATAATATATTCTCAAACAACCCTTTATTCTGATGGAAAATTTGGTCAAAACCTTGTCATAACAAAATTTTAATATATAAAGAATAAGTATAAAAAAAAAAATTTATATCTTTTATAAAAATTAAAAAATTATTAAAATAATATATTCCGAAACAAATTTTTATTCTTAAATCCAACCAAATTAAACCTTACTCGTTTTTAGTCATTGTGTAATAATTAACCAAAAGCAAAAACAAAGTGGGACACCGCATCACACGGATGTGTTCCATGAAAGCATAAAAGTATCTTTGTCCAATGAATAGAGATAAAGATTAAAATAATGTGTTTGAACCATGCAAACACATTATTTTGCATGGTTAACATTATTGTTAACCATCTGTGTAAACGGAATAAAAATATTGAACTTATACAATTTTTTTTTTTTTTTAATGTAATTTTCTATATTTTTCTATTAAGAGTTGTTGTCTTTTATATAAGGAGAAAGTTTGTAAAATAAAACTATTAATCACATGTGTGGAATGTAATTAGACAAAACATCAGGGAGTGTCAGTTTAATTTACCTTTTTTTAAATCTCAAATTAATAGGTCAATGTAATTTATCATAATATTTTGAATTTATTTTATAATCTATACTATATCTTAAGCAAAAGGGGGTTTTTAGCCCCAAGCTTTATGGGAGCTCCAATCTCTCAATCTAAATTTCCTAATTTTTTGATTTAAAAAAAAAAATCTTAGTATTTATTAACTTATCCCAACTCTCAAGTCTTACCCCCATAATAACACTTTAATGCATTAAAAACAAGCATAAAAAAAATTCTTTGAAATCCAACACATATGAATTCCTTGAAAAGTCCCAACACATATGATCATTATCCCTCATAATAACACTTTAATGCATTAAGAACAAGCATAAAAAAATTTCTTAAAAAGTCCAACACATATGATTATTATCAAAATATTAAACTTTAATATAATATAATTAAAAAAAAAATGACATTTAATTCCTTGAAAAGTCCAATACATATAATTATTATCAAAATATGAAACTTTAATATAATATAAAAAAGGAAAAAAAAAACATTTAAAAATAATTACAAAAAAACATTTAAAAATCACAATTCACATATATAGATAATTGTAAACACAATCCGTGCATAGCACGGGTGATATGCTAGTATATTTATATAATAAAAATTATATCAAACGGAGGGATCCTAAACTACCAAATCTCCCAGATAGTTTCTACGGAGGGATGAAGGAACTCAAAGCTTTAAGCATGTTGAATGTGTACATAGAAGGATCACTGCCGACATCCCTGCAATGGTTGACCAACCTCCGAAGCTTGTCACTATACGACTGCGGACTGATCAATGATGTATCTGTAATAGGAGCATTAGAGAATCTAGAAATTTTGAGTTTCCAAGGCACCAAAATCGAGGAGTTGCCAAAAGAAATAGGTCGGCTTAGTCACTTGAAGCTACTGGATTTGTTGTGATGTGGTGTGAAGAGGATTTGCCCAGGTGTTCTGTCGAGCTTATCAAAGCTAGAAGAGTTGTATCTTGGGTCTAGCTTTAATGATGCATGCATGACTAAAGTGACTTTGACTGAGCTGTGTGGGTTGTCTAATTTTACAACTTTGGTCATTCACCTACCACATTTTGCATACTGGCCAAGAGACTTGGTCCTTACGAATCTAAAAGTATTCGCTATAACCATTGGCGATGTGTTCTGTACTAGATATTAGCAATTACAAAACCAGTTGAGTCTCAAGGATCTTCACGAAAGCGATCTTATGGAGAGTAAGTTCAAGAATCTTCTCAAGATCACTAAAATTTTAGAAATAACAAGAGCAGTAGGTGTGAAGAATGTTGGCTATGATTTAGA
Source organism: Camellia granthamiana (assembly GCA_036172215.1). Lineage (NCBI taxonomy): Eukaryota > Viridiplantae > Streptophyta > Magnoliopsida > Ericales > Theaceae > Camellia > Camellia granthamiana. Next base: position 113,177,984 of record CM069910.1, read on the forward strand.
CAAAGATGGTTTCAAAAAATTAATGCTGTGTTTGGTTAGAAGATTTGGAGAGGGATTTGGAAAGGGAAAGGAAAAAGGTGTGTGAAACTATGTGAAATTTAGGCATATTTTATTCTCATTTCACCTACCTTTTCCATTTTCATTTCCAAATCCCTTCTCAAATTCTCCAACCAAACACAGCATAACAGAATTGTTCTTGGAAGATTGTCACGATCTGGAATTTGTCATTGACACAACAGATGGGGTTCCAGTTCCACAAAGCCTTCCCTGTGTAACAGTCGCTACGTCTCGATAATTTAGATAAATTGAAAGAGATTTGTCATGGCCAACTACCAGAGGGGGCCTTCAGTGCGTTGAAAGGGTTGGAACTACGGGACTTGCCCGCATTGACACATTTATGGAAGGGTCCCACTCAACTTGTACGGCTCCGCAACCTCACTTCTCTAAAACTGGAGAGATGTGATAAACTGGAAAGCATGTTCTCATTATCCATAGCCAGAGATCTGATGCAACTAAAGGAACTTAGTGTATATGAATGTCGTTAGATGGAAGTACTTATTTCGAGTGAAGAAGAAGGAGATCAAAATGAGATAGCATCAACAACAGATAAAATTGTGTTTCCTAAACTAAAGGAATTGCATCTTGGAGTCCTGCCAAGTTTTACTGATATCTGTAAGGCTATAAATGGAATTGAGCTGTTGCAATTGAACGAGCTGATGCTCTGTGAGATACCGAAGCTCAATAGTAGTCAACCTCTCTTCAATAAGGTATGCTTCTTTGACTTAAGCTTATTTATTTATTTATTTAAGCTTCATTGCTGTGGGGCGTCCATAAATTTTATTATTATTTTACTATTTTCATTTGACCTTTTGGGCCATAATGAGAACACAACATGTTTTGGATTGAATATGTTGTTGGATGCAAAAATAAGAACGGCAAACTACACTTGAAATTAATTAGTATTTAGGAACAAATTTCCGTTTTTATGTGTTGTATTTCTTTAGACAAATTATTGTTAATTCTTGTAAATATCAATTCGGTTCTTATAATTTTAATTGCATCAATTTTACCTTTCTTTTTCTTTTTTTTTTTTTGATGAGCAAAAAAACCTTTCAATTTGGCATATGGTATCAATTTAGTCAAATTGATAATATTTCATTTAGAAATTGGATTAAAATTAAGGGACAAAATGGTTTTTTAATTCCCTTCAAAGTTATTGAAGGATTCGCATTCAATTTCAAATGATTCATTCCCTTTTTAATAGATCATTATGCCTTTGATTTTTATTCAATTTTTTAACAGCTATTATCACTTGGACTAGATTGACACAATTTGAAAAATTAAAGGGCAAAATTAATATTACAGAAATCAAATTGACATGAGAGGCAAGCATAGAGACTATAGGTATAATTTGCCCTATTTCTTTTGACTAAAAATTTAGCTAAACTAATATGAATTGGATTGTAATTTTGCAAACTTTGACCAAATTATTTGAAGGGTAAACTATTAATAAGTTCTAATAGTTTGACTTAATTCCCATCAAGTCCTAGTAAAATCGTCGCTAAAATTAATTTTTTGTGACCATTTTTTGCATGTTGCTAAAAATTAACAATTAGTGACTTTTTTTTTTTTGTTACAGTTTTTATAAATTGTTGCTAAAACTTACAATTAGTTACATTTTTATATGACAAATTTTTCAAACTGTCACTAAAAGTTGAAAATTAGTGACTTTTTTTGTGAAGATTTTTTTAAACTGTCATTAAAACTTATAATTATAACATTTTTTGTGACAAAGTTTCAAACTGTCGCTGAAAATTAATAATTAGTGACATTTTTTTAATAGTGTTTGATGAAAAACGCCATCAATTCTCATAGGACATATTGAACAATAAGTTTACATATTAGAATTTACACGTAAATCCTCTTATTTAAAAATACTGAGATTGTATTTTGGATGGCAGAATTTAGGGGAAATTACACACAAAATAAATAAATAAATTGACCCTTGTAACAAAATAAACCATGAGTTTTAATTTTGTCAATTTAAAACCTGAATTTTTAATTTGTTTTCAATCTAAATCATTTGCCTATTTTTATTAAGTAAAATCGATAGAAAAATGGGTATATTAGTCATTAAATTCAATGAAAATGGGTATTTTAGACATTTTATGTATACCTACATTGAGTTTAATAACTAAAATACTATTTTTTGAGGGGTCAATTTTAGTTAACAAAAGTAGACAAATGATTTAGATTGAAAACAAATTAAAAGATTAAGGTCTAAATTAATAAAATTGAAAACTTAGAGTTTATATAGTTGCAAAGGTCAAACATTGGAGTTTTTTTTGTTTTTTTTTTTTTTGGTAATTATCCTTAGAATTTAAAAGGGTAAATTATGTAAATGGTCCCTGTAATTTACACGACGTGTCAATTTGGTCCATATTGTTTCAATTTACTCGATTTTGTCCTTTAATTTAACAGATTGTGTCATTTTAGTCCAATAAATAGTGGTTGTTAAGTTTGGTGGACAGAAAGTCTACACAATGTGTCAATTTGGTCCCTGTAGTTTACATAATGTGTCAATTTGGTCCCTGTAGTTTACATAATGTGTCAATTTGGTCCATGTTGTTTTAATTTGCTCAATTTTGATAGGGACCAAATTGACACATAGTTTGACTTTCCATATCCACCAAACTTAATGACTGTTATTTATTGGACTAAAATGACACAATTCGTTAAATTAAGGAGCAAAATCGAGCAAATTGAAACAACAAAGACCAAATTGATACATCGTGTAAACTACAAGGACTATTTGTATAATTTACCCAATTTAAAATAAAGGGTTTTGAGGTTAAGGAACAACCATTAGTCCCTATAGTTTAAACGAAATGTCAATTTAGTCACTGAACCCTATATTTTCAATTTTGTTGCAATGCGGTCTCGCTATCATTTACCATTAGAATTTTGCACAGATAAATGCCACATGCAAAACTAAACTAACGTCGTTTTATTGCACACCCCCAAAAAAATAATTTTGAAACGAAATGCAAGAGCAAAGCATAGAAGCACCAGAGAGAAGCCCTATAAGAGAAAAAGAGAGAGAGAGAGAGAGAAGAAGGTTCTTGACAGATACTACCCCTCCACTATTTGACCACCCTACTACCCCCGCTAACACCAGCACTGGTAAGGTCGAAATAGAGATAGAGATAGAGAGAGCTTGCGATAGCAATGGCGGCTGGGAAGGGGTGGGTAAGGGTAGGAATGGGTTAGAGAGGCTCATCAGAGTTGAGATAGAGGAAGAATTGGTAAGGGTGGGGCTATAGTGGGAATATGAGGTGGATCTCGCAAGCGGGGGGTTGCCAGAGATGTTAATGGCAGATTTTGGGAAGAGAGATGGAGGATAGGGGATGGGAAATGAGGGGTGATTGCCAAAGGTGGTCATGGTGGTCGATTGTGAGAAAGGAAGGTGAAGAAGTGCTCTGTTTGCACTGTGGGTCTTCTTCTCTTTGGCTTTTTCTTCTCTTCCACATTTCGTTTCATTTTTTTTTTTTTTTTGTGCACGCACCAAAACGACGTCATTTTGGTACACTACACAAACACTGCAAGAAAAAACACTATAGTAGATCTGGACTCGTTTGAGTAGCGGTTCCAAAGAGATTTTTATAATTTATAAGGTTTTTGTTTTACTTAGAATTCTTGGGAAGAACGTTTGAAATGATTAGTTTTACGGTGTTATTTTTATGGTTAATCATCTAAAAGTCCTATTGATAAGGTTGATATTCCATTAAGTCCTCCTTCCTTTTTTTTAGGGTGATTCTATTTACACACCACAAATCCTTTCAATACACACCACCTACTTACACCACACACAAATTAAAGGTTTTAATTTTGTCTCAATACACACTACTAATTTTTAAATAATACCAAATTATTCTTATCATCTTCGACTCTAACCTTAACCCAAAACCTTGTCCATCACTGGTCGTCAGCCACCGACCTCTACCCTTTACCCCTCCTCATCGTAACCCTCATCTTCGCCCCTACCACCACTACCTTACCACCATCGTAACCCTCATCGCTGTAATGCACAGTCGTTGCAACCTCACAAATCTCTCTCTACAGACTATGCATGGTTGGTCATTAAATGTACGCGAGTTACGATGGTGGTGGTCTCTACATGATGAGAGGCGCGATGGTGATAGGTCATTGTAATAGTGGTGATTACAAGATGGCAGCAACAACGATGGACTGGGAAGGCGAAGCGACAATGGCAGCGATAGCGGAGCAACGGAGAAGACGAGTTACAAAGGAGGGTGGTGATGGCTGCAACGACGAAATGAAAGAAAAAGAAGGAGAGCGGCGACAACAATGGTGACGATGACTTCGTGATGGTGGTAGTTGGTCAATCGATGATGGTCGGTCGGTGGTGGTGGCTGTCAATAGGTTAGGTTTTGGTTTGTTGATGAAGGGATGGAATAGAGATAAGGGCACTTTAGATATTTGATTGAAGGATAAAGTTGTAATTAAAAAATTATAAATAATGGTGTGAACTGAGAGTAATTGAGGTGTAAATAGAATTACTCTTTTTTTAACACATGAAGTCCTATTTTCAAAATATTTATGTATATATACTGTTTTACCCTTATTAAAAGGTGGAAGGAATTGAGAAGCGTCAATTCATTAAGTGCTAATAAAAAATTATTAGGTGTTATAAGTGCAATACATGACAATATTATCCACCAATCACCCAGCATTATGCTTCATGCTCCAATATAAATTGGGGTCCCACCCTCTCCACATACACAAAACTTTTAGTAATCACCTAACCATGCCTCAAAAGTACCATATATTTTCTATTATTTAAATGGTATTGTTGATGTGGCATTTTACGTTTATTTTGTTGTTTCAAAACTTTAAAATGTCATAATTAATAAAATTCATATTTTTGGAGTCTACATAACGAGATTTATCAAATAAGACCAATATTGAATATAAAATTTTATAAAAATAAAATATTATTTTTTTAGCCATACAAAACTAATCATATCTCAGTTTGCGAAATTATTCAGTAAAATTGAGAAATTTCTCTTTTTTCAGTATTAATTGAGAATATTCTTAGTTTTTGAGAAATTTTTCAAAATTTTCCAATTTTAAAACTAAGTTAGTTTTTCCAATTTTAAATTGAGAATATTTTCAATTTTAAACCTGAAAAAAAAAAACTGAAAAAATTAGATCAAAACAATATTGTTAGTTAAGTAAGTTAAAACTTACTATTAAAAATGGTTTAAATTGTAAATTTGTAATAAAAAACATATTTTAATTTTTATATAATTTTGTATTTAATATTAATCTTATTTGATAGATTTCGTTGTGTTGATTCTAAAAATATAAATTTCATCAAAAATAAATATACATTGTAAAAATTATGATGATTTGAAGTTTTGGAAATCAAAATAAATGTTATATCACCATGCTTGTTTATAAACAATTAGAAATGATGAGCAACCATTGTTTGAAGGTAATTTTGTCTATTAAAAATTAATGGGACTTGAAGGAACAAAAAATCTTGAGGGCTATTATTAACACCTATCTAATTTCTTCGGACTACCCATTTCTTTGAACCCCCACCTTAAACCCTAAATTTTAATAAATTTTTTTTGAACACTCCACTTAATACCAATTTTACTCATATTTATAATATCATCACACCCAAGTGTACACCCATCTAATTTTGCACACCTTCTCTTTTTCTTCTCTCAATAAACGATGAACAATTGAGAAAAGATTAAGAACAACAAACGATTGAGAGACGAATCAACTGTCCCTCTCTTCTCCTTCTCTCATAAACAAAGGTCTCTTTCTCCTTGTCACCGTGAATAATAATATCTCAATCGAAAATCTCTTCAACAGTCTCTTTCTTTTTCTCTTAGGTAACCTCCAACTCCTTATTACATTTTTTTATTTATTTTTATTTCGAGGTAAAACCCTCGATATAGGGGGTTTTAGAGGAAAAACCCCTAAGAAAAAATAGAAATAAGGAAAGAAATCCTACAAAATGGAACCGTTAGGTATTCTAGTGCCGAAAAAAATATTTATGTTTGGCACTATATTACTGAACTAAATATTTATGTTCAGCATTGTATTACTGAACAGAACCTTAATAGTTAGCAAACTAGTACCAAACCAAAAACAATCTAGAATCGTAAATGCAAGATAGATAAACTTATCAATGCAACGCAAACTTCATCGGAGTTGTTGTCATCGTCCTCCATTACTCTATAAGTATCAACGAATGGTAAAAACGACCACAAATGTATAAACTTGGAGTCCATAATAGGATTGTTTGCAACATTAACTGATTTAGAACACCGAACACATTTGAAACTACCGAACAAAACAATTTTTTCATAATCTAAAAATATCAAATTAGGCTAAATTGATAGTCACTCCTTGATATATTTTTGTAATTTAAATAGGTCAAAATATATAAATTTATAAATCAAAATATAAAATATAAAAATAATATTTATTAATAATCAAGAGAATTTTGGTGTAAATAACTAATACTAGCGGTTGGCACATGCGATGTGTGTACAATTCAAATAAATAAAAATAAAATAAAATATTTATTATACATTGTGTGCTAATTAAGTGGTAAGAGTCTTATTCATTTGACATAAGTCTAAGATTCAAGTCCCCACCTTTTATCTATCTAATTTTTCTTTTAATTTTAAATAAAAAAAATAGACACATGACAACATAAGAAATTAAGGCTTCAAGACATCACAAGAGATGTTCATTTTATATATACTATAGATATTTATGAATATGAATTATACAGAACATAATAGTTTTGGATTAACGGTGGGCGGTCCAGCCAATTTCACATCGTCTTTATTTATTTATGCTTGGTTTAGCATTTCTTAAAAAAGTCAAAAAGCCACTATCATATTTAAATTACATCACCTCTCTACCACATCACTTCAAATCTAACCTATATTTCATAAAAAATCAAAAAATATACTTATTTAGATCATCCAAATCACCCCTTTATACTAAGGCCAAGTTTGACATGTGCCCAAAAAGTCAAAAAATCAAAAAATTACTCAAAAAGTTAAAAAGTTATCACTATTCACCAAAAATCAAAAAGTACGGCTGCACAACTCCCAATCTTAATTTTTCCCTACACACTAATTTATACAATTTTTTAATATACATTTTTTCATAAAAATTCAAAAAATTAATCCAAACAATCATATTTTTTTTCTCAACTTTTTAATCTAAAAAATTAAAAAATTCACTTATTTAAAACATCACAAACAATTCCTAACTTTTAATACTATGCAGACAACTAGGCAAAGCACCCAACCCAACCACCCAACCCAACCCAACCCAAACCAAAATATTGAGATTTCACCATTGAGAAATACTTTATACCACTAGTTAGTGGTGGCTCCCCACTGCTACAGTATATTTATGTCTTGTTTTGTTTTGTTTTGTTTTTTTTTTTTTTCAACTGCCACCGGCAAATTAATGGTATGTAGCATTGGTCTTTTACCATTTTCTCCTCTGAAATGACTCTCTTCTCTCTCTCTCCCTCTCTCTCCATATCTATATATATATATATAGATAAAAGATATACAGATGCCTCTCTGTAATCGGCTTCTGCAAGGTATGATTTTTCAGTAGAAATCTTCAACATCGTCACCGATCATCCTTTCATCAACTGTTACTGTGAAATTTCATGTTTTTTCATATAATTTTCTTTTGTGCCTTTCTATTCGATTGTGTTCTTGTTTAATTTGTTCATCGATTGTATGATCATTATATATTTTCTCATTCTGATTTGCATTTTTGGTTGATCAATGGTTTCTTTTGAGAATCTTCGTTTCTGTGTAGCGTGAGAGGGTTTGATGTATATATGTGTGTGTGTGTTCGTCCTGTTTTAAGACTAGTTTTTTTTTCCCCGTTGATTGAGTTGATGATAATGATGATGGTTGTGTCAGTTGTCTATTTTTTTTTTTTTTAAATATTAATTTTTTTGTTTGTATATGGAGTTGAATCAGATAACCATTTTGGGTTTGTGATTGTTGACGTGCATATTTGATTCCGCCCTGATTTGCTAGCTCTTGTTTTTGGATTTACATAGTAGTAGTACTGACTCAAGTTAATATCTTTGCTGGGTTGAATTAAGGGTTGTTTTGAGAATGGACTTTTTAGTGTTTTTTTTGGCATTTTATTATAAGACGTAAAAAAGTTAAGATGATACTGTTTTTTAGTGTTTTTTTTTTTTTTTTTTTTTTTTTAAACTTTTTGGCTAAAAGTATTCTTTATTATACTAGAGCAGTAGAACTTACAAATTATAACTTCAGTTCAGGGTTTGAGCAAATTGCATTATTTCTAGTAAAAGATTGAGGCTGATGGTCTTGGTTTATGGGATACCAAGTGTTTCTCTTATTTATCTTATCACAATTGTGTTGATGGTTCCATTTTCTATAAATCTGTTTCATTTGATTGTTTGGTTTGTTGATTACACTGGTCATATGAATTCAAGGAATAATCTTTGAGCCAAAATTAAGATCAGTTTTGGCTGTGCTGCTTTGTGTCTTATCTCTTAAACTGCTTTCTCATCCAAATTGTACAAAATAGGAGAGCGAATTAGCATACTAAATGCAGAAATTGTGTCGTTTTTGGTTTAAGTTGATCAAAACAGGTGTAATCATAGATATATGTAATTTGTATAAGCTGTAATTTTCTGTATGAAGTTTTTATAGAATGCTGTAACTTCATACTGAACTGGAAATCAACTGCCTGTTTGACTGTGCCGTTTGTTGTTGTACACCACAACTATGATATTAACCGTGGTCTTTAACTTCCCTCACTACCATCATCTGACATGGTTTGGTTTTGTTGTTTAATATTGAAAAGTGAAAGTGGTTTTGATTGTGTTAAAGAACATTCTAATCTGACCCTAAGAATTATAATATGGTAATATGCTTTAGCAAGGGATAATTGATTCTTTTAGTCAAAAATTTGTGAAGAAACGGGCAGGAAATGTAAGTAGTGATAAACAGCAATTAATCACAGGTGGTGAATAATAAAGGCAGTCATTTACAAATTTGGGTTTGTCTGATCCAATTTGGTCAAGAGTTCAGTAGCCACTGTCTATCTCAGGCTTTGGCACAATTTGATTGAGGAAATCCATGTCTTGCTACCTCCTCTTCAACTGAAGGACCTCTAATATGTGCATGCCAAGGGCATAGTAATCCAAATTCCAATTGTGTGGATTTCTGTGTATTGTGACAATGTTCTTAGTTGGGAATACATACTCTTACTGATGAATTATGCTAGAAGCATTAAAAAAATATACTAGGGCAATTATTCGGTACATTGGATTGTTACAATCCTTGTTTAAGCTGAAAAAATAATGTGTTTGATTTATCAAGTAATTGAAGGCTGCTATTACAGTCAATAGATAAGCAAAGACGGGTAGAAATATTTAATATACCTAGCACCCAAAATTCAAGTGTTTGATTTATCGAGTAATTCAAGATTGCTATTACAGTGCATAGATAAGCAAAGATGGGTAGAAAATTTTAATATACCTAGCATTTATTTGTACTGATGATGCATTCTTTTATTGAGAAATCTAGTAAACAAAATCTTAATGGTAGGATCTCATGCCAACTAGTAAAATTTTGTCATTATGTTGTACCCATAATTTCATTACTTTGTCAAATGCGTATGGCCCTGGAGGCTCAGAGATCATTCATCTGAAAATGAAATTATGGAGTCTTCACTAAGTTCACACTCTTCCCTGAATTTCCAAAGTCATTTGAATGACAATACCACAATCACGTTTGCACCCATGAATTTGAAAATCTTCTACTTATTTTAAGCAATCATCCATCTTTCCATATGACTAGATATCTTGTGGTTACTCTAAAATGGCAAATTGGCAAGTCCGGAAGAGGAAACCAACCTTTCTTATCACATGTCAATTGGGTTTATGTGCTTTATGCTTTACATTTATGAGCAATACTCGATGTATACAATGAAGTTCCTCAGAAAAAAATTGCCAATAAAGAGCTAAGCCTGTACACACTATGCTTTTCCCAAAGCTTTCCCTTCAAGAAAAGATTTTGCCACTTCTAATCCAAAGATCAAGAACAAATTTGTGAATTTTCTCCCCAATTTTCCATGGTAACCAAATAAAAAATATGGGCTTTACTTGGTTTCATTTTCAGAATCTGCTTTCAGAAATTAAAAAAATAATAATAATAAATAGTATGACACTATTAAACATCTAAAGGATATTTTAATTTTTAAAAAAAATTATTTTTGCCCCAAAAGATAAAACCATGTGAAGATGATGATTTATCTTTTATTTTTTTCCCATTTTCTAAACCAAATTAATTTTTAGTTTTTTCAAGATACATGTCTAGGATCAATAAATCGATCGACCTTTAATTGGTTTCTCCATACCATTAAAAACCTTTTAATTCCTTTTCACCCAAATTATCCAAATCATGCCCAAAGAAGCCAACATCCTCACTGTCTTCCCTTTGTTCTTAGCTCTCCCCTCCCTATAATTATGCAAGAGGTCTGATGAGGAACGCGCATGTGCCCATTTTGGTATTACAATTATATAACTGTAATTTTATGTATTTAATATTTGTGTTTATTTATTTTTAATTAGGACTTAATAAATATTTAGTTTCTTCTTTTGTTAGGATCTAGTTTTATATTTTAAATTAGGGTGTTGGCCTATAAATTACCGAACCTCATCTTTCCTGGTGACTTTGAACTGGGGCCCCCTTTTGGAATTTCTGTGGTGTATGTTTTTATCATTTACCAAATGTTCTTTTTAGGACACTGATGCGGTGTTGGTTTGTATGCATTGAATAACCATGATTAATTCCTCATTATGTGTGGATTTTGAAAACTGATGAAAGTTTATTTAAGTTGTATGTTAAGTGACCAAGATTATAATTTTATGGAAGGAAATAATCTAAATTGTTATTATCATCTTTGTTATGGCACAAGTGCCGTTTTATAGCCAAGCATTTGTTGTATTTTTTTGGGTAATATCATCTTGCTGCGGCTTTTTTTTTTTTTTGGTTGATTTTTTTCACCAAATACATACATACTCTTGGTGCTAGCACTGCTCTAGATTACATTTCCGGAAACTAGGTTTAGACGGTTATTATTATGCAGGTTTTCAGATGCTGGTATAATTGAATGGAGGATATGTCCTGGGAGATGTAGTAGGATACATATAACTGGCCCTAATAGCTGTGGTCTAAGGCTTTGTTGAGTTGAGTTGAGTTTTTGAGGTCTGGGGACTCTGACGGTGTATCATTCTTGTTAACATCTCTTGTAATTATACTGAACGTTAGTTAATATGGAGGCTTTGGAATGAGGGCATAATTTCTTTACATCTGCGGGTGAGAATTCTTGATACTGGGACCTTTTCTCCTCCTCTTCTCTCCTCCTGTTTTTCTGTCTGACAAATTTGTGTTTTCAAAAGGAACCCATCTTTTGTACTCTGGAAATGCAAGTCTGTTTTGTCCACTTTCTCCATCCCAAAGTTTTTTTTTTTTTTAAAAGAGATTTACATACTTTTTCTTGTGTATTTTTGTTGAGCCTTTTTACTGTGTGGTAACATGGGTTTGGTTGCGTACAAAACTTAATTTTCTGCCCTTTCTTATTTTTCTAATGCCATGTTGCAGATTAGTTTTGGAAACTTTGGTTACTTAGTCCCTGGCCATATATAGGACACTAAATTTGGTGGTTATAATAGTTAGCATTGCTGCTTTAACAGCATTGAATTGCAAATGGTATTGCAGGGCCCTTTAGGTAATTTGGACAACTGACGAACAGATTTGAGTCTGAAGTTTGGTGTGCTCATCAAGTTTCATTATAGTCATCTGCTCCGGTTGCGGTGTCTTATATGTTGGCGTTTATATTGGGAGAGCAAACTTCAGGGTACTTTGTTAATAAAGCTGCAGAATTATCTTAGGACCTTGTTCTGTGGAATTTAATTTTTTCAGAGGACTCAATTTTGTTGTAAAAACATTGCAGTTTTATATGAGGATTGTGTGAAGCCATAGAATCTTGAGATTCTTTATTATTGGTGTTAAATTTGTGGCATACCGAGTATAGTTGGTATTTAGTGGCATCTTTGATAAGAAATGACTGGTACAATTTATATCTTATTTTAGTTTCTAATACACTTGGGAGATTCCATGGCTTCCAAAACTTGTGCTCTATGCTCTCCATCTTGGAAGTTCGATTACTTTTGCTTTAATGAGTGGGGGAACTAATATGGGGCTCACTTATAAATTAACTGATTCAGTGTTATTGTGCTGCAAAGAGGTCACTGCAGGATAGTTGAGATCATTATCTAGTGAAGCTGGAGTTTTAAGGAGATATTATGACATGAAAATCCCATTTATAAAATAGTCAGATTTGCAGTTGACCCAATAACATGCTCCAGGTTGGGAATCTTTACTGCAGCATGAGCTTGTGTAAAAGAACTTGGTCTTTCTGATGATTGGCAAGGGTTATGTAGTTCAAATTGACAGAGTGCTAGGTGATGATTCATTGCATTCAGTCTATTGATGATTTGATGTAGCAATGCTTGAAAGCTTTTGATTAGGCTTATCAGAAACCGCTAATATCCTAGCGAATTACGTTTTGAAACATGGTACACTCTCGTCTCAAAATGATAAATTTAGCGATCTAAAATGTTTTCAAAAGTTTTTCCTATATATTTCCTTACAACTTTTCTTATCTAATATAATCAATTAAAATTTACAACTTTTCCTTATCAAATATAATCAACTAAAATATAAGGTGAGTGAAGTTTTGATTGGACAAAACGTGAAAATGGGTCATAATGCTTATAGAGAAATGTGTTGTCAATCGGAAATTATTTTAAAAGTATGTTAAATTATTAAAATGTTGGGGCTTCTAGTATTTTTTAAAAATTTGTGTTTGAAATGATTTATGAATTTTTTTTGTAACTGAACAGATACTTGTGAGAGAAAAAAGTAATTGATTAGTGTGTAGGATGTGACATTTTATCTTATTGACATTTTAATATATATGGGTGATTCTACTTACACCACTATTTTACCTCTTTACACCTTCCATATGAGTTTTTTTTTTTTTTTCCCAATTTTATCCATATGTGAAATTACCTTTAAGGACAAAATACTAAAATTAAAATATATTTCGTTATCTCCTTACACCCCTTGGTCTTCAATCCCTACTCCTCTTTTTCCTTTCTTAATTTTTCTTTTCTCTTACACATCTCTTTTCAAAAAGTGAGAATCATAGTATTTTGATCATTAAAGAAAGCAATGGATGAAGAAACGGTGATGAAGAACAATAAAAAAAAGTGAAATTGTGAGTTTTTTTATTTATTTTGTAGGTTTTTGTTTCGTTTTTCTAGACTGGTGTTCGACTTTCGTTTGGTGGTTCGAAATCAGGCAAAATAAAATAGTCTAACATCATATTGTTGAACAAAAAATACAAATTTGGTAACTAACTACCGAATAAAAGATACATTTCCGGTAACCCCAAACCGATTTTTTTAAATTTGTTTGGTTTCTCATTACCATATATTTTCAGTTTCATTTTTTTTTTATTTATATTTTTTAGTTTTTTACCTAGAAGGATTATACTTATACTCATTGTAACAACGCAAGTACTGCAATATTAGTGGACTCTAGTCATGAATTCATTACAGACGAGGTTTGTTAAGTTTTTTTTTTTTTTATTTTTTTATTTTTTTATTTTTTTTATGAATACGATTTTTTCTTATTTTTAATTTGTATTGAGTTTTATTAATAATTTGACGTATAAATGTATTTATTATCTTTAGATTTTTAGTAGTCGTGAAACATTAATTAAATGGGCTTCTGACGTTGAGAAGAAAACTGGATTTGTCATTGTTATAAAGACATCAGATGCGAGAGACAATGACTGAAAATCAAGACTTACTTGCTTGTAAAATAAGTGGTTACTATAGAAACAACAGGAAGATCAAGGAGAACGATTGAGGTTGACATGTTCTAAAAAGTGTGGATGTCTATTTCTATCAAGGAACGGAAAATTACCTACAAATTACCAAGACGAATTGTGATAACATGTTTGATTGATGAATGCAAATAATGACAGATTTTATATATGGATATTCGTACACTTGATGTTTTTATGAATAATTTTATGGATATTTTTTATGTATGATTTTATGGATGCGTGTTTGATTTATGAATTTTTTTATGGATGCTTCAAGGAAAAAGTAAATCTTTCAATGTACAGCGACGGGGGGCCTAAACAACTCTATTGTAGTTTGGCAACATGACACTAGAGTAATCTCATTTGTATAACAATGCATCGCTGAACATGCACTTCACAAGTGGCCCAAATTAATTTCTTGTTATCATCTAATTGGACGGCAACATAATGTTGGGAAAAAAAATATTGTTCGGTAAGATGGCACTGGAGTAATTCAAACTAATTAGCGTTGTATTACTGAACAGGGCCATCACAAATTAAAAAAATCATTGTTTGGAAGAAAGTGTCTCTCTAAATGTATAGCAACAAAATGCTGGAGAGATCTATTTTTTTCGGCAGCATAACACCAGAATAATATAAATTGTTTAGCACCCTGTTACCAAAATTAGTGGCGTAAAGAGATGAAATAGTTAATTTAGGGTTAGTTTTGGTAATACATTGGGGGTGTAATGAGAATTACATTTTTTTTTAGTAGTGTAATGAGATGGAGGCTGTAAAGAGGTTAAACAGTGGTGTAAGTAGAATCACCCAATATATATATATATATATTATCTTTATTGACTATTTTAATCAATTTAGCTCATCCCAAACACCAAACAAGATTGGATAACAAACAAGTTATTTATAGGCTATGTTTGGGAACAAGGGTTGAGGCTAAAATAATTAATAAAGACAAAAAAGATTAAAATAGTTAATAAGACAAAATGTCACATTCTACACATTAATTAATCTTTTTTTTTTTTTTTTTTTTTTTTTGCCTCACAACCATCTATTTAACTATAAAAAAAATTCACAAATCATCCCAAACAAACACAATTTTTTTTCATCTCATAAAATAATAAAAAAGTCAACTAAAATAGCCATTTGTTCCAAAACTTTAAGATGTGTTTAGTTCATAAATTTAGGTAGAGATTTATAAAGAAAAAAGAAAAAGAAAAAGATGAGTAATCACACACCTTTTATAACTTTTTATCTTTTATTCTTTAAATTAATGAACCAAACACAACTTAAAAAGTCTGATATCCATACCTCCATTTTTTTGGAGTACAGACAGAATTCCCAACTGACTTTTGCCCCCCCCCACCCCCACTATGCTTCAAATCTATTCCAGACCAGAGCAAAAGCTCTAACCACACTTTCAATGTCTTTAAGCACCTTAGCAAGTAAAATGAATAAAAAGCTCCGTAACATTAAAATGAATAAATAAGTAAAATACTTTTTGGAGTAGGGTTATTATCTGACAACCTGTTTGGTCAGAGGGCGTTTTATTAGAAAATAAAGCCCAGAAACTAGTAGCAAATCAGATAATGGTTGGCTTTTTCCAAAAGAAAATTGTTTGAGGGCTCGAAATGGTTGGCTCGAATTTGGCTTGAAACCTAAAACGACGTTGTTTTGGGTTTCATTTTTTGTTTCTCTTCATTTTCTTGCTTTTTTTTTCTTTTTCTTCCTTTTCTTGTTTTTGGACACAGACACAGAGGCAAGAGAGAGAAATGAGAGGAGAGAAGAGGAAAAGAGAAGAAGGAGAAAAGATGGGGAGAAGAAGGAGGAAAAGAAGAAGACGGTAATGGTGGTGATCGGAGCTGGAGTTGAATCAGATCTAAATCGGATCTGATTCTTTTTTCTTTTTTTTTTTGGGCTGATGATGATGTGTTGATAATGATGGTGTTGTTGTTGATGATGATGATGTGTTGATGAAGATGTTGTTGATTTTTTATTTTTTTTTTCTTTCTAGTGGATCTGATCTGATCTGATTTTTTTTTATTTTTTTATTTTTTTATTTTTATTTTTTTTCTAGTTAATGATGTGTTGATGAAGATGTTGTTGATGATGTTCTTCTTTTTCCTCTTCTCTTTTCTTCTTCTTCTTCTTTTTCTGCTGCTTCTGCTTCTGCTTCTGCTTGTTTTTGTTCTTCATCTTCATCTTCAAAATAGTGAGAAAGAAAAAAGAAAAAAGAAAAAAGAAAAAAGAAAAAAGAAAAAAGAAAAAATTCCAAAACGACGTCGTTTTGGATTCGAGGCAAATTCGAGCTCGAACAATTCAGGCTACGTATCACAGTTGTTTCCAAAAAGTGCTTCTTTGAGGTATTTAGGGATTTTCTTTCTTATTATATCATAACCAACACTAGAGTTGCATTATGAGCTAAAGCATGATTTCAGAATCACGAGTAGGTACCGTCATCGTTGATTCAACGGCGATTTTCAGCTCGTTCGTCATAGCCTTCGGAGACCACCGATACCGCCAAAGGCTTAAAGAAGAAGAAGATCTAAAGCTCACCTACGACTTTCCGCACCATCGCCTTCACGTTGTATTCTCGCCGTCGCCAATCCAATATCAACATCTACAGATTTGTCGATTCGCCTATCCTAACCCTAGATCTAGACCACCATCGTGGTCTAGCAGCAAATATGAAGACGAAGATGAAGAGTCCGACGATGATATGGTTTTATACGGTCAAAGAGATTAGGTGTGGATCCAGAATTGGTCGAGAAGGAAAAGGAGATCTGGAGATCTGGTTCTATACTATATGTGTGTGTGTATATATTCCTCTACTTACATATGTATCGGTTGGATGTGAATATATGTGTGTGTGTGTGTGTGTGTGTGTGTGTGTGTTTCAAAATTATGTGTTTGTTGATTATTGATTTTGATGTTATTTTCTCTTTGGTTCCCAAGAGAATGAGGGAAAAGTTGAGAAATTAATCATTTGAACATCAAAGCAACAATGAGAATAAGACTATATTTGGTTTTCTTGTTATGTTTATGTGTTTTTCTCAACAACCAAACACGCAGGGTTATCAATACATGACACTTAGTGTGATTCAAAGTCAATATTCTACTTAGATCATAGTATCAGTCTATTTTACTGCTATCATATTGAGGTGTTGGCTAGTTTATGTGCCTTCGTACAAGTTTTTATTTATTATTTATATTTTTTTGTTGTTTGATCTTGAAGAGAGACATGTTGTTGTTGTTGTTGTTGTTGAATTTAAATAGATAAATTTTCAAAACATAGAGATTTGTTGTTGTTGTGGAATTTGAATTTTATTTGTACAAATAGTGAGAAGAGATATAAAAGAATTTGAATAGATGGATTGCAATAGATAGATTTTTTCAACAAATAATTTCAACATATAGATTTTTTGAATAAGATAATTTGAACAGGTAGAGAGAAATCTACGTATTTTAAACAGGTAGAGAGAAATCTATGTATTTTAAACAGACAGGGAAAAAAAATTTAACAGATAAGGTAAAAAAAATTGAATAGATAAGAAAAAAATTAAACAGATAGGGAAATTTTTATAACATATATGGAAAATTTTTGAACTGATAGTCAACAAAAGTTAATAGATAAATTAAGGGATAAAATTAGAAATAAATATTTTTTAAAATAGATAAAAGGACTTCTCACTAAATTATTTCACAAATGGTGGATTTCTCACCAATAAAAAATATCCACTGAACCTAATGTCTTATACCCTCCTTAATTTAGATTTATCATAATTTACTCTTAAATGAATCAAAGTCAAAAACATAATATGGCAAGAGAGAACTAAATAATAACCCATTTCAAACAAGGGTTTGGCTTCTCTTACATTAAGATGACAACTTTAGAAAACGTTTGAGCTTGGTAGGTTAATTTTTTAATAGATTTTGGTGATTTGAGTTGTTGACTCTTTAAAAGTAGTTTCGTAGAATATTCATGCAGAAAATAAAGATAATTGGACATTAGTAGCTATATGTTTGAATCATATTTGTTTTTAAAAAATAAATGACAAATATAATTTCAAAAATTGCTATTCATTTTTTTGTAATACAAATTTGATTCAAATATATAGTTACTAATTTCTGACCATCATGATTTTTATATGAATATTTTACTTAACAAATCTTAAAAAGTAAACAATTCGAATAATCAAAATCTGTGCCAAAATAGACGTACTAAGCCCAAACGTTCTCTCAAGTTAAGCTAACCAATATGAAAGAAGCCTAATTTTTCTGACATGTCCTTATCAATAATCATCAAACAAGTTTTTACCCTTGATTTAATATCTTATACTCTTTTTGGGATGGACTTTTCACAAATTTCTTCTCTTTGAGTTTGACTTCTCTCAAGTTGGCCATCTCAACTTAAGAGAGTGTTTGAACTTAGTAGACTCATTTTAGAACCGATTTCAATGATCCAAACTATTTATTTTTTAGAACTCATTGAGTAAAATACTTATGCAAAAAATAAAGATTATCGGATATCAATAATTATATGTTTGAATCAAATTTGCATTAGAAAAAATGAATGGCTATTCTTGAAGTTATATCTATCATTCATTTTGTAAAACAAATATGATATAAAACTTATAGCTATCGATATCCAATTATTTTGAATTTTTTGAATGAATCATTTACTCAAGAAGTCCTAAAAAGTGAACGGTTTGAATCACCAAAATGGGCCAACTAAACCCAAGCGCTCTCTCAAGTTAAGATGTCAACGTGAGAAAAGCCAAACCCTTTTTCTCTCTTTATATATATATATAATTTTTTATTTAACATAAGTCACTCAAATATTTTATTAGTATCTCAGTTATATACATAAGTTATTAACCTTTTACTCTTATAAGTGTCTTTTGTATAGTAGTAAAATTAATTCTAAAATATTTTTATTTGTAAAATGATGATATATTAATGTTTGAACAAATTATAAATAATATTTTATAATCATTTTATGAATAATGACAAGGTTATAAAAATTCGTGATTTTAAATTGAAACAATCAACATAGTATTGATTTGATTATAAAATTTTCATAATCTAATTTAATTCTAAATTTCCTAAAATCATCGATAATGATTTGATTTTAATTTTAATTTTAATTTACGGATTGTTTGAGAACAACCTAAAATCACATACATTATCTTTTTATCTTTTTTAAATTATATCATTTTCTTATTTTTTTATATATTTTTTAATAAAAATTAAAAAATTATTAAAATAACATATTTCTAAACAAAATTTTTATTCTTAAATCAAACCAAATTAAACCTTACTCAGGCCTAGTCATTACTGTAATAATTAATCAAATGGAAAAGGAAAAGCAAAAGCAAAAGTAAAAGCAAAAGCAAATAGTAAAACAAAAGCAAAGTGGGATACCGCATCACATCGATGGGATGTGTTCCATGAAAGCAAAAAGTATTTAACTTTGTCCAATGAATAGATGTAGAGATTAAAATAATGCGTTTGAACCATGAAAAGCATTTCAATCCGAAGAGCCGAGCTTAGTATTTTTATTTTTTCAAGGGTATATTACCTTTACACTCCTAGGCCTGTTTGATTTCAGGATATAAAAAGTGAGATTGGATATTATATTACGTGGGCTTTATATATTTTATATTTGTAATTTTTTTTAAAGAGGATATAATATATTATGGGATTGTATATCTCCCAAAAGTGGAGGATATACAATACCATCACCACCCCATTATATCATATCCCCTTGGTTGGGATATGATTTAAAAAGTCTAATTTACCCTTTTGTCTATCTAACATAATACAATTTAATATATTTTTTGAATTTAATATAATATAATTATTGAATTTAATTTAATATAATATAATATTATTTAATTTAATTTAATATAATATAATTTAATACAAATTTTGAATTTAATATAATATAATATTATTGAATTTAATTTAATTTAATATAATATAATTTAATATAAAATTTTGAATTTAATATAAATTTTGAATTTAATATAATTTAATTATTGAATTGAATTTAATATTATTGAATTTAATATAATATAATATTATTGAATTTAATTTAATATAAATATTATTGAATTTAATTTAATATAAATATTATTGAATTTAATTTAATTTAATTTAATTTAATATAATTTAATACAAATTTTGAATTTAATATAATATAATATTATTGAATTTAATTTAATATAATATAATACAATTTAATATAAATTTTGAATATAATATGATATAATATAATATAATATAATTTAATATAAATTTTGAATTTAATATAATATAATATTATTTAATATAATATAATATAATATAATTTAATTTAATATAAATTTTGAATTTAATATAATATAATATTATGAGGGCAATCTTGGAAATTACTTGTTTATATTCCACAATATATTTTGTAAAACAAACATGGATAATATGTATCCAATCTTATATATCAAGTCAACGAACATGAATTAGGGGATATATTATCCAATACATATATCCTATTCATTATATATCTTGACTAAATCCCACATCATATTATATCCAATGAAACAAACCGGGCCCTAAGGTTTATGTTTAATATTTATTATTTTTTAATATTTTAAAAATTATACTAATTTTCTAGTTTTTATAATTATTTAAACGAAATGAAAATATTAAACTCATGTATTCTTTCTTTTTTTATTTTATTCATTTATTTTTTTCTTTCCTTCATTTTATTTTTTTTTCAATGTAATTTTTTCTATTTTTCTATTAGGAGTTGTTACTTTTTATATAAGGAAGGGATTTGTGAAATGAGAATATTAACTGCATGGGTAGAATGTAATTAGATTAAACCTCAAGAGGTGTCAGTGTAATTTACCCTTTTTTTAAATCTCAAATAGGTCAATGTAATTTATCATAATATTTTGAATTTATTTTTTATTTTATTTTATAATATATTTATATAATAAAAATTATATCATATGGAGGGATCATAAATATTTTAACACTGATTTTTATTGATAGCATTCCGTGAGTAATTTTATTTATTTATTTATTTATTATTTTTAAGACAAGGCAGCCCAAGTGATAAGGACCCCCTTTACGACCCTAGGTCTAGGTTTCGAGTCTCACTTTCAGTGGCCGACATAGAAATCTTGTTAAGAGGAGGCCAAATTCTATACAATTAAAAATTAACTATACATTAATTTTTGTACATTTTGACCAAAGTTTCATATGTATGTTAATTCACTTTATAAACATAAAAATTGAACATTATCATTAAATTTGTAAATAAATTTTTTAATCAATATCTAATACTCATTAATAAAAACAAAAAAGTATCAAAATTGGATTATAGAGTATTTTTTACACTTGTACAAACTAAAAAAATTTAAAAATAATAACATACAAATATGGATCATAACTAAAAGCAATTTGAGTCATAATTAATGATTATTTTAGTAGTAACCAAAAAACACAATGAATCGTAACTAATACTATTTCTAGATATAATCAAATATCATAATAAGACATAAACTAATTTAATTTGATAATTTGTTGGTCTCATAGACACAATGATTTGAAACTAACATCCATTTGGATCATAATTTACATACCATATAGAGATATTGTAAGATGACTCTAATTGAATAATAGAAACAATTTGAGGCTTTGAAGAAGGATATTTTTTTTTTATTTCTCTTTCTAGGGGCCAACCCTTCACAAATTGTAAACTAAGGCCATGTTTGATTCACAAGACTAATAGTGAAGGTATTAATAATTCTATTAAATTAATATGGTATTCACTATTCAATTGGATTAGTAGGATATATTATCCTCTTATCCATTGTTTGATTTGCATTGGATTAGTAGGTAAAAGAGTTTTTTTATTTTATTTCTTAGATTAGGATATATAATTCCACCCTTACCCCAATATTAATAATCCTACAAATTTGTTAGATTAATTATCCAGTGGATTAATAATCCTAAAATAAAATTTCAAAACAAACATAAGATTATTGGGCACACAGATTAATAATTATAATCTCATATTTTAATCATGTCAATCAAACATGCCTTAAAGGAATAAATGCATAATATTACCTAAAATTTTTGAAATAGTTTGTAGTTTGCCCCGGTCCGCCATTGCTTTCCTAAAATTATAAATAATATTTTATAATCATTTTATGAATAATGACAAGGTTATCAAAATTCGTGATTTTAAATTAAAACAATCAACATAGTATTGATTTGATTATAAAATTTTCATAATCTAATTTAATTCTAAATTTCCTAAAATCATCAATAATGATTTGATTTTAATTTTAATTTACGGATTGTTTGAAAACAATCTAAAATCACATACATTATCTTTTTATCTTTTTTAAAATATATCATTTTCTTATTTTTTTATATATTTTTTTATAAAAATTAAAAAATTATTAAAATAACATATTTCTGAACAAAATTTTATTCTTAAATCAAACCAAATTAAACCTTACTCGGCCCTAGGCATTACTGTAATAATTAATCATATGGAAAAAGAAAAGCAAAAGCAAAAGTAAAAGCAAAAGCAAAAAGTAAAACAAAGGCAAAGTAGGACACCGCATCACATGGATGTGTTTCATGAAAGCAAAAAAGTATTTGTCCAATGAATAGATGTAGAGATTAATGCGTTTGGACCATGAAAAGCATCTCAATCCAAAGAGCCGGGTTTAGTATTTTTATTTTTTTAAGGGTATATTACCCTTACACCCCTAAAGTTTATGTTTAATATTTATAATTTTTTGATATTTAAAAAATTACATTAACCTTTTAGTTATTATAATTATTTAAACAAAATGAAAATATTAAACTCATATACTCTCTCTTTTCTTATTTTATTTATTTATTTTTTCCTTTCCTTTCCTTTGTTTTTTTTTTTTTTTTTCCAGTGTAATTTTCTTTATTTTTTTTATTGAGAGTTATTATTTTTTATATAAGGAAGAGATTTATAAAATGAGAATATTAATCACATGGGTGGAATGTAATTAGATTAAACCTCATGAGGTGTCAGTGTAATTTACCCTTTTTTAAAATCTCAAATAGGTCGATAATATTTTGAATTTATTTTTTATTTTATTTATATAATAAAAATTATATCATATGGAGGGATCATAACTCTAATTGAAGAATATAAACAATTTGACGCTTTGAAGAAGGGATATTTTTTATTTTTTTTTCACAGGGGCCAACCCTTCACAAATTGTAAACTAAAGCCATGTTTGATTCACAAGACTAATAGTGAAAGTATTAATAATTTCATTAAATTAATGTGGTATTCACTATCCAATTCGATTAGTAGGATAAATTATCCTCTTGTCCATTGTTTGATTTGCATTGGATTAGTAGGTAAAATAGCCTTTTTATTTTATTTCTTAGATCAAGATATATAATCCCACCCCTACCTCATTATTAATAATTCTACAAATTTATTGGATTAATTATCCATTAGATTAATAGTCCTGAAACAAAATTTTAAAACAAATACAGGATTATTGGGCCCACAGATTAATAATTCTAATCTCATGTTCTAATCTTGTTTATCAAACATGTCCTAAACGGGTAAATGTATAATATTACCTAAAATTTTGAAATAGTTTGCAGGGCAGTGTTGCCCCTCTTGGGTCCGCCATTTCTTTCCTCCCCTTTGCTACATTAGATTACAGTGTGGTAAATAACCAAAAAAAACTTTTTTTAAAAATATCACAAAGCAAATTTTGAAAGGACCGAGTCAAAAGACCAAGACACAAGCAAGGAAGCAACAAAGACAAAAGCACAAGCAACGAATAAAGTTCCCCCTCAAAAAAATAAAAAATAAAAAATAAAATAATAATAATAATAATAATAATAATAATAATAATAATTTTAGATGTAAGAGCATTGTACTGATCTCAAAATGTTCTCTCCTCCTCAAACTCTCCTTCAAAACCTCTCTGAATCTGATTGTTTCTCTTTGATGGATGTTAATGGTCTTGTTTGTCTTTGGTGAAAAGCTTTTCTCTTCACCGTCGACTGAGTTGTTAAGGCTATGCATGTTTCATCTCTAAGACACTCTGGAAAGTTTCCAAGGTTTTTCTTTCTTCACTTCCACTTCAATTCTATTATTTCTCTCTGTTTAAATCTCTATTTACTTTCTGTCTTCAGTTTTATTATAAATCTCTATGCTCCACTGTTGCTTACCAGAAAAAACAAAAAAAAATTCCTGTATTCTCTTTTGATTTTAGGAAACTTTGTAATCTTCTCCTCTGCAACTCTATTTTATTTACGTTGTGTTGAACAATTACCAAATCAGTATTCTCTGCATTCTGTTTTCATTTTACTAAGCTCACTTTCTTCTTTGCAATTTCTGTTTTACAACACAAGTTTTCTTTGTCCAATTATATTGTAATTCTCTATAGTCAACCTTGCTTGTCAAAAAAAAAAAAACTTTAGATCCCCTCTTGCAAAGTCTTCCTTTGATATCTTCATGTCCTCTACAAAATTGTATTTCTCTTTGTTCAACTGTTACTTACCAGGATAAAGAAATCTCCGTATATCTTCTTTTGTTCTAGAAATCTTTGTAATCTCTTCCTCTGCCACTCTATTTTAAGTCTGTGTTCAACAATTACTATTCTGTTTTCAATAGTTGTTTGTTTTCTTCTAGTTTTACATATTGCATTCCAGAAAAAGGGAAAAAAGAAAAAGAAAAAGAAAAGAAACAGGGAGAGAGGTACATAACTGAAATAGAAGTGAGAAATGGCTACTGGTTGGGTTGGTTTTGTTGGTCCAACTGTAGGCAAGATTGGAGAATTTCTAATGGCTCCAGTTGGCCGTCATTTCGGTTATCTATTTTCCTATAAAAGCAAGGTCAAGAATCTGAAAGATGAAGTCAAGAAGTTGGATGAGAAAAGAGATGCAATGCAGCTATCAGTTGATGAAGCAAAAAGAAATGTAAAACGTATCGGACCTGATGTTAAGGGGTGGCTGGAAAGGGTTGATAAATGCCGCATAGAGGCCAGAGAAATTCTAAAAGATGAAGTTGAAGCAAACAAAGGGTGTCTATATGGGCGGTGTCCAAACCTGCCGTTACGTTACTCGCTCAGTAAGAAAGCAACCAACAAGGCAAAAGAGGTGTCTCAGTTGCACGAAGAGAGGAAACTGACGGAAGTGGCCTACAATGAGCCTCTACCTGGGATAGAATTCACATCCACTGAAGGTATTAAGGTTTTTGAATCTAGAAGATTGATTATGAACGATGTCATGGAGGCACTGAAGGATGATAGATTCCACATGATTACAGTATGTGGGATGGGAGGTGTTGGTAAGACAACAATGGTGAAAGAAGTTGCCAAAAGAGCAAAAGAAGAGAAATTGTTCGATGAGGTTGTGATGGCTGTAGTGTCCCAAAGTCCTAATGAAAGGAAGATTCAAGGTGAAATTGGAGATAATTTGGGTTTGAAATTTGAGGAGGAGACTGAACGTGGAAGAGCAAATCGACTGTATGAAAGACTAAGGCGCACCAATAGAATCCTTGTCATATTGGACGATGTTTGGAAGCGTCTCGAACTGAATGACATAGGAATTCCATTTGGAGATGGTCATAGAGGTTGCAAAATTGTTCTGACTTCTAGATTTGATAATGTATGCAACGATATGAATGCTCAAAAGAAATTTACAATTGAAGTCTTGACTGAAGAAGAAGCATGGAATCTCTTTCAGGAGATGGCTGGAATTTCCAACAACACGAGTCACACAAGTACTGATTTGTATATCACGCAGAAGAAAGTTGCGGATGAATGTGGATGTTTGCCGATTGCTATTGTTACAGTTGCGAGGGCACTCAAAGGTAAAGATGAGCAGTCATGGAATTCAGCCCTTCTACAGTTACATAAGTCCATGGTAAAAAACATCAGGGGAGTAGAAGAAAATGTGTTTAAATCTCTGGAGTTGAGTTACAACTTCTTAGGAAGTAGAGAAATTAAGGAATGTTTTTTGCTCTGCTCCTTATATGCTGAAGATTTTAATATTCCAATTGAAGATCTCGTTAGATATGGAGTTGGGATAGAGATGTTTGAGGCCATTGATAGTGTCAACGAAGCAAGAGACAGAGTACATGCCTTTGTCGATGACTTAAAAAAAGGCTATCTCTTGATGGATGGTGAACAAGGTTGTGTTAAAATCCATGATGTAGTTCGTGATGTTGCTATATCAATAGCATCTAGGGAGGAGCATTCATTTATGGTAAGATGTGACGAAGCATTGAAAGAATGGCCGGAGAAAGAACGACACAAAAATTATGCTGTAATTTCATTGCGATGCACTGGTATGAGCAAGCTGCCTGATAATCTAGAATTTCCAAGACTCCATCTTTTACGGCTAGAGGACAATTATGCATCAAAACTACCAAATCTCCCAGATAGTTTCTACGGAGGAATGAAGGAACTCAAAGCTTTAAGCATGTTGAATGTGTACATAAAAGGGTCACTGCCGACATCCCTGCGATGGTTGACCAACCTCCGAAGCTTGTCACTATACGAATGCGGACTGATCAATGATGTATCTGCAATAGGAGCGTTAGAGAATCTAGAAATTTTGAGTTTCGAAGGCACCGAAATCGAGGAGTTGCCAAAAGAAATAGGTCGGCTTAGTCACTTGAAGCTACTGGATTTGTTGCGATGTGGTGTGAAGAGGATTTGCCCAGGTGTTCTGTCGAGCTTATCCAATCTAGAAGAGTTGTATCTTGGGTCTAGCTTTAATGATGTATGCAGGACTAAAGCGACTTTGACTGAGCTGTGTGGGTTGTCTAATTTTACAACTTTGGTCATTCACCTACGGCATTTTACATACTGGCCAAGAGACTTGGTCCTTACGAATCTAAAAGCATTCGCTATAAGCATTGAGTTCCGAAATAGCTATTTATCTCAGAGGATGATCGGCACTAGAGATTGTCGTGATTATCAGTTACAAAACCAGTTGAGTCTCGAGGATCTTCCCGAGAGCGATCTTATGGAGAGTGAGTTCAAGAATCTTCTCAAGATCACTAAAATTGTAGAATTAACACGAGCAGTAGGTGTGAAGAATGTTGGCTATGATTTAGACAAAGATGGTTTCAAAAAATTAACAGAATTGTCCTTGCAAAGTTGTCAGGATCTGGAATATGTCATTGACACAACAGATGGGGTTCCAGTTCCACAAATAGCCTTCCCTGTGTTGCAGTCGCTATGTCTCGAAAATTTAGATAAATTGAAAGAGATTTGTCATGGCCAACTACCGGAGGAGGCCTTCAGTGCCTTGAAAAGGCTGAAACTACAGGACTTGCCCGCATTGACACATTTGTGGAAGGGTCCTACTCAACTTGTACGGCTTCACAACCTAACTTCTCTAGAACTGCAGAGCTGTCATAAACTGGAAAGGATGTTCTCATTATCCATAGCCAGAGATCTAATGCAACTACAGATACTTCATGTATGTGCTTGTCGTAAGATGGAAGTACTTATTTCAAGTGAAGAAGAAGGAGATCAAAATGAGATAGAATCAATAACAACAGAAACAACAGATAAAATTGTGTTTCCCAAACTAAAGGAATTGTATCTTGAAAGCCTGCCAAGTTTTACTGCTATCTGCGAGGTTATGAATGGAATTGAGTTGCTGCAATTGAACGAGCTGAAACTCTGCGAGATACCAATGCTCAATAGTTTTTGCAATACTTCGGATAGCAATTACGATACTATTCAACCTCTCTTCAATAAGGTATGCTTCTTTGACTTTAGATTGTAACAAGTTGAATCTAAACTCAATTTGTTTTTTTATCGATACTTGTTTAATAATTTTTTTAGTGTGTTTTTGAGTTCGGGTATTATTTAGAGTTAGATTGATATGAATTTCTAAATTGCTTAATTATGTTTGTTATATGGTAGACCATTCTATTTAAATTGATAAAAATAAATTATATTATTTTTTTATTTCAACTTCGTGAGGTCCGCCTGACAGTTTTTTTTTTTATAATTATTCTTGAGTCTTAAGTATTAAATCTCCGTTCAAAAAGGATACTAGATTTGAATATAAATTTAATTTTTAAGTTTTATTTGATTATTCCATACTTAATTATTTTGGCTCATATTTAATTATATGAACACTGGGATCACCTTGAGTCCCTTTAAAGTTATTTCATATTCTAGTCTCATTTGATAAATTATTTTAAATTATTAAATTTGATTTATTTTTGAACTTAATTGATTGAGTGGCAACTCATTTTTAATTACCAGTTGTACTTATTATTGTCAATAAGTCTAGAGAGCTTCTCAGATTTATCCGAAAATTTATCATAATCCACATGACAGCCACCTTAACGTGGGGATTCTTTTATTTGAAAGCAAACAAATAAATAAACAAAAACAAAGAAAAAAAAAAGAAAGTGCACCGTAAAGGCTTTTTTTATTATTATTTAAACGCTTTTTTGTTTTGTTTTGTTTTTTTTTATTTTGTTTTGTTTAGTGGGAATAATTCTTTTTCTTGTACAAAAATTAATTATAGAACTGAAATGTAAGTACGAAATTTACAAAAGATGTGACCCATCACTTGAGAGTATTGTATCAGATATTGTAATTTGTGTGTTTTTAAACTTTTTTTTGGAACTTGTGCTACAACCCTACTTTGCAAAGAACAATATGCAAAAGAATAAATTTATTTTTAAATATCAACATTTTTTTGGCCTTTTCTTACCGTTAAAAATTTAATAAAACTCCTTATTCAATTTTCATAATTTTTTTCTGAAAAAAAAAAAACTCATTATTTTGATATGGTTCTCTTTTTGGGTGAAAAATAGTTTTGGAAATTTTAAAATTTTAATTTTGGTAATTATTTTTATCAAACTAATTTTAAATTTTTGAAAAAAATTAATTAAAAATAAGTTAAAAATAACGCAACCAAATAAAGTTTATCTAATAATGTATCCCATGCGCAGACGAAGAGATCTAAGTTTATTTATACTAAACGAAAGAAAAAAAAAAAAAAGTTAAATAAAAAAAAATCTTATGGAGCACTTTGTTTGTTAAAAAAATAAAAAAAAAAGTTAAATAAATAAAATAGCGCCCACGGTTGTGTCAAGTGGATTATGATAAATTTTCGAATAAAATTAGGAGGCTCTCTAGATTTATTATTATTATTATTATTTATTTTACTACTATGAAAGAGTTATGGATATTTATAATGTGTAACCATCAAACAAAATATATTTTGTAATGAGGAAACAATTATACCATTTTATTATTTATGTCACAATATTATAGTGTTATTAAAATTGTATTTGTTATGATATATATATATATATAGATATAGATATTGAGATTTTGACATTATAAAAAATAATAATAATTAATAAATAAATAAAGTTTTGATGGGAGAGCAGAGACCACGCGGGGTGCTCCCTTTTTTTGGCTAAGGGGTTGTTTGGGGTGTCCTAAATAAGTGTACTTTTTATCTTTTTAGACTAAAAAGTTGAAGGAAAAAATATGGATGTTTGGGTTAACTTTTTGACTTTTCATGAAAAAATGTATAATTAAAAATTGTAAAAATTGGTTTGTAGAGGAAAATTAGGATTGAGAGTTGTGCAGCCGTAATTGTTGACTTTTGGTGAATAGTGTTAACTTTTTAACTTTTTGACTTTTTTTTCATACCCCAAACTTGGCCTAAATTACATTGACATTATCGAGATTTCTGTTTAATATAAATTTCTTTATATTTGAAAAATTACATTTACTTTCTTGTCAAATTAAAATGACATGTTTGTCCTTTGACCTTTATACGTATCAAATAATAAAATAATATAGATATTTTGTTCATGTCATTTCAAAGAAAATAACAATCATCTTCGTAGATTTAACTCACATAAAAAAATTAAGTTTGTTTATTTTTACTGAATTTTTTTAACATTTTAACCAATTTTTTAAAATTTTTTAGATACACCTAATTTAGATATACTTCAGAATTATAATATTTTGTATTTTTTTTAAATTCACCAAATACAAAAAAATAAAATAAAAAAATAAAAATTCAATACATTATCTTATTTTGTTGTATTCAATGATTTTTTTTTTTTTGATTTTCTTATATAAATTTTATACTTTTAAATATATCTAGATTAAATTGATCTAATCTAAGTATAGTGGTGGAAATAAAAATAAAAAATTATATTCATATATAAAAATTTATACAAAAAAATCATAAAAATGTTATGATAATGATGTTGTTATAAATATAAATCATGTTTATGAGTGTTTTGTTTTAAAGTGAAATGTAAGCTATCATTGTGTTTGAAAATTCTATATAAAATTTATGTTTGTATATTATTATTGAATAAGAATATGTTTACGTAGAATTTAATGATGAAAAGTTGTAGAATGTTGTCACGATGATAAGAAGAAAAAATGATAAAAAAAAAAGAACAAGATGGTCATTTAGAAAATTTTAGAACATGACAGCAGCAATTTAAGAGGTAATTTGTCATGAGATTACAAATCTCAAGAATAATATAATTGTTGAAATGTAAGGAAGGAATTTGTATTAAACATAAATCTTAGGGGTGTTATGTAATTTACTTATTTATTTATTTTTGTGGTAAGATAGGGCCCAAGCCAAGAAAACAAAAGCTTGGTTCAAAAAAAGAAGAAAGAAAACAAAAGAAAACAAAAGCTAACAATTAACTACTAGAGAGATCGAGCAAACAAACTTGCTTATCCTCCCACAATCAAACTAGACAAAGCTAATCACTGTGTTTGATTTTAATTTCTAAATTTAGTTTTTTGAAAATAGAGTTTTTTATTTTTTATATTTTTTAATTTTTAGAGAATATTTTTAAAATTTTTAACAATTTTTTTTTTTACATTTTTAGATGTACCTTACTTAGATGTATCTAAAAAATAAAATATTTTTAAAAAATCAATAAATACACAAGAATATAAAAATATACAAAATTTTCGTATTTTTTTAAAAATATTTTTGGTATTTAGTGATTTTTTTAAATATTTTTTTTACAAATATTTTACTTTTTAAGTTTATTTATGTTAAGTGTATTTAAAAATTAAAAAATTACTTAAAATATTAAAAAAAATCAGTGAAAATAAAAATAATAAAAAACAAAAAATTTTAATTTTTTAAAAAATAAAAAAAATTAATTTTAGTGGAACCAAACAAGCTGAATGGTGCTGAAGAAAGAAACTCTTGCTGTGTAGATCAATGAGGGGCATTTTTTTGCCCAATAATGTGAAGTTCACAAATCCAATCATTTCTTTCTTTACTTCCATTTTTTTCTTCTCTGTCCGTCTCTCTTTCTCTTCCTTTCTTTTGTCTATCTCTTTTTTAAATAATTTTTTTATTATCACACAAAACATTCGATCCACCATATCTAGAGTTAGAATCTTACCTTGCTATTTTGATACGGAATATAGAGTGTGTTGAGGTTTGACCTGAGCCGATCGCGTTTTTGATGCATTTGATTTTGAGACTTTTCTTCTCCTCTTTGTATATTTGTTTTACCTTGATTGTGTGGTATTTTTTGTTAGTTATGATTTTGAAGAAATTGAGGTTTTTTATTATATAATTATATATATATATATTGTATAAAAATTAGGATTCTCATATTTTATCAAATGTTTAAAATTCTCTACCCAAAATGATATATGGTATATAAATTTCAAACTGTCATATTCAAGATTTTAAAAAGCAACCGCAATCATTACTAACGTCGTTATGTAACAATTGTAGTGGTTATCGCTACCCGTTATGACAGCTATAGTGATGTGACAAAAATTCATGACCGCAACGGCCGCCATCGTTACGTAAAGGCCGTAGCGGCCGTTATATTGCCGCTACAGTACTGTTACAGCCGTTAAACATATATATATATATTATTTTTTATATAAATTTAGCGTATATTGCTATTTTCTCTTTTTTATTTTCTAGTTACGTAGAACTTAAGTAAAAATCTTATCTATATATATTTTGAATGTCCAATCTTCAAGTTCTACAGGGTTTAATTACTTTTTTACTTAATTAGATTTGAATATGAACTTAATATATTTCTCTTACGTTAAATTTATTGAACAAAATTTAGATTTCATGTTACGTACTTTTACATTATTATGTTTGACATTTTGTATTTTGAATTTCTATTTGTGAGACTATTGTTTTTAATATTCATTTTTTTTAACAAATCGGAAAAGTTATCCATAATTATAATTAGTAAAGTAACAAAAATTAAATAAATTCAACAATAGAAAATTTTTTTAGAGCAACTTAAAACTAATATAAAAATTAGTATATATATTGGATCATTTTTTAAAACTAAACAAAAATACTAAAAATCATTTTGAGTCTCACTAAATGTGATTCTGAAATAACAACATGCATATCGGTATGCTTTCTTAAAGTTGTGCGAAGAATAAAAAAATTCACGGCTCCAGTTGCCGCCACCGTTACACAATGGCAGTTACACCCCGCAACCGCGTTTGCATTACCGCTACCATTTCAGTAACCGCCACCGTTATTTAAAACTTTGGTTATATTTAAATTGAGAAAACTCTAAATTTTTTTTAAACCCTAGAAAATTTGAGAAATGAAAAATGTGATTTTTGAATAGGATTAAATTGTTCGAATAATGTGAAAATTGGTGATTTATTATGGAGATTGTGAATTTCCTTGGAGATATTAGTTATCTTGAATTCATTGGATTTATTGGAAATAATAGAAATTATGAAATATGGGATATATGTTGCGAGTAACTGATGAGTTTATTGGAATCTCATACTATTTTGGAATTATTGAGAATGTTCAGTTATACTCAAAATATATTTTCTTATTGGAATATTTTGTTACAGATTACTGTTTCATGCATCAATTGCACTTCCATGGCCTTACATTGAGATTGTGCTATTATTTTGAAAATATTGGAAATGTTGATAACGTGGTAAATCTAAATAGGGGATGTAATTGTGGATTTGAGAATTAAGTTGGTTTAAGAGTCATGGTAAAAGTCCTAAAACACGAGCGAAATAGGTATCAATTTTCTTCTGGTTAGTAGCCGTTTAAGTGGTATTCGGTAGTGCTTGAGAGCCTACTTGCAGACACGTACTAGGAAATTCCAATGTCTTATTTAGGCCTTGAAAAATCTAGAAATCCTGTACATATTGATTTGTGATTATGTATCAATTTTAAGCAATAAATAACAATCCCAATCAAACAATCAAGACAAATCAACACACCGATTTTTTGTGAAAAAATCACAATTGGAGCACCTCCAATTGTGATAAAAAATCACAGGCAACAGCCACAAAACAATTCACTAAGAAGATATAAATGAATTACACAGGTATACTCTCAATTATCTAGTGAATCGATGCCCGAATTGAACCAACCTCTTTGTGCCTCTTCCAGCCCTGTCTTCACATCGGAATTGTCTTGACGATGAGCCACTCTAGAATCCACCAAAGTTTCAGGCTTGAATTCTTCAGAATCCACCGAACAATAACTCTCTCTTTTGTATAGAATGAACAAACAATCCTTTGATGTATCCTCCTTAAACCATGAGTTGAATACTTAATGAAACATCAAAGAAAACTAGCGAAATAGCCCCAAATATAAACCCTAGAACCCAAGAAGAAGATCTGGAGGCGTTATCCTAGATTTGGACTGAAACACGTATTTATAGAAAACTGTCCCGCGATCTTCACTTGAGTGTCATATTAGCCGCTCGAGCGGACCTACGCTCGAGTGCGGAAAGTTCCGCTCGAGCGGGAAAAAACAACATCCAGTATTTTTGCAGGCGAATAAACTTCTGGAACTCAGCATTCTTTGCTCGAGCGGGGGAATGTCCGCTCGAGCGGACAGGCAACTTGGAATGCATTTTTGCATTTTGCTTCGGGGGCGTTGCCCCTTGACCCCGCCGCGGCGCTGCCCCGGACTCGCCAAGGGGCGCTGCCCCCTAGACCCCTGCGAGCTAACCGGGCAGCTCGATCCTCATCATAATCAGCGAAGTGGCAATCTTGAAAGAATTAACATCACAAAACTTCTCTGCAAGGCATAATTTGGATTGGATTGACATCTAAAAACTCATAGCCTCACTGAAATAAAAAGTGCGAAAACAAATACAACTTAAAGAAGTTTTGTCAAACGGGATTGCCAAGAATAAAAACCTAACAGGCCTTGTTTGGGAAGTTGGCTATTTTAGTAGGCTGAAATTTTTGTGTTTAGGAAGATGGTTGGATTTTTTTGTAGTTAGATGTGATATTTGTGAGAGAAAAAGTAAATGATTATGGGTTTGATGTGACATTTTGTCTTCTTGACTATTTTAGCCTTTTGTCTTTTTGTGAATTTTAGTTGAAAAAGCCCAATTTTAGCCTTTGCCAAACAAGGCCTTACTGGCTTGATGTTTTGAAATGAAAATATTGAAATGAATATTATTTTGAAAGTTGTGCATTGTGCATTTATTTTAAGCATAGCACACATCATTGCATTCATGATCATAATCTTGTTAATCTCATATACATTGTTAATATTATATCTACTGGGCATTAGTGTTCATCCCTTCGTGGAAAATCATTTTTAGTTGTTGGTGATTTGCCTCCGCCTCGTTGAAGGCTCGTGATGTGATTTTTGAAGCATGAATGCTCCTTCATTTTGTTTGCTTATTTTTGTAAAGCATTGTTTTATATGTTTGGGTAGAGACCCATTCTTTTTGTAATAGGGTTCTAACCATTGTAACTTGTAATCCATTAGGGCATTTAAATTTTGAATATTTATGTAGTATTATATCACATGTTATAGATCCATGCTTTGGAAATTGTGAATGTGTAATCGTATGTAATCTCTTTTGTAAATCTCAAACTATAATGTAATGAAGTATAACAAGAAAAGAGAATTATTTTGTATATGATTATTGTTGAATCTTGATAAGATTTTTGGCCTCCACATGTTAATTTGATTTGATTTGAAAATAAATAATGAATATGAGTTTGATTTGTTTCATCGAATTTTATGAAAATTGGAGCATTACAGGTGGCCTTCAGTGCGTTGAAAGAGCTGAGACTATGGGGCGTGCCCGCATCGACACATTTGTGGAAGGGTCCTACTCAACTTGTACGGCTTCGTAACCTCACTTTTCTAGAATTGAAGAGATGTGATAAACTGGAAAGCATGTTCTCATTATCCATAGCCAGAGATCTGATGCAACTAGAGATACTTCGTGTATCTAAATGTCATAAGTTGGAAGTACTTATTTCGAGTGAAGAAGAAGGAGATCAAAATGATATAGCATCAACAACAACAGAAACAACAGATAAAATTGTGTTTCCCAAACTAAAGGGATTGTATCTTGAAAGCCTGCAAAATTTTACTGCTATCTGCGAGGCTATGAATGGAATTGAGTTGCTGCAATTGAACGAGCTGAAACTCTACGAGATACCAATGCTCAATAGTTTTTGCAATACTTCGGATAGCAATTACGATACTATTCAACCTCTCTTCAATAAGGTATGCTTCTTTGACTTCAGATTGTAACGAGTTAAATCTAAACTCAATTTGTTTTTTTATCGGTACTTGTTTAATAATTTTTTTAGTGTGTTTTTGAGTTCGGGTATTATTTAGAGTTGGATTGATATGAATTTCTAAATTGCTTAATTATGTTTGTTGTGTGGTAACCATTCTATTTAAATTGATAAAAATAAATTATATTACTTTTTTATTTCAACTTCGTGAGGCCCACTTGACAGTTTTTTTTTTTTAGTTTTAATTATTCTTGAGTCTTGAGTATTAAATCTCCGTTCAAAAATGATACTAGATTTGAATATAAATTTAATTTTTGAGTTTTATTTGATTAGTCTACACTTAATTATTTTGGCTCATATTTAATTATATAAACAGTGGGATCACCTTGAGTCCTTTTAAAATTATTTCATACTCTAGTCTCACTTAATAAATTATTTTAAATTATTAAATTATATTTATTTTTGAACTTAATTGAGTCACAACTCATTTATAATTACCAGTTGTACTTATTATTGTCAATAAGTCTAAAGTGCTTCTCAGATTTATCCGAAAATTTATCATAATCCGCATGACAACCACCTTAACATGAGGATTCTTTTATTTGAAAGCAAACAAATAAATAAACAAAAACAAAGAGAAAAAAAAAAAAAAAAAAAGTGCACCGTAAAGCCTTTTTTTTTTTGTTTTTTGTTTAGTAGGAATAATTCTTTTTCTTGTACAAAAATTAATTATAGAACTGAAAATATAATTTATTTATTTATTTATGTAAGTACGAAATTTACAAAAGATGTGACCTATCACTTGAGAGGATTGTATAATTTATGTGTTTTAAAATTTTTTTGGAACTTGTGCTACAACCCTACTTTGCAAAGAACAATATGTAAAAGAATAAATTTATTTTTAAATATCAACATTTTTTTTTGCCTTTTCTTACCATTAAAAATTTAATAAACCCCTTATTCAATTTTCATAATTTTTTTCTGAAAAAAAAAAATCAAAAATTAGTTTGGTGAAAAAAAAAAACTCATTATTTTGATATGGTTCTCTTTTTGGGTGAAAAATAGTTTTGGAAATTTTAAAATTTTAATTTTGGTAATTATTTTTATCAAACTCATTTTTAATTTTTGAAAAAAATTAATAAAAAATAAGTAAAAAATAACGCAACCAAATAAAGTTTATCTAATAATGTATTCGAGCAGTGATTCGGACCCCCACTGGGGGTGGCACCCCCAGTGACGTGGCAGCATGGGGTTGGCCGAAAGCATAAAAAAAAAAAAAAAAAAAATTTTTTTTTGGACCAATCACGTGTGACCCCAGTACCCCAACTGGGGGTCTGAAGCTTTTTCCTAATGTATCCCATGCGCAGACGAAGAGATCTAA
Source organism: Camellia granthamiana (assembly GCA_036172215.1). NCBI lineage: Eukaryota > Viridiplantae > Streptophyta > Magnoliopsida > Ericales > Theaceae > Camellia > Camellia granthamiana. Next base: position 113,214,962 of record CM069910.1, read on the forward strand.
GTTTGTTTATACTAAACGAAAAGAAAAAAAAAAAAAAGAAGTTAAATAAAAAAAAATCTTATGGAGCACCTTGTTTGTTTGTTTATTTGTTTTCTTTTTAAATAAAATAGTGCCCAAGTTTGTGTCAAGTGGATTATGATAAATTTTCGAATAAAATTAGGAGGCTATCTAGATTTATTATTATTATTTTTTATTTACCACTATGGGAGAGTTATGGATATTTGTAATGTGTACCACCAAACAAAATATAATTTGCAATGAGGAAACAATTATACCATTTTATTATTTATGTCACAATATTATAGTGTTACTAAAATTGTATTTGTTATTATATATATATATATATATATAGGTACATATAGATATAGACATTGAGATAGATATTATAAAAAATAATAATAATTGATAAATAAATAAAGTTTTGATGGGAGAGCAGAGACCACGTGGGATGCTTCTCCTTTTTGGCTAAATTATATTGATACTCTTGAGATTATTGTTTAATATAGATCTTTTTATATTTGAAAAATTATACTCACTTTCTTGTCAAATTAAAGTGACATAGTTGCCCTTTAACCTTTATACATATAAAATAATAAAATGTTATAGATATTTTATTTATGTCATTTCAAAGAAAATAACAATCATTTTCTTTGATTTAACTCACATAAAAAATTAAGTTTTTTTATTTTTACTGAATTTTTTAAAACATTTTAAGCAATTTAAATTTTTTTTTTTTTTAGATACACCTAATGTAGATATACTTAAGAATTTTAATATTTTGCGATTTTTTTTTTTAAATTCACCAAATACAAAAAAATAAAATAAAAAAACAAAAATTCAATACATTATCTTATTTTGTTGTATTCAATGATTTTTTTTTTTGAGTTTTTATATAAATTTTATACTTTTTAAATATATCTAGATTAAATTGATCTAATCTAAGTATAACGGTGGAAATAAAAATAAAAAATTATATCCATATATAAAAATTTATACAAAAAAAATCATAAAAATGTTATGATAATGATGTTATAAATATAAATCATGTTTATGAGTGTTTTGTTTTAAAGTGAAAGGTGAACTATCATTGTGTTTGATAATTCTATAGAAAATTTATGTTTGTATATTATCACTGAATAAGAATATGTTTAAGTAGAATTTAATAATAAAAAGTTGTAGAATGTAGTCATGATTATAAGAAGAAAAAATGGTAAGAAAAAAGACAAGATGGTCATTTAGAAAATTTTAGAGTATAACAGCAGCAATTTAAGAGATAATTTGTTATGAAATTACAAATCTCAGGAAGAAGAATATAATTTTAATGTGAGAAAGGAATTTGTATTAAACATAATTCTTAGGGGTGTTAGTGTAATTTATTTATTAATTTATTTTTGTGGTAAGATATGGCCCAAGCCAAGAAAACAAAAGCTTAGTTCAAAAAAAGAAAAAAGAAAAAAAAGAAAACAAAAGCTAACAATTAACTACTAGAGAGATCAAGCAAACAAACTTGCTTATCCTCCCGCAATCAAATTAGACAAAGCTAATCACTGTGTTTGATTTTAATTTCTAAATTTAATTTTTTGAAAAAAGAGTTTTTTATTTTTTTTATTTTTTAATTTTTAGTGAATATTTTTTAAATTTTAAACAAAATTTTTTTTTTTACATTTTTAGATGTACCTTACTTAGATGTATCTAAAAAATAAAATATTTTTAAAAAATCAATAAATATACAAGAATATAAAAATATACTGAATTTTCTTATTTTTTTAAAAATATTTTTGGTATTTAGTGATTTTTTTAAATATTTTTTTCACAAATATTTTACTTTTCAACTATATTTATGTTAAGTGTATCTAAAAGTTAAAAAAATTCAGAGAAAATAAAAATAATAAAAAACAAAAAATTTTAATTTTTTAAAAAATAAAAAATAAAAAATAAAAAATAATTTCAGTGGAACCAAACAAGCTGAATGGTGCTGTAGAAAGAAACTCTTGCTGTGTAGATCAATGAGGGGCATTTTTTTGCCCAATAATGTGAAGTTCACAAATCCAATCATTTCTTTCTTTCCTTCCATTTTTTTCTTCTCCGTCCGTCTCTCTTTCTCTTCCTTTCTTCTGTCTCTCCCTTTTTTAAATAATTTTTTTTATTATCACACTAAACATTCGATCCACCATATCTAGAGTTAGAATCTCACCTTGCTATTTTGATACGGAATATAGATTGTGTTGAGGGTTTCGATTGACCTGAGCCGATCGCGTTTTTGATGCATTTGATTTTGAGACTTTTCTTCTCCTCTTTGTATATCTGTTTTACCTTGATTGTGTGGTATTTTTGTTAGTTATGATTTTGAAGAAATTGAGGTTTTTTATTATATATATATATTGTATAAAAATTAGGATTTGCTCATATTTTATCAGATGTTTAAAATTCTCTACCCAAAATGATATATAGTATATAAATTTCAAAGTGTCATATTCAAGATTTTAAAAAGCAACCGCAACCATTACTAATGTCGTTATGTAACGATTGTAGTGGTTATCGCTATCCGTTATGACCGCTATAGTGGTGTGACAAAAATTCATGACCGCAACGGCCGCCACCGTTACGTAAAGGCCGTAGTGGCCGTTACATTGCCGCTACAGTATTGTTACAACCGTTAAACATATATATATATATTATTTTTATATAAATTTAGCGTATATTGCTATTTTCTCTTTTTGTTTTCTAGTTACGTAGAACTTAAATAAAAATCTTATCTATATATATTTTGAATATTCAATCTTCAAGTTCTACAGGGTTTAATTACTTTTTTACTTAATTATATTTGAATATGAACTTAATATATTTTTCTTATATTAAATTTATTGAACAAAATTTAGATTTCATGTTACGTACTTTTACATTATTATGTTTGACATTTTGTATTTTGAATTTCTATTTGTGAGACTATTGTTTTATATATTCATTTTTTTTTAACAAATCGGAAAAGTTATCCATAATTATAATTAGTAAAGTAACGAAAATTAAATAAATTCAACAATAGGAAATTTTTTTAGAGCAACTTAAAACTAATATAAAAATTAGTATATATATTGGATCATTTTTTAAAACTAAACAAAAATACTAAAAATCATTTTGAGCCTCATTTTAGGCCAAGTTTGGGAAGTTTAGAATAAGTGCACTTTTTGACTTTTCTTGTATTATGTGTAGAAAAAGTAGAGAGGAGATGTTGATTGATGTGACCCAAAAAAGATGAAAAGATGAAATAAGTGCACTTATATTGGGATGCCAAATGTGATTCTGAAATAAAAACATGCATATCGGTATGCTTTCTTAAAGTTGTGCGAAGAATTAAAAAATTCACGGCTCCAGTTGCCGCCATTGTTACACAACGGCAGCTACACCCAGCAACCACGTCTGCATTACCGCTACCATTTCAGTAACCGCCACTGTTATTTAAAACTTTGGTTATGTTTAAATTGAGAAAACTCTAAATTTTTTTCAAACCCTAGAAAATTTGAGAAATGAAAAATGTGATTTTGAATATGATCAAATTGTTGGAATAATGTGAAAATTGGTGATTTATTATAGAGATTGTGAATTTCCTTGGAGATATTAGTTATCTTGAATTTATTGGATTTATTGGAAATAATAGAAATTATGAAATATGGGATATATGTTGAGAGTAACTGATGAGTTTATTGGAATCTCATACTATTTTGGAATTATTGAGAATGTTGAGTTATACTCTAAATATATTTTCTTATTGGAATATTTTGTTAGAGATTACTTTTCATGCATCCATTACACTTCCATGGCCTTACATAGAGATTGTGCTATTATTTTGAAAATTTTGGAAATGTTGATAACGTGGTAAATCTAAATAGGGGATGTAATTGTGGATTTGAGAATTAAGTTGGTTTGAGAGTCATGGTAAAAGTCCTAAAACACGAGTGGAATAGGTATCAATTTCCTTCTGGTTAGTAGCCATTAAAGTGGTATTTGGTAGTGCGTGAGAGCCTACTTGCAGACACGTACTAGGAAATTCCAATGTCTTATTTAGGCCTTGTTTGGGAAGTTGGTTATTTTAGTAGGCTATAGTTTTTGACTATTTTAGTAGGCTAAAATTTTTGTGTTTGGAAAGATTGTTGGATTTTTTTGTAGTTTGATATGATGTTTGTGACAAAAAAAGTGAAATGATTATGGGTTTGATGTAATATTTTGTTTTATTGGCTATTTTAGCCTTTGTCTTTTTATGAATTTTAGCCTTTGCCAAACAAGGCCTTACTGGCCCGATGTTTTGAAATGAAAATGTTGAAATGAATATTATTTTGAAAGTTGTGCATTGTGCATTTATTTTAAGCATGGCACACATCATTGCGTTCATGATCATAATCTTGTTAATCTCATATACATTGTTAATATTATATCTGCTGGGCATTAGTGTTCATCCCTTCATGGAAAATCATTTTTAGTTGTTGGTGATTTGCCTCCGCCTCGTTGAAGGCTCGTGATGTGATTTTTGGAGCATGAATGCTCCTTCATTTTGTTTGCTTATTTTTGTAAAGCATTGTTTTATATGTTTGGATAGAGACCCATTCTTTTTGTAATAGGGTTCTAACCATTGTAACTTGTAATCCATTAGGGCATTTAAATTTTGAATATTTACGTAGTATTATATCACATGAGATCCATGCTTTGGAAATTGTGAATGTGTAATCGTATGTAATCTCTTTTGTAAATCTCAAACTATAATGTAATGAAGTATAACGAGAAAAGAGAATTATTTTGTATATGATTATTGTTGAATCTTGATAAGATTTTTGACTTCCACATGTTAATTTGATTTGATTTGATTTGAAAATAAATAAGGAATATGAGTTTGATTTGTTTCATCGAATTTTATGAAAATTGGAGCATTACAGGTGGCCTTCAGTGCGTTGAAAGAGCTGAAACTATGGGACGTGCTCGCATCGACACATTTGTGGAAGGGTCCTACTCAACTTGTACGGCTTCGCAACCTCACTTTTCTAGAATTGGAGAGATGTGATAAACTGGAAAGCATGTTCTCATTATGCATAGCCAGAGATCTGATGCAACTAGAGATACTTCGTGTTTCTAAATGTCATAAGTTGGAAGTACTTATTTCGAGTGAAGAAGAAGAAGATCAAAATGAGATAGCATCAACAACTACAGAAGCAACAGATAGAATTGTGTTTCCTAAACTAGAGAACTTGTATCTCCAAGACTTGCCAAGTTTTACTACTACCTGCAAGGCTATGAATGGAATTGAGCTGCTGCAATTGAACAAGCTAACACTTAGCCAGATGCCAAAGCTCAGTAGTTTTTGTAATACTTCAGATGGCAATTACAATAATATTCAACCTCTCTTCAATAAGGTATGCTTCTTTGACTTAAGCTTATTTATTTATTTAAGCTTCATTGTTATATGGCGTTTATAAATTTAGTTATTATTTTGCTATTTTCATTTGACCTTTTGGGCTATAATGAGAACACAACATATTTTGGATTGAATATGTTGTTGGATGCAAAAATAAGAACGTCAAACTACACTTGAAATTAATTAGTATTTAGGAACAAATTTCTCTTTTTATGCGTCGTATTTCTTTAGACAAATTACATTTAATTCTTCTAGTTTGTTTTATATCAATTTGGTTATTGTAATTTTAATTGCATCAATTTTACCTTTCGATTTTGCACATGGTATTAATTTAGTCTGATTGATAATATTTCATTTAGAAATTGGACTAAAATTAAGAGATAAAATGGTTTTTTTTAATTCCCTTCAAAGTTATTGAAGGATTTGAATCCAATTTGAAATGATTCGTTCTCTTTTTAATAGTTCATCTTGCCTTTGATTTTTATTCAATTTTTTGAATGGCTATTATCACTTAGACTAGATTGACACAATTTAAAAAATTAAAGGGAAAAATTCATATTACAGAAACCAAATTGACATGAGAGGCAAGTATAGAGACTATAGGTATAATTTGCCCTATTTCTTTTGACTAAAAATTTAGCTAAACTAATATGAATTGGGCTATAATTTTGCAAACTTTGACCAAATTATTTAAAGGGTAAAATACCAATTAGTCCTAATAGTTGGCCTTAATTCCTATCAAGTACTATTGAAAATAAGTCATAGTAAAATCGTCACTAAAAATAATTTTTTATGACGATTTTTTGCATGTCGCTAAAAATTAATAATTAGTGACTTTTTTTTGGTTATGTTTTTTTTATAAATTGTTGCTAAAACTTACAATTAGTGACATTTTTATGTGACGAATTTTTTAAACTGTCACTGAAAGTTAAAAATTAGCCACTTCTTTTATGATGATTTTTTTAAACTGTCATTAAAACTTATAATTATAACAATTTTTTTGTGACAAAATTTTCAAACTGTCATTGAAAATTAACAATTAGTGATTTTTTTTAACAGTGTTTAATGAAAAATGCTATTAATTCTCACAGGACATATTGGACGATAAGTCTACATATTAAAACTTACACGTAAGTTTCTTATTTAAAAATACTAAGATTGTATTTTGGATGGAAGAATTTAGGGGAAATCACACACACACACACACACAAATGATCCTTGTAACAAAATAAACCATGAATTTTAATTTTGTCAATTTAAAACTTGAATTTTTAATTTGTTTTCAATTTGAATCAGTTGTCTATTTTTGTTAAGTACAATCGATAGAAAAATGGATACGTTAGCCATTAAACTCAATGAAAATGGGTATTTTTGACATTTTATTTACCTACATTGAGTTTAATAACTAAAATACTATTTTGTTCTGATCATTTTTAGTTAAAAAAAGTAGACAAATGATTTAGATTAAAAACAAATTAAAAGATTATGATTTAAATTGATAAAATTGAAAACTCAGAGTTTATATTGTTACAAGGGTCAAACATTGGAGTTTTTTTTTTTGGTAATTATCCCTAGAATTTAAAATAAAGAGTTTTGAGGTTAAGGAACAACCATTAGTCCATATAGTTTAAATGAAATGTCAGTTTAGTCACTGTATTTTCAATTTAAACCCTATATTTTTAATTTTGTTAGAATGTGGTCTCGCTGTCATTCACCATTAGAATTTTGCATGGATAAATGCCACATGCAAAACCAAACTACCGTCATTTTGTTGCACACCCCCCAAAAAATAATTTTGTAACAAAATGCAAGAGCAAAGCATAGAAGCACGAGAAAGAAGACCTATAGGCGCGCGCGCGTGCGAGAGAGAGAGAGAGAGAGAGAGAGAGAGAGAGAGAGAGGTGCTTGATTGATACTACCCCTCCACTATCTGACCACCCTACTACCCCCGCTAACACTAGCACTGGCGAGATTGAAATAGAGATAGAGATAGAGATAGAGAGAGCTTGTGGTGGCAATGGTGGCTGAGCAGTGGCGGGTGGGGGTAGAAACATGTTAGAGAGGCTTGTCGGAGTTGAGATGGAGAAAGGATTGGTAGGGGTGGGTCTACAGTGGGAAGATGAGGTGGATCTCGCAGGCGGGGGGTCACTAGAGATGTTAATAGCAGATTTTGGGAAAGGAGAGAGAGGGGAGAGAATGGGAAAGGAGGGGTGATTGCCAGAAGTGGTCATGGTAGTCGATTGTGAGAAAGGAAGGTGAAAAAGTGCTTTGTTTGCACTGTGGGTCTTCTTCTTTCTGGCTTTTTCTTCTTTTTTACATTTCGTTTCGTTTTATTTATTTATTTTTGGTATGAGCACCAAAACGACGTCATTTTGGTGCACTAAACAAACACTACAAGAAAAAACACTACAAAAGATCTTTACTCGTTTGAGTAGCGGTTCCAAAGAGATTTTTATAACTTATAAGGTTTTTGTTTTACTTAGAATTCTTGGGAAGAACTTTTGAAATGATTAGTTTTACAGTCTTATTTTGTAGGGTTAATCATCTAAAAGTCCTATTGATAAAGGTTGATATTCCATTAAGTCCTCCTTTTTGTTTTAGGGTGATTCTATTTACACACCACAAATCCTTTTAGGACACATCACTTGCTCAGTTCACACCACAAATGAAAGTTTTTAATTTTGTCTTAAGACACACCACTAATTTTTAAATAATACCAAATTATTCTCATCGTCTCCGACCCTAACCCTAACCTAAAACCTTGTCCATCGCTAGCCGTTAGCCACCGACCTCCACCCCTCTCCCTTCATCGTCGCAACCCTCATCTTTGCCCCTACCACCACTGCCATACCACCATCGCAACCCTCATTGAAGCAATGCACAGTCATCGCAATCCCACAAATCTCTCTCTACGGAATACACATGGTTGGTCATCAGATGTAGGCGAGTTGCGATGGTGGTGGTCTTTACGTGATGAGAGGCACGATGGTGATAGGTTATTGTAATGGTGGTGATTAAGGGATGGTGGCGGCAGCGATGGATTGGGAAGGCGAAGCGGCAATGGCAGTGATGGCGGAGTAACAGAAAAAAGTTGCAAAGAAGGGTGGTGATGGTTGCAACGACGGAATGAAAGAAGAAGAAGGAGAGCGGCGACAACAACGATAAAGATGACTTTCTGATGGTGGTGGTTGGCCAATCAGTGATGGTTGGTCGGTGGTGGTGGCTGTCAATAGGTTAGGTTAGGGTTTGTTGATGAATGGATGAAATAGAGATGAGAGCGATTTGGATATTTGATTAAAGGATAAAATTGTAATTAAAATATTATAAATAATGGTGTGAACTGAGAGTAATTGAGGTGTAAATAGAATTTACTTTTTTTTAACACATAAAGTCCTATTTTCAAAATATTTATGTATATATGATTGTTGTACCCTTATTAAAAGGTGGAAGGCATTGAGAAGCAACAATTCATTAAGTGCTAATAAAAAATTGTTAGGAGTTATAAGTGTAATACACGACAATATTATTCACCAATCACCCAGCATTATGCTTCATGCTCCCCACCCTCTCCACATACATAAAACTTTTGGTAATCACCTAACCATGCCTCAAAAGTACCATATATTTTCTCTTATTCAAATGGTATTGTTTGTAACGCCCCACTTTTTATTACTCGGAATCCATTACCAAAATCATCAAATTAATTCAATTTCAGAGATAACATATGAAAACTCTTTACATCAATGAGAAAGAATAAATAAAGATTCCCTCATCCGAATACAAAATGAATGCAACAGGAGTATAACTAAATAAATTGTCCATAGGCTTACATTTTTAAAAGTAAAAGAAATGGTTTAACCCTTTTACAATAATGGCATTCCGCCCACAAATAAAAAGGCCCCGTGGCCGACAACTAAGGATGATCCTCAATCTCGAGCACTTCTTAACATCATTTGAAAAGAATTAGCAACATGGGATGAACACAAAGTACAGATAGCTATGATCATAAATGCTTCACATCATATCATATACATATTGTGACGATTTATAACCAAAGTATACATACATAGATACTTTTCTCAAAATCATCTAATTTATTCAACAACACAACCAATTCACATTTGCTTCTCATTTTCCCATATTTAACAAAGTATTACATAATAATTGCCTTGCCTTTGAAACAAATCACAAAGATCCGATTTTCTTTTCCTTGTTTCTTACAACCTCAATGCATAAATACATTCATCACATTTCCATGCCGTAAACCCAAGGTTAAGGAAAATACTATCAACAATCAATTTGATACACCCACGTGTACACATAACCATTTAGCTCAAGAGGTGAAAACAACACACACTCAACCACTACATACTCAACTCTTAAGACAACTCAATCTCCCAGAACCACAATCATCATAACACATGACATATCACAGTCACACTGTAACAATAATAATAAAAAACTCTGCTTTATCTGCCTTAAGCACGGTAAGCCAACGATACATCTTTTCTCAACAAAATGCCAATTTTCCAGACACCGATTGGAAGGTAATGGTACCTCTGTCAAGTTCTCCAGGCACTAGCTGGAAGGTACTGGTATCCCTTATTCTCAACACGACCAAGTTCTGCAGGCGCTAGCTGGAAGGTACTGGTACCTCTTATTCTCAGCACGGTCAAGTTCTCCAAGCGCTAGCTGGAAGGTACTGGTACCTCATACTCTCAGCGCATGCACATTTTCCAACCATTACTTTGTACAACAAGCATAAATAACTCGAGTGTACTACGCACACATAATCATTTCAACATCACAATGTTATCCTCTACCGATGACCAAGGACAAAACCTCTAAACAATATGTATTAAATAAACGTAATACAATTATCCAATTCTTATGAGGCAATAAGTCCAACAACAACAATAATATTCAAAGGTTTTCAACTTCTACCTAAAGTTCTTTCTCAATTTGCAAAAGAGTTATAATTACCTCTTTTTTCCAAAATCAATTTCCACAATTCCCAATTCACAATACATCAACTATATTTTCAAAAAAAAAAAAAAAAAACTCATTTCCTTCATTAACCAAAAACCCAATCCATGGATAACAAAGTCATAATCTACTCAATTTCAACTCAACAAAGTGTAACATAATGATTCAAATCTCATGGTTAATCCCTTTTTTAGCAATTAACAAACTACCAATTCGTTATACCCAACTATAATCAACCCAACACAAAGTTAATGCTAAAATCATGAGACCCGATTTAATCTTAAATTAATTACCAAATCATTAATCAAATTCCTTAATTCATAACATAATTATTTCACAATTTCAACCCTTTTTACCTATTAGGCATTATTACAAAAATTAGGGCTTTACCTCTTTCTCAACATGAACATGTTAAACCACTCCCCAATTAACCCAAACAACAATCAATTTCACAAATCTCAATCTCAAATATCAAATCTTAGATCCCCTTTCATGATTTCGAAAAATCCATAACGAACATGGTTTTTATGTAATAAAACTACCACATGTCTATCTATAGATGAGGTATTGAAAAAAATCAAAGAAAATCCCTACCTCAAGTTTTGGAGAAAAAAAGAGAAGAAACCCCCAAATTTGATGGCGTTGAAATCTAATCTCCACCACACAAAACGAAGCCCTCAGTTAGCTCTCCAAAATTAATGAAGGGTGTTGGTCAAAACTCCAATGGATTGGAAGAAATCAAGAGTTTATGGTGTTGGGTGGATGTTTTTAGAGAGAAGGGAGAGGAAAAGATATTTTTAGAGAGAGAGAGAGAGAGAGGTGTGTAAAAAGGGAGATGCACCTAGCCCAAGAAGAAGAAAAAAAGGCAGATTTTCAGACTCAGCCCCATTTCCGCACGTGCGACACTCACGCTTGCACGTGCGGCACTCACCCTTGCACGTATGGTTTATCCCTCTACACCTGACCTCCGCTCGTGCAATAAAAGCAGTCTTGCACGATTGACACTCTCTCCTCTTCACACGTGTGGCCTCATTTCTCGTACGTGCAACCCCCTTTTCGCACGTGTGGCCCAAGCCCCGCACGTGCGGTTTGGCCTCCCAACCAAAAATTTCACCAGTGCCTTTATTTTATTTTTATAAATTTTTATAAAAACAATCGGTCGACAAGGCAAGAACCTGAAGAAGATTTCAAGAACGGTGAACCCAAACAGTCGACAAGGCCTCAAGTTAATCCCCAACACTCTAACACGAGTAAGCTCAACACAATCAAAAAAAAAAAAAAAAATGAGGCGAGCTACGCACCTGGTCATCACATTGTTGATGTGGCATTTTACTTTTATTTTGTTGTTTCAAAACTTAAAAACTTCATAATTAATAAAAATTTATGTTTTTGGAGTATACACAACGAGATTTATCAAATAAGACCAATATTGAATATAAAATTTTATAAAAATAAAATATTATTTTTTTAGCCATACAAAACTAATCATATCTCAGTTTACGAAATTATCTAGTAAAAATTGAGAAATTTCTCTATTTTTTTCAATATTAATTGAGAATATTCTTAGTTTTTGAGAAATTTCTCAAATTTTTCCAGTTTTAAAACTAAGTTAGTTTTTCTAATTTTAAACTGAGAATATTCTTAGTTTTAAACTTGAAAAAAATTGAAAAAATTAGATCAAAAAAATATAATTAGTTAAGTAAGTTAAAACTTACTATTAAAAATGGTTCAAATTGTAAATTTGTAATAAAAAAACATATTTTAATTTTTATATAATTTTGTATTTAATATTAATCTGGTTTGATAGATTTCGTTTTGTTGATTCTAAAAATGTAAATTTTATCAAAAATAAATATACATTGTAAAAATTATGATAATTTGAAGTTTTGAAAATCAAAATAAATGTTACATCACCATACTTTTTTATTTATTTATAAACAATTACAAATAATTAACAACCATTGTTTGAAGGATACTTTTTATCTATTAAAAATTAATGGGACTTGAAGGAACAAAAATCATGAGGGTTGCTATTAGCACCTACCTAATTTCTTTGGACCCCCATTTCTTTGGAATAAGATTTTTTTTTTTTTGAACACTCCACTTAATACCAATTTTACCCATATTCATAATATCATCACCCAAGTGCACACCCACCTAATTTTGCACACCTTCTATTCTTCTTCTCTCAGTAAACGATGAACAATTGAGAAACGATTGAGAGCAACAAACGATTGAGGGACGAATTGACTGTCTCTCTTTTCTCCTTCTCTCATAAACGATGGTCTCTTTCTCCTTGTCACCATGAACAACAGCATCTCAGTCGGAAATCTCTTCGATGGTCTCTTTCTTCTTCTCTTAGGTAACCTCCAACTTCTCATCACATTTTTTTTTTTGTGTGTGTGTGTGTGTTTTTTTTCCGGCTAAAACCCTTGGTAAAGGGTTTTAGAGGGAAAAACCCTCAGAAAAAATAGAAATAGAGGGAAAATCCTACAAAATGGAACCGTTAGGTATTCCAGTGCCAAACAAATTGTTTATGTTCAACACTGTATTACTAAACTAAATGTTTCTATTCAGTATCGTATTACTGAACAGAACCTTAACAGTCGGCAAACAGTACCAAAACGAAAACAACCCATAATCATAAATGTAAGATAGATAAACTTACCAATGTAATGCCAACCTCATCAGAGTTGTTGTCATCGTCCTCTATTACTCTATAAGTATCAACGAATGGTGATAACGACCACAAATGTATAAACTTGGAGTCTGTAATAGGATTGTTTGCAACATTAACTGATTTGGAATACTGAATACATTTGAAACCACCTGTAGACCGCCCGAACTTCTCCGCGCGCCCCTCTTTCGGAGAGGGCGTGAAGTGGTCTTGTTACTACAGTTCGAACTCTTGTCACGGTTCTGAATCTAATCTCACAAAGCGCAATGTAAGACTGATAAATCACCAAAGAATCTAATCTAGCAAATCGTTTTGGAAAATCAGATTTTTAATCAAATAATGCCAAAATTGGACTGCTTTGCCAGATTACAAAGTCGCCACCTAAATATTTTGTTTTTGGGAAATTTAGGAAACCCTGACTCGTGCCAAAGGCCACGTGTCCGTCATCACCAAAGCTGCCTCGACTCGGGAACTTGGGTACAAGGGGGGAAGGTCATGAAATGAGCACCCCCGCTCGCCCGATCAAAAGATCAGCCTCTACTAAGCATGATATGTTGTTTTAAAAACACATGTGTTCTTATTCGAGTTATTTAGCTAATCTTTACTATGTGATGCGCACAACATACAAGTATAGACTAAGTCGCAAGACTTGGAACAAATTGACTTATGTTTGTTTTCGAAAATGGTTTGGAAGTGCTACTCGCAAGTAGGCTAAAGCACGGATTTGCCACCCTCAAGTGGGCTTAAAACATGATGATTTGCCACTTCGCAAAGTGGGCTTCAAAACATACATTTTGTTGAATTGTCCCAATTCAAGCAACAAAGCCTTCATCCACAGGCATTCATGCAGTTAAGCATATAAGCAAATAGCCTCATGGTAAGCATGTTATCATGGCAACACTCACATTCATGCAAGTATGCTAAAGCGTAAATACTTACAGTGTACTGCGAGCCAAAACAAAAGCTAGTTAGAAATCATGCATGATCCTAACTATGCAAGATGCCTAATGCAACACATGCAATAATGCAACTAATAGGCTCAGCTATCTAATATGGCATATGAATGCAACACTTGATAACATGCTTTCAAACACGTATTCAAGTAGGTATATTGAAATACAATGCAGTTTGAATGATGCGCCGAGCCCGGTGCATGCAAGACAAATGGATGATGCACGCATGCAAGCATAAGGTATGCTAATCGAGATATGCCCTAAACTAACCATCAAAAGCTGATAAGTAAAAGGAAGAAAGAAGTGGGGGTTGGAAGACATGCACACACACACCCACCTTTATTACAACATTTTGCCCTCTCAACGGAGGGTCCGAATAAATAAGCTAAGCTAGCTACGCTAAGTTACTTATTACAAATCAACTAATCAACTATTCTAGCTAATTAATTACAACACAATTGAAACTAAATTAACTAACTATTCTAAGTTAATTAAAATATTACAAAGATGAATTAAATTAGCCAAGCACATTAACTAATTAATTACAAAACCAGTAAATTAACTAGCTAAGCAAAGCAGTTAAAATAGCCTCGAGGGCGAGGGAGACATGCATGCTCGGTTGGCTTCGCCTGAAAATCCATCGCCTTGCCGTCAATTGCCTCTGTTTGCACTTGCCTTGGTTTCTGAACCTTGAACCAACCTTACACTGTTTCTGCTCCAAAACAGGCTGATTTCTGCACAAAATTGGACTGGTGGCCGGTTGGCCACAAAAAGTGGCTGCCGGCCACTTTAACTAGCCGGTCGGCTAGTTAGAGTGGCCGGTCAGCTACTTCAAGTGGCTGGTCGACCACTTGCTATTCCAGGCTTCTGGTTTTGCTGCAACAGAGAACAATATAGGCACAACAGTGTATTTTGCAGGTAATGTGTGTACTTCCACTTTTCTTATCATGTCTCAAGCTCAAAGGAGGGTGACACTCGGCTTTCAAGCCACCAACCAAGCATCTCAATGCATGAAGGCCCAAAAACCAAGCTTGTACAAGCTTAGTGAATGCACAAATAAGACAAAAAGAGCCTTCACCCTATCATGCATGATCAAGGGTGCTGGCGACCAAGAAATGTGACATGTTTCATCACTTTGAGGATAAAACATCCCACATTTCTTGTGTTTGGATTAACGTCTGATCCAAACACATGCAATGCAAACAACATGCTTATCTTTCACATGTTTTACTTGGTCCATTTCTTGTTTACTCATTTTAGCTTACCAATTAATCCATTAACCGGTTAAGTCCAAATGTGAAAAGTCCTCTAAGGAGAGGAGGTCAACCAAAAGGGTGATTTAGGACGTGAGAGGGATTATGCCCTTTGACTAGGAGGAACCCTCAAGAGAGGGTTAAAGCCATTTGGGCACAAACCCTACTTCCTGCTTAAACACAAGCTTAAGGCCAAACAACCCTCAAATCAAATTGAAAAATGAAGAAATGGGGGAGGTTGCAGATGTGCAATGCTGAGATGGCATGCTAAAGACCTTAAAGCGTGCAAGCAATACAAGCATAACATGTTGAGGGCTAAAAACATCAAAGCCAGTAAAGAGCATCACACAAGAGGCATGCAATACGTAGCCTAAATGACCAAACCAACTTTGGATAGAGCTCATTCATGCCAAAACAAGGGCCAAATCATGCTGGAATTGGAGCACAAAAAGCTAGAAAAGCATGCTCATTAGTTGGCTCGCAAGCAAGGTATAAGGCACAACTCCCAAGAGCAATGAAAGAGTGGAATATGTGAGAGTGTGACAAGGCTATATGCTTTGAAATCACATGTAAAATGATGCCATATCATGCAAATTACTCAAAAAAAGCATGCTAAAGGGCCTAAAATGCAAAGCTAGTCAAGGCCATTCGCACTATAGCTATACAAAGCGGAACACATGTGACCAAGATCACTTGAAATAGAGTTTAAGCATGCCAAAATAAGGTCAAAAACATGCTGGAATGGAACTAACACATGCTAGAATAATAGGCTAACTTGTTAGGCATGTTAGGCTAGTAAGCACCATTGCACTACAAGTACAAAAAGCAAGCAACACATGCTCCAACCAACCCAAAATAGAGTTGAAACATGTCAAAATAGAGCCCAAAACATGCTGAGATTAAGCTAAGTCAAGCCACAAAAACATGCTACTTTGTAGTGCTAACTAGGCATGGCATAGAGAGACAAGGAGGGGAGGCCATCCCCTCCCATTTTGGGCCTCAAAACAAGCTTTCCACCACTAAAATTTCTCAAGAATTTAGTGGTTTTAAGGCCAAAAAGAGATTGTTTGAAAAGCTTGAAAGATAGCCCAAAAGGCTTTACAAGCCAAGGAGCAAAATGGAGGAAACACCCCCTAACCAAACAAGGCTTAAACTACCATTTTAGAACCTCAAAATCAGAGTTTTTTATGGTTGAAAAACCAGATCAAAATAGCTTAAAGAGATGGCCGAGCACTTAATTAAAAACAAGCTTGAAAGAGGTAAATCCTTACCCTTGAAGCACAGCTAGAAAACAGGTATAAATCTGAGCTCAAACCAACCTTAGGAGCTCCAAATAAGCCTCAAAGCACCTCAGCTCCAAGATGAGGATGTTTGATTAAGGGTCTCTTTGCAAAAGTGTAGAGAATTCTAAGCTTAAGGCACAAAACAAGAAGAGAGAGAGCTTCTAGAGAGAGAGGCTGAAACTTTGCTCACAAAATTTTGTAGAGAGAGAGGGATTTTAGAGAGAGAGCCTCCTAAACTTGTCAACCTCCCAAAATGAGGGATATGGCTTTAATATATAGCAAAAAGAGGAGCCTTGGTGGAAATATCTGAGCTAGGATAGCTGGCACATTGTGAAAACAGCTGGAGGAGAAATATCTGCAAAAAATCTGAGTTTGGGACACAATTAGCCGGTAGGCTACCTCAACTGGCCGGCCGGCTACTTTTCTGGCCGACAGCAAAAATCTGCTCTGCAGGTCAAACTTAAAATGAGCATATCTCCTTCATCTAGACTCCTTTTCAGATCATTCTTATGTCCAAATTGAAGCCCCGGAAGTAAGCTTTCCAATGGTGAAGAATCACATCAAAATTCCAAGTGTGCAAAAAGTTATGCTCATTTTAGTGAAATCGCTTAGTTTCGATTATACCCGGATTCATGCCAAACTTCTCCCAAACTTGGTTTCTTCTCTCCTTTCCTCTTTTCTTCAACTCCAAACCCCTAAACAATGTGTTTTGAAAGATTTTTCAAAGAGTTCACCTCTCTTCCATTTATTTCCACTTTGTCCTTGCTCGGTTTACTGAAAAGCGCAACATTTAACAAAATGCGAGCATCGGAACATCGTAGGAACTTTTCAAAAACTATTTTGAAAGAGAAGGTTTTAAAGTCTAAAATCTTTTTGGTCAAAATCATTTTGGTGCAAAAAATGAGGTGTGAGGTTGGGATTTGACGCTCCTCTTGCTGAAGAAATTGAACCTTTGCACTGCATAGCCTACACCATCAAGTAAGCAATCGGTAGTGCCCAAGTCTTAAGGGCGGTCAAAAATGGGGTGTCTACACCACCGAACAAAATGTTAATTGATTAGGTAGTTTCAAATGTTTTTCATTGAAGATAAATACGTGGGTTTAAGATAGTGATGAAGAAGAATACGATCAGGGTTTAGATTGGTAAGGAATATGTATAGATGGGGTTGAAGGTGGGTGTCCAATATTATAGAGTGCCATTCTAATTGTTTTCATTTGGTGGGTGGGTGTTCCATTAAAAGTTTTCCTTTAATGTAATTTTACTTCAAGGTATAATTGTAATTAAAAAAAAAAAGTGAGAATTGGAGGGTCCAAAAAAATTAGGTAGGTGCTAATAGCAACACTCAAAATCTTATTTAAGACTTAATAGAGTATAAGTTCACAAAAGAGAACTTGTGTGTAATGCGCCTTTTATATTCATTCTTATCAACCTTCGAAATTGTTAAGTTAGATGGAGGGTATTTTTGTTTTTATGTACTTATTGCTCCTAGTATAAATACATAGTGTTATAGAGGGAAACCCTCAGATGAGGTTTTGTGCTTCTTCCTAGTTATCTCTCTCTCTCTCTCTCTCTCTCTCTCTCTCTCTTATTTTCCTCTTCTCTTCTCTCACTCTTAAACTTGTTCTTATAATTTCAACTTGGTATTAGAGTTGTGCAGAGGTAATCTCCTATTCTTTTCTGTTCTTGTTCGTTCTTTTTTTTTTATTCAAAAATGTAAAAATGGAATATATATATATATCCAGGATGCTCGCCTAGGGCTCTGGATTTTTCAAAAAAATTGACCCTATTTTTTGATCTTTTTGTTCTGTGAGTTTTTTGCTAGATTCATGGCTTGGGTCCTAATCCCTAGGAGCTGACTGGACCCTCTCTTGCCCTCCATGGCTTCAGTTGTTGCTCTGGGCTTGTTTTTTGGACTCCAAGTCTAGTTATGGGTGTTTTTTCAATCTACTTTACTGTTTTGCCATTTTCTAGACTGTTTTTGGCTCTTGTTGGACTGGTTTTGAGGTTTGTTAGGGCTGTTCCACCTTCCTCTCCATTGTTTTAATATAGTTGTGTTCTTAGTCCATGGCTGATGATAACAAGAACCCTATAACCAGTGAGGCCAAAGGGTCTAGTCTTATTATATCTCTGGATGATACATTTTCTCTTCAACTGACTGCTGTCAAGTTAGATGGCAGCAACTATCTGGTTTGGTCATGTTCTTTTCAGTTGGCCATTACAGCTCGTGGTATGTTGGGTTACATAACTGGAGTTACTAAGGTTCCTAGTGAGGATTGACCAGCACATGACAAATGGTATAAGGAGAATGCACTTGTTATGACTTGGCTAATCAATTCCATCCACTCTATCATTAGCCGATCCTTTGTGTTGATGGATATTGCTTATGAGATTTGGACTGCAACCTCTTAGATGTATTCTCAACAAGGTAATGATGCTCAAGCATATGAACTACGAAAAAAGATTCGGGGATTTAATCAGAAGGATAGGTCTCTTGTTGAGTGCTATACTGAGTTGAGCAGTTTGTGGCAAGAACTTGATTATTATTATTATAACTTCCAAGCTGTCTGTTTTCAAGATGTCGCTACCTTTCAGCAGATGGTGGCCAAGGAATGGGTCTATGACTTTCTTGCCGGTCTCAACTTGGAATATGCCCAGATTTGTGTTTAGGTTCTCGGTCACAAACTATTTCCTACTGTCCGTGAGGACTATGCTTATGTTCTCCAAGAAGAGAGCCGACGGAGTGTTATGATTCATCAGCCTTTTCAAAACCAGTTTGCTCTACTCCTAAGGATGGGAAATTTGGTCTGTCTCCGTCATGGGGTAAAGGTCCTTCTAGTGCTCATGATCAAATTATCTGTGATTATTGTGGGAAAGAAAGACATGATTGGGAGCACTGTTGAAAGTTACATGGTAGACCTAATCGTGGAAGAGGTAGTGGCTGGGGTGGTATTGTCCACTCTCATGCACACCTGTCAGAATCCTCTACTAGTACTTTAGGTGATTCTGTAGCTCTCTCTTGTAACGGCCCAAAATAATTACAATAATCCATCCATAATGTCCACTTATGAAAACAATATTAATAGAAGTATCTTTCATTAAGTCCAATGTGATTTACAAAAGAGAAACATATACGGTATACATTCATAATACCTAACCCTAAATCTATAACATATGTTGTAAGTTAAAAGAAAGAATGGAAGATAAACAGATAAGAATGCCCTAAGGGCTTACATATTTCCAAGACGATGCTTAGTTACAACAAAAGTGAACTTAAGTTCAATACAGTTAAAGCCCTTGGTTTGTACAAAATAAATACAATATATACACACACACAAAAAAAAGAAGCTCTCACTCCAAGTCCTCCCAAGCTATTGCCTTGGCGGGGGCATATCATCAGCATCTGAAATGTTTTTCCCACGTAGGGTGAGCTAAAGCCCAGTAAAAATAATCTAACACAGTATATAAATCTTAACAAAGCTCTAAGGTGGATGCATATGCAATGCTTGTGCCAAAATATTTTCATATACCTCTTTCCAAAACTATGCTATGCCAAGTTGATGTCTCGATTCATAAAATCATTTCTATCACAATAGAAAATAGGGCAGTGAATCACACTTTGGGAATTTCAAAACAAATACAACCTTTCGTGGAAATTTTGTCCGGAGGAAACCGTAAGTCGGGACCCATGTAAATATAGGCTATGAAAGCACTACTATTGTCACTTCACGAAAATTTCGTCCGCGGAATCGACACCCATGTATACGTGCGATTTTCAGGACTTTCATCCAGGACACTCAAGCCAACTTAGTTCAACAATATAATTCATGTTTCCCAATTTCACCCTTTTTCTCAAAATGATAAACATTTTCAATGCATAAATGTGAAATAATGCTCAATACAAATGAATGAGAAAATAGTTTCAATTCTCCTAATTCACATGCGATTTCTATAACAGTCATAGCTATCATCCACCGATAGTCCAAAATAGATATTTCTAAATAGATAATTTATATTTCATAATGATACACTTTCCAAATTTCCAAGAGGTGAGTGATAATATATATCTAACTCTACCATCCTTATCAATATCAATCCAATTGCTTAATTTCAAGATCAATTTCATTACTTGTACAAAACCAACAATTGAGGTATTTAGTGTAAAATTCTTACTCTTTTCAAAATCAACCCCAAGTATCAAAATTAACCATTTCCACCCAACTCAACATTATTTCCAACATCAAAACCATTTCCAAGAACCTATTTGAAAAACCCCTATTTTGATTTTTATCCAAAACCCTAGATCTGTTCAAATTCTTCCAAATTCACAATATGGTTTAGGAATGACAAATAACTAAGTTAAAACTCATAAAAAGTGTGGAAAGTATCCCTACCTGAAGTTAGAAGACAAGCAAGAGCAAGGGTGAAACTTCAATGGAGTCAAAAATGGACTTTGCTCCGATCAAAGGGTAGCTCTGGGTGAGCTCTACCTTTTTAACAAAGGGACTAAGGGTGTAGAGATCAATGGATGATAGTGTATTGGAGGGTTAAAGATGAGTTTTAGAGAGAGAGAGTGAGAGATATTAGGGTTTTGAAATGTTTAGAGAGAGGGGGAGAGAGAGATGAAAAAGTGACTTAAAATGGGCTGTTTACGAATTGATATATGCACAATTTGCTCGAGTGCAAGAGTTGTCGCTTGAGCGACTAGACATAATAAGTTGTTTCGCTCGCGCGCAGAATATACACTCTCAATAGTTTTGCAGACAGAGGTCATTGCTCGAGCGCTGCAAGAATCTTCGCTCGAGCAAAGAATACAAAATCCCAGTAGTTTTGCAGACCTGCAAAAATATTGGATGTTCGTGAAGACCGCTTGAGCGCAAGAAGCTTCGCTCGAACAAAGGAATAAAAATCTGGGCAACCAAAAGTTTGAAAAACAAGTTACCAACATGTTCCAAATGCAATAAACACAACCCAATAGCCCAACTCAAGGAGAAATAGTGGAAAACAATGCAAGAACAACTATATAAGGAAAAGAAACCTGAATCCATAAGTGAAATGGGTCAGTTTTAAACTAGAAATGCTATATGATGAGTTACATACTCTTCGGCGTCTGATGGCTCTGCTTGATTCTTCTCCTGCTCCTGCTTCTGCTTCTGTTTCTACTTCTACTTCTGATCATCCTTCCTCTAACTTTGCTTTTACAAGTACTCTTACACATGCTTTGAGTGTAGTCTCTTCTTGCCCTTGGATTATTGACTCCGGTGCTACAGATCATATGACAGGTTTGTCCACCCTTTTCGACTCCTACTTTCCTTGCTATGGCAAGGATAAAGTAAGAGTGGCTGATGGGTCTTTATTCTCTGTGTCTAGGACCAGTTCTATTCATTATTCTCCCTTTATTTCTCTCTCCTCTGTTCTTCTTGTTCCCAAATTTTCTTCTAATTTACTGTCTATCAGTCGTATTACCAATTCCTTAAATTGTTCTGTAACCTTTTTCCCCTCTCATTGTGTTTTTTAAGAATTGGATACGGAGAGAACAATTGGCAGTGGTAAAGTACATGGGGGATTCTATTTTCTGGAGGGTGGATTTTTGTTACCAGCCAAGCTCTTCAGACAACCAGCACTTTATCTCTTTCTCTATTACATCAGTGGCATCAGTATTTAGGCCATCCCTCTATGTCAGTTTTGCAGAAATTTTTTCCTAGTTTAGTGAAGGATTGTGATAGGAATCATTTTCATTGTGATGTTTGTAAGTTTGCTAAACATAAACGAACTTGTTAGCCTTCAATTAATAAAAGAAGTTTGTTTCCATTTATGGTTATTCATTCTAATTTATGGGGTCCCTCACATATTATGTCTGTGTTTGGTTATCGTTGGTTTGTCACTTTTATTGACTGTCATTCTCGTGTCACTTAGGTTTACTTACTTCGCACCAAAAGTGAGGTTTTTCTTGCTTTCAAACATTCCATAAGATGGTCCGTACTCAGTTTGTAACCGAAATTAAAGTCTTTCGGAGTGATAATGGTATTGAGTACATTGATGGTGAATTTCGCACATACCTTGAAGCTCATAGTATTCTTTATGAAACCAGTTGTGTTGGCACTCCCGAATAGAAGGGTTTTGCTTAACGCAAAAACCATCATCTTCTTGTGGTTGCTTGTGCCCTTATGTTCACAATGCGGGTACCTAAACCATTATGGGGTGATGCTGTTCTCACCCCTGCATATCTCATTAACCGCATGCCTTCTAGTGTCCTATAGTTTCAGCACTCCCTTACCTTCCTCCCTCCCATGTCTATACCTCCTCATTCCCTTCCTCCTAAGGTGTTTGGTTGTGTTTGCTTTGTTCACATTTCTCGTTCTACTCAGAGCAAACTGGACCCCAAGGCTCTTCAGTATGTCTTCATTGGTTACTCCTCCACCCAAAAAGGTTACAAGTGCTATGATTCTCTCTCTCGCAAAACTTATGTTACCATGGATGTCACCTTTTGTGAGTCTGAGCCGTTCTTCGGGGCCCAATCTCTTCAAGTGGAGGTTCCTTCAATGGAAGAGATTGTTTTTTCTTATCCATTGTTTTCTACTATTTGTTATGAGGGGGAGGAGGCGTTGCTGTATTGTGAGAAGGATCTGAGTAAGTGTGTTTAGGGGGAGTCTAGTAGGTTGGATAAACTAGATTGTGTTCAGGAGGAGTCTAGTAGGTTGGATAGACCTAATCTTCAGACCTACTCTCGGAGACAAAGAGAACAGTCGACCTATGTGCCGCCGTGTCAATCATCACCTCTGACCCCAGTTCCTAATTCTTTATGGAATCCTCAGGTAATGAGTCGTTGGTTACTTCTCATACCATTCCTGTTGATGATTCAAATCTTCATATTACTATTAGAAAAGGTGTTAGAACTTGTACTCAACATTCTATTTCTAAATTTGTGCCATATGGTTCCTTGTTTACATCATATCATGCTTTTGTTTCGTCTTTTTGTTTTGTCTCCATTCTTCAGAATTAGAATGAAGCATTCACTGATCCTAAGTGGAAGAAGCTATGGTAGAGGAGATGAGAGATCTAAGTAAGAATGGCACTTGAGAGTCAGTTTCTCTACCATCGGGTAAAAGACCTATGGGTTGCAAATGGGTGTTTACAATCAAGTAGAAGGCCTATGGGACTATTGACAGATATAAAGCGAGACTGGTTGCTAAAGGGTTTACTCAGACATATGGCGTTGATTATTAGGAGACTTTTGCTCCAGTGGCTAAAATGAATTCTATTCATGTCCTTCTTTCATATGCCGCAAATCTGGGTTAGCCCTTATAGTAGCTTGATGTAAAGAATGCTTTTCTCTATGGTGATCTAGAAGTGTACATGGATGTTCCTCCAGGTTTCTCTTCTTCGGTCACTGAAGGGAATTTTTGTCGATTAAAGAAGGCTTTGTATGGATTGAAATAGTCTCTTAGAGCCTGGTTTGATAGGTTTCCTAAGGCGATGCATAGATTTGGGTACAAGCAAAATCATGCTAATCATACTATGTTCATCAAAAGATGTGGAGATAAAATTGTTATTCTTATGGTCTATGTGGATGACATAGTGGTGATTGGTAATGATGTAGAGGAGATGTCTCAAATCAAGGCTCAACTTTCCAAGGAGTTTGAAATCAAAGATCTTGGCTCTTTGTGGCATTTTCTTGGGATTGAGATTGCTAAATCGGATAATGGCATCTTTATTTCTCAAAGAAAGTACATCTTGGATCTACTTGAGAAAGTAGGTATGTTAGGATGTAGACCAGCAGATTCTCCTATTGAGGTCAATCACAAACTTAGCAACAGTGATGGAGATTGTGCAGATAAAGGAAGGTATCAAAGACTTATAGGGAGATTAATATATCTTTCTTATACTAGGCCAGATATTGCATATGTAGTTGATGTTGTAAGTCAATTCATGCATGATCCTTGATAGGGCATTTGGATGCAGTTGATTGGATCCTTACGTATCTCAAATCCGTACTTGGAAAAGGAATCTTGTTCTCTAATCATGGTCATTTGAAAATAGAGGCTTTCACTGATGCAAATTGGGCTGGTGTAGTTGATGAAAGGCGGTCTACTTCGGGTTATTACACTTTTGTAGGAAGTAATTTGGTGACTTGCGGAGTAAGAAGCAAGTTGTTGTGGCTAGATCAAGTGCAGAAGTGAAGTACCGGGCAATGGCAAATGGCATTTGTGGTGA
This sequence comes from Camellia granthamiana, assembly GCA_036172215.1. NCBI lineage: Eukaryota > Viridiplantae > Streptophyta > Magnoliopsida > Ericales > Theaceae > Camellia > Camellia granthamiana. The sequence goes on from CM069910.1 coordinate 113,239,726, forward strand.
GCTCCTGTGGCTTCAAGTGTTATTAGCTGACTTAGGATTGTTGAATGGTGGACTAATGCGGTTGTATTGTGATAATAAGGCTGCTATTAGCATCGCTTATAGTCCTGTCCAGCATGATAGGACCAAACACAATGAGATTGACATACATTTTATCAAGGAGCAAATAAGTAGTGGTGTGATTTGTATGCCTTTTATGCGATCCGAAGATTAGTTGGCTAATGTTTTTACTAAAGGGTTTGATAGCAAGGTTTTTCATCCCATTGTGTACAAGTTGGGCATGAGAGATATTTATGCACCAACTTGAGGGAGGGTGTTAAGTTAGATGAAGGGTATTTTTGTCTTTATGCACTTATTGCTCCTAGTAAAAATACATAGTGTCATAGAGGGAAACCCTAAGATGAGGTTTTGTGGCTCTTCCTAGTTATCTATCTCTCTCTCTCTCTTTTATTTTCCTATTCTCTTCTCTCACTCTTAAACTTGTTCTTATAATTTCAACTGAAACCATCATTAAAATGAATAATATAATTGTGCTTTTAGATATGAATTTGAAATAAACCGATTTCACATCACTCATTTGAGGAATATATGCTTAATTCAATGTATTTTATTTAGTTATACATTCTAATAATGGATTTTATGGTTTTAGATTATTGGATATAAAATAATATCCTGTCTCCTTCTTCCCTTTCTCCAATAGACACCTCCTTACTAGCCTGGGGTGAGTAAGCAAGGCTTGGACCCCTAGAATTTGTCCCAAAGTAGGGCTCCAAATTTGGGGGGAGCTACGGGGCCAGTCCAACAACTTAATACCCACTGGGTCTTAAGCCGAAATCATAACCGTGTTTTTCCAATTTTACCCTTAGCCCAAAACTCACTATCCAGCAACTTGCCCGCTACCCAGCAACACTATTATATCTTTCTCTCCCTCCGCCAGCAACCACCTCCGGTCACCGATACCTCTGGTCATTGGCGATCACCACCGGCGCTGTCGACCACCTCCGACAATATTTTATTGAATTGTTTCAACAAAAATAACATCTATCACCACTGCATCACTATTGCCACCATCTCCACCACTCAATTACTCAGTCATATCTAGACACACTTTCATCAGTGATAATAAATTTTTTAAAAATTACAAATAAATTTGAATCATTCACTCTTAATCATGTTCACTCACTTGTTTACAATAATCCACACAGACACATACACACACATAATAAACAGAGACTGATAAATTTATTATTGAAAAAATAATGAATCAATCATAGATCAATACCAAATCAACAAAATTAATGATACATTCAGTGATAAATTTGTCACTGAACACAACCAGATACTAATAAATTTATTCCTAAATTTTTTTTACAGCAAATCCGTTTTTAAAAATAGAGAGAGAGAGAGAGAGGAAAATGAGGATAAGGAAGAGAAGAAGTAAGATATGAAAAAATAGTGTTGTTTGGAGTCATTTGGAGTCGATTTCACCATTGAAACAACTAGATCAATGCAGATCTATAGCTTAATCGATGGATCGGCGACAATAGAGTAAAGATCGGAGATGTAGAGTGTAGATCGGTGATGGTTGATGTAGTTGGTAAACAAGGTGGTAGATTCGTGACGGTGGAGTGTAGATCGATGGTGGTTGCGAATGGACGACGACGGTAGCGAGTGGAAAATGATGGTGGCGATGGTGGTGATGGTTCAACGACGACTATAGTGGTTGTCATGGTGACGTTGATGGCAACGAAGGAGAATGGTGGAGATGGTTGGTGAACAATGGTGGTGGCAGTGGTTGATGACAGTGGCCATAGTGGGTGAACAACCAATGTGACGGTGGTGGTGCGGCGATAAAACTCTTTACAGAAATTGTAGAAAGAGATGAGCCTTCTTTGTGTGAAAAAGAGAGAGAGTCTGCACAAATGATGGAGGAAGAGAGAGAGAGAACAAAAGATTGTTTAGGGCAACACAAAACACTCAAGGCTAAAAAAGAAAAAATAATGGATGGGCCAGGACTTAATGTGTACATAAGGTTCTAAGTTAGAACCTAATGGGTAATAAAATCCAAAAACAGGACCGGCTGGTAGATAACCCAATGCATTAGTACCTTATACTATATTATTCAAATAGACCTAATAAACATTGGGACCCATTTTTTATTTAACAAAATTAATTGAAAAAATTAAAATTCTTAATTGCTCTCTCATACAATACTAAAATTATATGAATTAACTAATAAAATAAAATTAAGAATACTTATAATTTTCCAATCACAAGGGGAATCCGTATTTTAAGAAAATTTTAAAAGATGTATTTGTAATTTACCGATTTTTTTTTTTATAATATTAATTGAGGCCTAGTCTAAAGGGCCCCCTAAAAAAATTCTTGTACCAGCAACAAACAATTTTTTATTTTTTCATATAGGTGTTGTTTGGCCAAATTGAATATAGATCTTGAACAATTCTTTCCTTTGATCAACAATGTTACAAGAATTATTGAATGGATTAGTTATATTATCTATTGAAAAAGATTTAGTAAATAATTAGATTATGCAAATTTAATTAGTGATTTTGCCGCTAAAATGTGATAGTTGAGTCAATTGTAAACTAAATATTGCTAAATTATAAAATAACAACATCAAATTTTTATCTTTTTGACTCTTCGCAATGATTTCTTTTTATCTTAATATATGGAAGTAAATTTTAATTTATAATTTTAACGATTATTTCTGCAAGTAAATTTTTTTTTTTTGTGACTACTAACAAATTAAAAAATTATTAGTACTTATCATTTTATCTATAAAAATTTTACAAAAAAAGTAGGGTAAAATTTAATACCTCTTGAGGTTTGCTTAAAATATAAATTGTCCCTATGGTTTAGAAAATTACAAATATCCCATTGTCAAAAAAATTTATTTAATAGAATTAATTGAAAAAATGAAATTTCTAACTGCTCTCTTATTCAATAATAAAATTACCTAAATTATTAATTGAAATAAAGTTATGACATCATTAGATCTTGTTAATTGGCTTGATGATTTATTAATAAAATGCGCAATTTGTTATGAAATTAGAAACTTCAAGAGACAGCCTGTAATTTTCAAAACCACAAGAGGCAATTTATATTTTAAGCAAACTTCATGGAATGTATTTGTAATTTATCCAAACAAGTATATGTAAGAGGGCCTTATTTCATAGTTTGCCTAAGATCTCATAAATCTCAATGCTGGCCCTACCTTTACCTCCCTAAGCCACCCTGATCTCTCTCTCTCTCTCTCTCTCTCTCTCTCTCTCTCTCTCTCTCTGTGTATATATTGTTAGGTTTTTATTCTTGGCAATCCCGTTTGACAAAACTCCTTTCAGTTGTAGTTGTTTTTGCACTTTTTATTTCAGTGAGACTATGAGTTATTAGATGCGAATCCAACCTAAATTGTGACTTGCAGAGAAGTTTGTGATGTTAATGCTTCTAAGATTGCCACTTCGCTGACTATAACGAGGATTGAACTGCCTGGTCAGCTCGCGGGGGTCAAGGGGGCAGCGCCCTGGTGGGGTTGAGGGGCAGCGCCCCCGAAGCAAAATGCAAAAATGCATTCAAAGTTGCCTGTCCGCTCGAGCGGAGAATGCTGGGTTTCAGAAGTTTGTTCGCCTACAAAAATACTGGATGTTGTTTTTTCCCGCTCGAGCGGAACTTTCCGCGCTCGAGCATAGGTCTGCTCGAGCGGCCAATCTGACGCTCGAGCGGAGATCGCAGGACAGTTTTCTATAAATACGTGTTTCAGTCCAAATCTAGGATTACTTCTCCAGATCTTCTTCTTAGGTTCTAGGGTTTATATCTGGAGATATTTTGCTAGTTTTCTTTGATGTTTTGATTGAGTATTCAACTCATGGTTTAAAGAGTATACATCAAGGGATTATTTGTTTGTTCTACACAAAAGAGAGAGTTGTTCTTCGGTGGATTCTGAAGAATTCGAGCCTGAAGCTTTGGTAGATTCTAGAGTGGCTCATCGTCAAGACAATTCCGAGGTGAAGACGGGGTTGGAAGAGGTACATAGGGGTTGGTTCAATTCGGGCGTGGATTCGCTAGGTAATTGAGAGTATACCTGTGTAATTCCTTTATGTCTTTTTAGTGGATTGTTTTGTGGCTTTTGCCCATGATTTTTTTTTATCATAATTGGAGTTGTCCAATTGTGGTTTTTCCACGTAAAATCGTTGTGTCGATTTGTCTTGATTGTTTGATTGAGATTGTTATATACTGCTTAAGATTGATACATAATTACAAATTAACATCTAGGGGATTTCTAGATTTTTCATATATGATAAACCTATTTTGTTTTTAGGTGAGCTTTCCCCAGATAAAGTAGAGGAAATTTATAAGTTCGCCTCTAATCTGTCATTTCCCGATTTTCAAAATATTAATAAAGAAAAAATTAATTAATTTAAGTTTGATATTTTAATAGAAAGCATTCTTGTTAACCTTATTCTTTCTCAATGTTAATAGTATTGAAGAAATAGAAAAGTGTATTCAATAAAATGTATCTTTACAATACAATGAGATGCCTATATATAGGCGATGTAGAGTGGTTACCAAGAAAGCTAACAATAGAAATATCCTAATATGGTAAAACCTAATTACAGTATCTAATATATATAGTGACTATAATATATATATACAATATTCACTAACAGTCTCCCTCAAACTTAAGGTGGTTGCAAAGAGACCAATTAGAGTTTGGAAAGAGAAAATAAAATAAAATAAAACTAATAATGCTTGAAGACAATTTATGGTTGTGCATGACCGTTGTAGGAGCAGTTGAAACTAATGCCGGAAAATAGTTTATGGTCGTACCGGACCGTTGTAAGAGCAACTGGAGCCAATGTCAGAAGACAGTTTATGGTTGTACCAGGCCATTGTAGGAATTGAGTGTGCCAAGGGCAACTTAAGATAAAATGCGCTAGGGGTTGACTTAGGTAGTGTGCTAAGGGGCAGCTTAGGTGGTGGTGCGCTAAGGAGGTGACTTGGGTGGTGTGCCAAGTGATAGCTTGGATGGTTCGCATAATGTATCACTTTGCTCACAATGATATAAGTATATTACCCCCCCAAACCCCCCTCTCAAACTCAAATAGGTTTGAAGATATAAACTTATTTGAGGTCGAAATAGAGGGAAAGACAGAGTGGAGCGGAAGGGAGAGATCATATTCTAAAAAACAATTATAGAAAAGAATTTTTATTTTAATAGTGGGACAGGCCCATGTGATAGAGTTGAAAAACACATTGTTTTGTTTGAATAGAAAGAGTGTACCCCGAGAGAGAGAGAGAGAGAGAAAGAATTTTGGATGGGTTTAATTAAAAAATTATGCGTTTGGGAGAGTGTGTAGGATGGGTTTGATTAAAAAAATGATAGTGTAGATTAGAGAGGGGTAAATCCGAGAGAGGGAGAGAAAAGATCTTGAATGTAGGTTGGTGGTCGAGCAACGACGAAAGAAGGCGGCGATGGACTGGAACTGCCGGCGTAATGGCCGGAACTGTAGCTAGCGTGATGGAATAGACGTTCGAAGTGAAGGTGATGGTTGGAGCTATGGTAAGTAATGGTGGCGATGGTTGGAGAAAGAGACGAATGTGTGGCTGTGAGATACTCGGGTTCAAGGATTGAGGGGTTTGGGATGCAAGGATAACAGATAAGACTGAGATCCGACGAGCGGCCAAGGAAAGGTTGTCGCCCACCGGTAAGGAGAAGAACACCAAGAACTTAACCTATAGTTCTAATACCATGTTAACAATATTGAAGAAATAGAAAAGTGTATTCAATGATGTCTCTCTTTACAATACAATGAGAGGCCTATATATAAGCAAGTAAGAGTGGTCACCAAGAAAGCTATCAATAAAAATATTCTAATATTGTAAAATTTAATTACAATATCTAATATATATTTTTTGATCAGTAAAAAAAGACTTTATTGATGAAGAAGTAAAATTACAAGTATAACTTACATCAATAAAGGACGAAAGTGCACAAAGATTCATAGCTAGAGTCAACAATTCCAATTAGATTGACACTGAAAAGCAAGTACAATCTTATACTAGCATTTGACCTAAGAATTGGAGAGGGACTAATCAAAGGAAAAACAAAACACAAACAAACAACAACAAACATAGATCCCACTAAATCATTTTACTTGCTCACATTTACTTAAATTGTCAAAATTCTGATTTACATTGTAAAATGTGTTTGGAGGCCAATATTTTATTAAAGTCAAAAATATATTCTATTTTTTCTTGTTAACCTTATCTTGCTATGAAATGACAAAATCAATGATTTTCAAGCATAGTGAGCTTGCATTAGAAAACGTGTATAATTTTATAAAAAAATAATATATAAGTTCATTTTTTAGACTTATTTTTTAGATCTAATGATATGTAAGTAATATAATTGATTGATAATTAGAGAAGATATGAGAAAGAATGTTACCTTAGATGTCTTAATTGATTGTCACATAATTGAACTTAAAAAGTGGGTCTAATTTTTGAACTTGTATAATAATGTTCTAATTTTATAGTTTTTGAAGAAAATAATTTTAATTTAAAAAATAATGAAATTCACTCAAGATCATGATTAAGTTGTTAGCAACTTCATTATCTAAACCACACTCGACACAAATGGAATCGAAAATTCTGCTATGTTATTTTCTCATTAAATGAATGATATTTAATGGAAATAAAATATGTTGTGTTTATCTATATTTGTAACCCTGTGAATGGACTTTGTAGGTTAAATTAATTACCATTGAGGAATTGGTGATCTCTGGAATGGATAAGGTGATAGAGATATGGCCTAGGGAACTTCAACCTAAAGTGGGAAGGTTGTCAATTTCGCATTGTCGTAAGCTATTGAATATTCTTAAGGGCATGCAGAGTATTGAACGACTTATAGTGAGGTACTGTCAATCTGTGGAAGTAGCATTTGATCTTGAAGGAATAATTGTTAGAGAAGGCTATCCAGATATCGTGCTCCCTTCATTAACAGTATTGGCCCTACTTTATCTACCAAAGTTGACACATGTTTGGAAGAACAACTTACTAAGAATTCCAAGCGTTCAGAACCTGACATCCTTAGCAGTAGTGGGTTGTAGCAGTTTGAGATATATATTCTCATCTTCTCAAGCCAAACTTCTTGTGAAACTAAAACAAATATTTGTAGCTGAATGTGGTGTGCTGGAAGCGATTGTTAATGAGGAACCAAAAGTAGATGATGAAGTCGCAACAAATATAATCATGTTCCCTCAACTAAATAGTCTCAAACTCTATCATCTGCCAAACCTCAAGAGTTTATGTCCCCAAGCTTACACATTTGAAGGATCATTCTTCAAGAAGATAGAAGTAATCAACTGTCCCAACATGAGGGCACTCCCTTCAGCATTGCAGCGCATGCTAGAGCTACAAGAGAGCAGTGTTCGAGAAGTGGAATTTTGTAACTCAGCTCAACACCATCTCTTGGATAGAAAGGTAAGTGAGTTGTCTTAAAATTATAGTATTCAACATTAACAACCCATTCTTTCAAAGAAAATATTTCCAATATCCATTAAACTGAGGATAAACCTCCAAATGTTTGAAGAGGAAAGAATAAACTCTTTAGCATTGATGCGGTCAAAGATTTTGTCAGGAAAATTAATCCATTCTTTAAAATAAAATAAAAATAATAATTAGACATAATTTTTTGGGATTATTACATCCCAGTGGATGTCAGAAGGAAAAAAAAAAAAAAGTTCGTGAAAAAGTAATTTATAATTTTGATTGTTAATATTTATAAAGTTTCTCACTAATTTGTAATTATTTTTTCAAAACTCTACTGATATGATATTTTCCCTAATTTTTTTTTTCTAGAATGATGTAATGGTGGTATTTTTTGTAATTAAATGTCATTTTAATGGACACATGATTTTAAAAAGATAAATCTTGGTGCATTCACATCATTCTGTATACAAATGTTATGTGTTTTTTCCGTTTGTATATCATTATTCTTTTGTCAATTGTTCCCAACTGTCAAATAAATGGTGTTAACACTAAGGGTGTGTTTGTTTGGAAGGACTAGATAGGGGCGGATTATAGTACAATAAACTGTTAGTCCTAAATAATTAGTCCCTTAACTATTTTGTTCGAAATGATGTGTATTTGACTATTAATCCGATCTTCATTTTTTAACCAAACAATGGATTAGTAAATATGTCACTAACACAATTGAAGTGATAACAATTGCAGTTTAGTTTAAGCACCAAGGGAATGCTTCATGTCACAGGAATAGATGAGCCAACTGAGATATGGCACAACCAACTTGAAGTCGGATGCCTTGACAAAGTAAGATTCATGCGAGTCCAGTGTTGTGGAAAATTATCAAGTGTTGTCTCGTCCAAGTTAATGCAAAGGCTGCACAATATACAATGGCTAAAAGTATGGTGGTGTGATTCACTGGAAATGATATTTGATCTCCAAGAGGGGGTATGTGCTGATGTTGCTGAGAAAGAAATATTAATAACTCAGTTAAGCAAATTGATATTGAAGTATTTGCCCAAGTTGACACACATATGGAAGAATATTTCCCAACAAACTCATTGTTTCGAAAATCTACGATTTCTAACAGTGCAGCACTGTGACAACTTGAGATATATATTCACAATTTCCATGGCCAACGTTCTTGTGAATCTACTAAATCTAACTGTTGAACATTGCGAGAAGGTAGAAAAGATTGTCACCAGGGAAAACGAAGAAATCTTTTCGCAAAGAATTTACTCTGTCAAACTTATAAATCTTCCGAGTCTCGTGTGTTTTGGCCCGGATGTAAATAATACTGAAATTCCAGCAAGAAGAACGTCTGTAAGACTCTGCCCCAAATTTCCAGGTAAAACTCCAATTATATATTTGCAAGTTTTCGACGAACTCAAGAAGGCAATTTCACTACTCAATTTTTTAGCTATACATACACATCTTACAGCTAAGAAAAAAGTAGTTATGATAAGGTAATATTTGATTAACTGAAATAAAATATTGAAACTAAATAATCATTTCTTAACCTTTTTATGAAATGATCATTCTTTTACCATAGTAAATAATAATTCTATTTATAATATATTTTATATTATATTTTTAGTACACCAAATATGAAAATATATACCAACAAGCACGTAGCTTAGCTGGTAAGGGGCTATGCTAGCTTAATCAAGATCTCGGGTTCGAGACTTGGGAACGCAGCTGTGTTAAAAACTTGTTGGGAGAGCTTTGCCGCCCTTGTGGTCCTACCCGGCTCAAACCGGATTAGCCGGGATCCTGTGGACTTCCGGATACCGGTGGTTTAGACCTAAAAAAAATATGAAAATATATGTTCTAATGGAATGACCATTGTATTTCATTTAATTCCAAAGAATAATTACAATTAGGTGCTTATAATATTCTACACAATCTCTCACATTACTAATGAATATGGTTAAACTTTAGGGAAAATTACAATTAGGTGCTTATAAGTTTGCAAAAGGATAATATTTATTTATTTTTTAATTTTAATTTTAATTTTATTTTATTTTTGATAAAGTTAGGAAATTAGAAAGTTAGTAATTAGATTAGGGTTAATTGCACTTTTGACTTTTGTAGTTTAACCCAAGTTTCACTTTGGCTCTTATGATTTCAAATTGAACAGTTTGGTCTCTATACTTTAAATCTAGTTTTAGTTTGGTCCTTCTATTCAAGTTAGAAGTTAAAATTAACAATTTTAGAATGTACATATAGAAAAAATTAACAAAAATTTGGATGAGGACCAAAATAAAATTTGAGTCAAATTATAAAAGTGAAATAAAATTAACTTCTAAAAATATTTCCACAAGGTAAATACTAATCAGTCAGTAACTTTTTAATTTTTTATGAAAAGATGTGCTGAAAAATAAAGAGTGATGCGACAATTTATAATGACATTTTGACTTCTTGACTAAAATGTTAGTCTCCAAACGAGACCTAAAACCACACAGCTACCTCACTAACAACCATGGTGTGTGCAGCACAGTAAAACTATAAATTTAGATTTATCATTTTATAGTTTAGATTATTAATTTTATACATGGACCATACACTACACAAATTCAATCTCAACTACACATTTTCATTCTAGGTAAATTCTGAAAGATAATCTTAACAATGGCAATGGATCGAAGTTCCCATGAGGGTGTTTATCACGCAAGACAGAATTGATAATCCGGAAGCAAACAGAGTGTTTATATATATACTGTTTCTAGTTTTTGGAAGTAAATCATAAGACCTATTGCTCTAACTATTTATAAGTATTTTGATAACCTTTGCCAAGAGTCATCATGATATATGGGAATAGATACAATGCTATGAAGCATTGTGTCTCTTTGTGTTTAAATTCAAACACCAAAATACTTCCAGATTATTCTACATCTTGCGGGAAGGTTTACTGATCACCAAATGAAGATTATGATATGGTGTGGGAGGTTTCACCATATTATGGTGTGATCACCACTCATATCTTCATCTCCCACTTGATCACATTATAATATTGGTGATAAAACCTAAGTTGGGCATGTTAACCTTGGTACCAAAATTTTGCCTCATGCCAACTTTCATCTATGAAATTACCTCATAGATCGACGTCTGATTGTGACTTGGCCATACGTGCGCACGTTTTTGTCACCAATCTGACCGCACCAGTACGAATGTGTTCTCCCACTGTCAATATATTCCAGATGACTTCAATTCACTATATAACAAGTGAACGGCATCAATTTTCAGTGATGGGTTCATAGTCCATACCCAATCACCATTGACGACTTCAGCCGTACACATTTTCCATGTGTTGACCTGCACTGAAATTATTGTTAAGTACTTCCTTTAAGACCCATTCCTGAAGGTTTTCCTTAACACACCTTATCAATGACTTTTTGTTGATCAAGCAGACAATATCATCTAGTTAGCACGTTGCATATTATGGACTTTACATCTCATGCTAACTATGATATTCGTACCTTGTCAGTTCCTCTATCTTGTTACCTGACCAAACACATGTTTCCATGCAAGATAGAGTCGTAAAACATCGGTTATCTAGGCGTCCCCAGAGTCATCCGACTATGCTCTTATATAAGTAGCTAAACCACCTAACTAAGTATTTTTCAATCCCATATTAGCTACATGTTCTCTGAATTTTTCCAGAGACAACCCTTTGGTCATGAGGTCAGCCACCATCTCATCTGAGGGTATATAGTTGACTTTAATTTCACCTCTCTCTACTATGTCCTGAATATAGTGGTAACTAACATTAGTATGTTTTCCCTTAGAGCTATTTGCTCCACTTTTTATTAATGAGATGGCAGACTGATTGTCACAAAACATACTGACCAATCTAACAGGTATACCTAATTGTAAACTGTCAACAAATCGTTTTATCCAGACCGTATTACTAACGGCTGTGCTGCAAGCTATGTATTCAGCTTCCATAGTATACTTTGCAACACAACTCTGTTTCTTAATTAACCAAGAAACAGTTGTTCCACCAAACAAGAATACATGACCACTAGTAGATTTTCTATCATTTACATCTCCTGCAAAATCCGCGTCAGTGTATCCTTTTATGTCTAGATCACACAAACCAAAACATAACTTCAAATTTTTTGTGCCTTTTAAATATCTGAATATTCTTTTGATTGCTTGCCAATGTTCCTTACCTGGATTGGATTGAAACCGACTTACCAATCCGACTGCATGACAGATGTCAGGTCTAGTGCTTGTCATGGCATACATTAGGCTGCGTACTGCCTGAGCATACGGAACATTTCTCATTTCCTCAACGTCAGACTTAGTTTGAGGACTCATACTTTTACTAAGACTTTGTCCCTTGCAAACAGGCGTACTTAAAGAATTATAGTTATCCATATTAAATCTTTTGAGCACCTTGTCTACATATTTCTCTTGATCTAGATATAATAATTTTGAATTTCTATCTCTTGAAATTCTAATTCCTAGAACATAGGTTGCAAGACCCATGCCTTTCATTTCAAATCTAGATGCTAAGAAAGTTTTGGTTTTTATAATCATATCTGGACAATTTCCTGTTAACAATATGTCATCCACGTATAAAGATAATACTGCTAACTTGTCATCATTTTTCCAGATATAAACACCGTGATCAAATGGACTCACAATATAGCCCATTTCTAAAATGGCTTGGTGGAATTTTAAGTACCATTGTCTTGAAGATTGTTTAAGTCCATATAAAGATTTCTTCAACTTGTAGACTTTATCCTCATTGCCTTGGTTCTGAAAACCATCAGGTTGCATCATATAAATTTCCTCTTTTAATTCTCCATTGAGAAAAGGTATTTTAACATCAAATTGATGCAATTCCAAATCCATCATGGCGACTACCGCCATTAGAATTCTTTTTGAGGCAAATTTTGCAACAGGAGAATATGTATCTACGAAGTCTTTTCCAGGTTGTTGAGTGAAACCCTTGGCTACTAACCTAGCCTTGTATTTCTCCAAACTTCCATCTACTTTGAATTTCTTTCTAAGAACCCATTTGCAACCAATGGCTTTTCTTCCATTTGGGAGATCAATTAATTCCCAAATATCATTTTTCTTGATCGAGTCAAGTTCTTCATTCATTGCCTCAAGCCATTGTGTAGCATCATTGCTACTTATTGCTTCATTAGAACTAGTAGGATCATCTACTAAGTTATTAAGTTCTTCAACTTGAAAAACATAATGATCTTTCAAAACCGTAGATGGACGTCTTGCTCTCTTACTCCCACTTATCTCAGAATTCAAAGCAGGGAAAACAACGTCATGTAATTTGCGTTTGCTCCCACTATTAGATGGTTCGGGGAAAATATGTGGACTGTGTGACAAATAAGGAAGAGAAGAATCCTGAGATACGTCAGAGAGCAATTCAATTTGTTCAATGGGAGTAACAAGATCAGTGGATTCAAGAAAAATAACATCTCGACTTTCTATCAATCCACGTTCGGGATGGTAAAAACGATGACCACTCCCATTTTCGACATAACCAATAAACTTGCATTCCCAAGTTTTGCTTCCCAATTTATCCCGTAAAGATTTAGGAATAAGTACATGTGCCTTACATCCCCAAACTTTGAGATTTTGAACATTAGGTTTAGTTCCATGCCAGCATTCGTAAGGAGTTAAAGGTTTGGCTTTTGTTTCAACTCTATTTAATATGTACGCAGCGGTAGACAAGGCTTCCCTCAAAAAATGAATAGGAAGATCAGCATGAGCCAGCATAGACCTTGTCATTTCCATGAGAGTATGATTTCGTCTTTCTGCGACCCCATTTTGTTGTGGTGTGTATGGCATTGTAAACAAATGTTTTATGCCATTGTCCTTGCAAAAAGAATCCATAGCTTCATATTCGCCACCTCTATCATTATTCAAGTGTTTTATGGACCGACCAAGTTGCTTTTCTACCTCTAATTTATATTCCTTAAACTTTTCAATTGCTTCTGATTTGTGTTTAAGAAGGTAGACATGTCCATATCTTGAATAATCATCAGTGAAAGTAATAAAGTATTCCATGCCTCGATGAGTTTTAGTTCTTAAAGGCCCACAAATGTCCGAATGAATTATTTCGAGTAATTTCGATGATTTCCAATGTTTAAAAAATGGCTTGCTAGTCATTTTGCCTTTGATACATGGTTCACATATATCAAAATCATCGGAACATACTTTAGGCAATAAGCCACTTTTAAACATTCGAGACATTTTATTTTTATTAATGTGACCTAACCTTAAATGCCACAAATAAGAACTATTACTAGTAGAAACATGCAAATAATCAGAAATACATACTTTATTATCAATAGGAAGAGAGTACATGTCATTCACTCTTACACCTTTCACTAATACACTCCCTTTCTTAATCAATACTATGTTAAACCTAAAATTAACCTCAAAACCTTTTTGAGTCAACACTGGAACTGAAATTAAATTTCGCCGAATGTTGGGTACATAAAACACATCATGAAGCACAATAGAAGTTCCATTAATAGAGAATTGACAGTTATCGATGCCCAAAACATCACTATAGAAGTTGTTACCCATGTAGATTCTGTGTTCACCAACCTTCTTTTCAGTAAACTCCACGAACATGTCTTTATTTTGCACAATATGCCTAGTTGCAGCAGAATCAATCCATCATGAATTTGATGAAGGTTCAAGCACCATTACTTCAGAAACTGTCATGGCAACAGGGTTATGCTCCTTTTTCTGCTTCTTCTGAGGACAATTGGCTTTGATATGACCTTTTTGACCGCACTTGTAACATGGGCTAATTTGATGCTTGTGATGTTGTTGTTTTTGCCATTCTTGTGGTTTCTTCCATCCTTTCTGAAATCCCTTCTTCCATTTTTTTTTGAAAAAAGTCATCTTTTTCTTGTTGAATGGAGTGTGGGTATTATTCTGTGGTTGTGGTGAAGATTGTGCCATCAACAAATTAGAAGACAATCCTTCTTTATGCCTGCGCTTCATTCTTTCTTCTTCCAAAACTAAGAGTACAGGCAATGTTACCATTGAAATCTGTCGTCCGCTATGAGTTAGAGATGTGATAACATGATCCCAAGACAATGGAAGACTATTAAGTATGGTTGTTACTTGCATCTTGTCCGACAAAGAGTGATCAGCGTTGGATAATTCTTTAGCAATTAATTTCATTTGATTAACATGATTACCAACACTATCATTATCACTCATACAAGTGTTATTATATTTGTTCAAGAGCAATTGAATTTGAGTATCCGATCGAACTCCATACTTACTTTCTAGCGCTTTCATTAGTTGTCTGGCAGTTTCATGTTCTTCAAAGAGCGGAATAATGTTATATTTCATATTATGTAACATAGTTGCCTTTGCCATTGCATCATCTTCTATCCATTTATTTTGGAACCAATTAGAATCGTCATCTGGTTTAGAAGTGGATAAAGTATGCAATGTTTTCTCAAGTGTAAGAAGATAAGAAATGTGGCGTTTCCATGCTTGGAAATTATTTCCATTAAGCATTTTGATCCTTGAAGAATCCATGGTATTTTTAATAGCCATATGAAAAACAAAATGTGTTACTATGTAAATTCAAATGTGAATATTACAATACTAAAATAAAAATAAAAATAAGCAAAATAAAAAACAACAACAATAAGGAAAAGCCTTGTAGTTGTTGAATCAGCCCCTGTGATGAAAATAATGTAAAGGAATAGAACGGTACTGTTGCCTTGGGTAAGAAGAATGATGAAAACCCAAAGGCCTAGTAAACCCAATACTTTGCTTATGAGTATTGTAATAATAGCTACGAGCCCAAGGAACACAATGGTGCCTTTTAAACAATGTTTCTTTGGATGTTTTCCTTGGTAACACCCTTGGACAGCCTCCTCCTTGAATTTTGTTTTCATAAAATTTAGTACAACGATCCATGGAAAAATTCTTAGAAGAATTCTGAAAATTTTGGCTTTTGAATTACTGAAAACGGCCTTGAAATGAGCGAGAACGAGCCAAAAAACCGTTTGGACCAGGCTACTGCCAGTCTAAGTACTGTGCTGGACCGGTTTGGACCGGCTGAGACCGAACCGGCACGAGCCGCTGGTCAATGCGCGGATCAGTGCGCGGGTCAGAACGCGGGTCGGCGAAGCAGACGAACGCGGGTCAGAGCGCGATGCACGGGGCGCTGGGGTGACGCGCGGATCTGGACGTGAGCTGGGCTGCAACATTGGGCTGCTGGGCTGGTTTGCGCACTAGGCTGGTAGCGTTTCTGGGCTGCTGGGCTGCTGGGTCACGCCTATGGCTATGGGTTGCGCCTGACTGTGGGCTGCGCCTGGACTTTTGGGCTGAAGAAAATTCTTTTTATTGCAGCCCAAAGGAATTGATTTCCTTGCAGTGATTCTTATTTTTGGGCCTTTTCTTTTAATTTTTGAATTCAGCCTAAGGGAATTTAAATTCAACTCAGACGCTGTAACGGCTCCAAAGGTATTATTCCGGTCGTCTTCTTCGGCAACTGGAGTCGGAGACCACAAACTAAAATTCGAATTTTGAGGATCAAATCTTCGCCGTTTTTCACAACTAATTTCACCGTTGTGATCAAAATTCTGAAAAGAACAAGATGGTGCCAATTTGGAGACGCAATCCGAACCGAAAAATATTTTATAAAATTGTTTCCAACAATACAATTCGGACTCACTTTCAGCAAGGTTTGAAACAATGGCACCACCAACAGTTATTTTCTTCGGATAGTTTTCTGGAAATACAATATGTTGGTGATGATTAAATAAACAAATGGAATTAACCAAAGCCGAAGATTGATAATCGATTATACTCTGAATTTTCGGTAAAAACTTTTCAGAAAATTTTTGTTCTTCTGGACTGTAATTCGACATCTACGATTATGTGTACAAACTTGCTCTGATACCACTGAAAGATAATCTTAACAATGGCAATGGATTGAAGTTCCCGTGAGGGTGTTTATCACGCAAGACGGAATTGATAATCCGGAAGCAAACGGAGTGTTTATATATATATTGTTTCTAGTTTTTGGAAGTAAATCATAAGACCTATTGCTCCAACTATTTATAAGTATTTTGATAACCTTTGCCAAGAGTCATCATGATGTATGGGAATAGATACAATGCTATGAAGCATTGTGTCTCTTTGTGTTTAAATTCAAACACCAAAATACTTCCAGATTATTCTACATCTTGCGGGAAGGTTTACTGATCACCAAATGAAGATTATGATATGGTGTGAGAGGTTTCACCATATTATGGTGTGATCACCACTCATATCTTCAAATTCGGCATAGATAAGTGGGGTTCATATAATTATTGGTGTCCAACAACAAGGGAAATCCCTTCCTGGAAGTGGTGCAAGTATTTTTTAAATATATTTTTATAATAAATATTATGTAATTTTTTAATAAAATTACAATAGTTTGTGATTCAAAAATAAAATTAGGCATTTTTGTAATGTTTGACTTTATTTTTTTAATAATAAACTCTCGTAATTCAATCAGAAAATTACGTAATAATTGTCACAAATTATCATAATATATACACACAAAAAAATAAGTAAAACAATGCATATGATTCACACCCTATCCCATGCTTGAGATACAAATGATGTTAGCAGCAATGAACTTTATATTTAATAATTAATAGTATATATGTATTCTTAAGATGGGTCATACAATACACACCTATTTTTAGAGTGTGTAGTATATGAAAATTATGATAATTGTGGTACTAATATTACAAATATCATAATTAAATCACTTTTAGTCATAATTAAAAAATAAAAAAAAAACAATGGGTCATAACCAAAATCCACTTGAGACATAACTAAAGACCTCGTTGGTCATAATTAAAATAGTATCCACAATATGCCCTAATCAACACCACAATAAACCAAATATCATTTGAGGTATAACTAAAAAAATTTCGATTATAACCAAAATAACAATTATAATAAGTTATAACTAAATCATAAACAACACTATAATGAATTATACCTAAATCATAATAAACATAACTATTGATTATAACTAAGAACCACACATTCATAATTAAACATTTTGTTTTGAGCAAACTTCACTTTACTCCCTGTGGTTTGAGTATTGTGCGGTTTACCTCTTAACATTTGGAAATAACCACATAACCCCAACATAGTTTGTCGACTAAAGTCTACCGTTAAACTTTTTATCCAACTTAACAGCAAGTGTAAAATGTGTGGCAGACACAATAGTTATATGCTTATTTTCATATTTCAAGGTGGCAAATCGCACATGGAATAAAACACAAGGGATTAAAGTGCACTTACCTTTCAAACAAATGAAGAAAATACAAGGGTATTTTAGTCTTTTTATTAAATCATTAACGGGGTGGGTAACACTATTATACAAATAACATTTTACTTTACTATTGCCCCATCAGAGCCAAAGTTCTAGCTCCGGCCCTGCTTCAGATATGCTTCATGCCATCGCCAAATGTATACAGTGGGGGTGTTTGGTGTGGATTATAGGGGTGATTCTAGCTTATTTTAATTTGAGAATCTGTACCAGACTGGTTGGTAAAGCTTCTGCTTACAGTTTTTTAGGCAAAAATAGCTTAAATAAGCTGAGAAAAGCTGATAATTTAAAAACTGGAGAAGGGGTGCTTTTGATTTCTACTTTCTGATTATCAACTTTTAGCTTACAATAAGTTGCACCAAACACCCCCAGTATAGAAGATGTGGCTAGGTTCATTATTTTACAAACAAATTGATTTTTACTTCAACAACATTGCCAAATATTAACATTAGTTTCTCTTTAATTACTACATAGGCAACGAGGATGAAGTTGACTTTGACTTTGATGGCATTGAGATTGACTTGGACTTGGACGACGATGACAACAATGAGGATGAAGTGGACTTTGACGATGATGACAACAATGAGGATGAAGTTGACTTTGACGACGATGACAACAATGAGGATGAAGTTGACTTTGACGACGATGGCATTGAGATTGACTTGGACTTTGACGACGATGACAATTAACAACATTGTCAGGTATTAACAATTGCAGATTATCAACTCTTTAGAGGAAAGGTTTTTGCACACAATTTTAATACCTGGCAATGGTAGTGACAATGGTGGTTATTGGTAAAAACATAAAGCTACGATTTATGTGTCATTTGTTATGAACTATAGTGTTATTAGTTATGACATATTGTGATATTGGTTATGACATTATTTTACTTATGATCAAAGAGTTGTTTGGTTATACTTCATGTGATGTTTGGTTATAACTCAAATTTTTTTTTTTTAGTTATGATTCCCATGGTATTAAGTTATGCCATTTATGATAATCAAACTCACAAATGACATAACTTGCTTATAGTATTTCCCTGCATCAATTAATGTTCTTTTTCCTATTTCAATATGTTCAGCTTTAAACATATCACAAAGGATTATCCAGTTCAAACATATGCTAAATGCAATCGTTCTTTTCACGAAAGAGGATGTAACTAGATTTTGATTTGTTTTCTTTTCTCTCTTTTTTTTTTCGTTGTTTCCGTACTCAATAACTAGCAAGTTGTAGGTTGGGGGGTGCGATTGAAGTCAAAATGTATACCACTAAGGCCTATAATTGAGATTTCTTATCCATTTTCTCGATGCAACTTTGTAAATTTTACTAGTGTTTGATGTGAATCTAGTTTGATGCATTTGAAGTACAAAATGAGCCAAAAGTGATATTTTAGTTGAAAAGCATGCACCGCACATGCAAAGGGTCATTCCTACGCGTGTGGACCCCTTTCTGAAGATCAAAACGAATTGCATAATCTGCACTTGCAAAGGGTTTTTTTCGCACGTACGGAGCCTTTCCCGTACGTACGGCCTTTTCCGCACATGTGGCCAACATTTCTCGCACGTGTGGCCACGTCGATTTCGTGCACGTTTTTTCTAAAGTCACATGTTTTGCTGGAAAAGTATAAGATGAGGAAAAAAAGATTGTTCTAGGGTTCGAAAATTCTCTAAAAAAAATAGGCAAAGGAGGCTAGGCTTTTGGAGTTTTGGAGTTGAAGGATTGGAGGTCTTCCATGGCAGCTTCTTCATCATCTTTTTACTCCTCCATGAGCAGTTAGGCTTCTCTTTCTAAGGTTTTGATGAAACCCTAGCCATGTAAATAGAGTTTTAACTAGGCTTTGATTTTTTAAATGGTTTGAGCAAGTTGTATGAATGTTTTAGAAGTTTTAATTTCAATTTCCTTTCAGTATTCTACTTTCTGTGATTGTTGAATGCTTTTCATACAATGGTTTTCTATGTGTTGTACTCAAAGTATGAGGTGAGTCATGCTACAAGAAACGAGTCGTGTTACTACCATAGTTTAGAGTGAACGACTCGTACTACTTGAGATGATTCATGCCTATACGTTGAACGCAGCAATCATTTTGATCAGTGTTTCAAACTTGTAGTTGTGAAACATTGGCTAGTTCAAACCGCATTGCAATTAGATGCCGATGTTAAACCCTATTTACGCAACTAGTGGTGGATTCTTTGTCCTAGGATTTTCCCCAAATCGAATTCTCAACCTTAATCTTTAGTGTTAATTTAATTTTCTAGTTATTTTAATTCTCACTTTAATTTAATTATCATCAATCATTCTAGTCTTAATTAATTGAATTTCACATTAGTCCTTATGGATCGATACCTAGCCATTATTCTACAAAATTTAGATACACTTTGGACTTTATTTTTTGTGTGCTTAATGACCCACCAGTTACCATTATCACCTCTCTACAACTAACCACCCTATAACCACCATTGTCACTACCATTGCCATAGCCACCACCCCAACCACCACTATCACAACCAATACCACCACTACCACGACTATGAGTATCATCATTTTTAGAGTCCTAACCAAATATAGGACAATGTTTTCTACTAAACGCATTTTTCAAAACACCTCTCATAGATTTTTGTGTCCCCTTCAAAATAGACAGAGCACAGTGCATAGTTTGTATATAGGCTTCTTTTTAATGAAATACATAAATTTATACGAAAATAAAAGTACAAACAAATAGATGGAATATATATGTGTTGGAAAATGGTTTTGAAAAAGCCTTACTTTTTGCTAACTTTGAGCATTAATTAAGGTAGGACCCAAGCGTTATTTTTAACGTTACTAATTGGGTTCATGTTTAATGTCACGTAGTGAATAACATCATGTATTTGGTTGCTCAAAACCATTTCCAGATGAATGAGAATTCAGTGCGCATTTTCTGATTCGTGGAAATGGCTTTAGGTGGGTTTCCTACACATTTGTGAAAAGTGTTTGTCCCACATTGGAAAGGCTTAAGGATTTAAATGGGTATATAAACTCTAGCTTAGGATACTTGGGATGGGCCCCAAGGGGTACCCAAGTTTATGGGAGGGGTGAGGTTATGGGTAAAGTGGGCTAGACTCATTGGACCCAAAACAAAAACACGCGCGCGCCGCCGTTCGTCCGGGCGGGCTGGGCTTAGGCGCGGGTGCGTAGTGTGAGGTTGGGTTGGGCTTTTCTGACCAAATGCTTATCTTTTTGGGCCAAAAACATTTGTATTTTATATATTTAATTTTGAATTTCAGTTTCAAAATTCAAAATAAATCTGTCCAAATTTGTTCCTCCACCTTAACAGGTTCATACCTGTTAGAATCCACTCGAATAGGTTTATACCTGTTGAAATTTCACCCCAACAGGTCTGTTTATATTCAAATCTGTCCAAACAGGTTTTCTACCTACTGAATCTATCCGAACAGGTTTTCTATCTATTGACACCTGTTCGGAAAAGCCTCATGTTCTCCTATATATATCCTATCATTCCAGCAATTCTATCATTGAAATTTTCCAAACATTTCTCATTTTCTTCTTCTGTTTGTCCTTCTTTGCTCCTGCATCTATCTACCATTTAGTTTCTAAGAAAAGAAAGAGAGAGTTACAGCATTGTTTGGTTCGCCAGATTTGAGTTTGTAGTGCTGCAAATCAAGTGTTAGTCGTTGCATCTTGGGAAGTAGACGCCGATAAATCTCAAAGCACCAGAGTGAGTGCGAAATCTACTTTAAGGAGATTGTGTCTAACACAAGCCTTGACTTATAATTTCTGTAAGCAATTGATTTGGAATTTAATTTATATAATTATTTTCTAGATTAATTATCTTTGTTTTGTTGTTTATTTTTTTTTAATACATTTATTTACACATACACACAACCACTGGGGATAATAATCTTAAAGTAGATTTTTGTGTTTTTTTATTATTTATGTTAGACAGACGAATATTTTGTTTTGAGAAATTAAATAGTAGTCGTATACTGTTTAATTTCTTAAAAGTAGTAATATGCTATTTAATGATTTTTTTGATAATATAGTAGTCATATACTCTTTATCATTGGAGTTTTGTTACAAAATATTATTCTGTATATTTGTGTGTAAGTTAAAGTCTATATAAATTTGTGATCGGTACATTGTTATTTCGTCAGAAATATGACTACTGAAACAATCAGTACTGAGACTATTCGTACTCCGACCCCCACACCCGTTGTGCTAGTGATGACTCCGGCAGTATCGGTAAATCATGGGGAAAAGCCAGAAAAATTCAATGGAAATAATTTTAAAATATGACAACAAAAATGATGTTTTATCTTACAACATTGAATTTGGTTCGCTTTCACTCATGAAAAAGTTCCGGCACTGAACGAGGGAGAAATTGACCGGCAAGTGGTTGCCGCAGTCGATGCATGGAAGCATGGTTGATTTTCTGTGTCGCAAATATATCCTCAATGGGTTGGACAATACACTGTACAATGTGTATAGTGTCAAAAGCACTGCAAAAGAACTGTGGGAATCTCTAGATCATAAATATAAGACAGAGGATGTCGGTACAAAGAAATTTATTGTCAGCCGTTTTTTGGATTTTAAAATGATGGATTTCAAGACGGTTATTGGCTAGGTTCAAGATCTCCAATTAATTCTCCATGACATACTTACGGAAGGGATGGTTCTCAGTGAATCTTTCCAAGTAACGACAATCATTGAAAAATTGCCACCAACCTGGAAAGAATTCAAGAATTATCTGAAGCATAAGCGCAAGGAAATAAAATTGGAAGAACTGATAGTGTGGCTCAGAATTGAGGAGGACAACCGTGGTTCTGACAAGAAGTCAGTAAACCATATCATGCAGGCTAAAACAAATGTTGTGGAACATTAACAAGGGTCAAAGTTCAACAACAAGAAGCGGAAACATGATGGCAATGGTCCCAAACAAGGATCCACTAGTAAGATCAACAAAGGAGTCAACAACGAGTTCAACAAGAGGTTTAAAGGCAAGTGTTTTGTGTGCGGCAAAGATGGACATTGTGCTAAGGATTGTCACGTTCGCAAGGACGAAGGGAGTTCAAGCAAAAAGCCAGCACAAGCCAACATAGCCGAGGATTTTTATCTTTCCGATGGAGTGGCAGACATCAATCTTGTTGCATTAGTCTCTGAGCCAAATTTGGTGGGCAATCCCATTGAGTGGTGGGTGGATACTGGACCAACTCGCCATATCTGTGTCAATAAAAAGATGTTCACAACCTACAAAGTGGTAGAAAGTGGGGAACAATTTTTTATGAAAAACTCCTCCACATCAACTGTGGAAGGATAAAGAAAGATTGTGCTGAAAATGACCTCGAGGAAAGAACTCACTCTTAACAATGTACTTCATGTGCCGGAGATTCGCGAGAATTTGATTTTTGGGTCGTTGTTGATCAAAAATGGGTTTAGACTAGTCTTTGAATCTAACAAGATTGTACTCTCCAAGAGTGGAATGTATGTGGGGCGAGGTTACATGAGTGATGGGCTTTTTAAGCTCAATGTATTAACTGTTGTACCAAATTTGGCTATTAATAATAAGAACACATCTTTTGTTTATATTGTTGAGTCTTCTTTTTTATGGCATGGTAGATTAGGACATATAAATTTTAATTCTTTGCATAGACTTGTTTCTTTAGAATGTTCGCCAAGCTTAGAGTTTGATCCTAATCATAAATGTGAGATTTGTGTTGAGGCAAAACTCACTAAGGCATCATTTAATAAAGTAGAAAGAAGTATTGAACCTCTAAGTTTAATTCACACAGATATCTGTGATTTAAAATTTGTTCAAACTACAGGAGGTAAAAAGTACTTTATTACTTTTATTGATGATTGCACCTGATATTGTTATGTTTACTTATTGAGAAGTAAAGATGAAGTCTTAGAAGCTTTTATAAGCTTGAGGTTGAAAATCAACTTGGCAAAACTATTAAGACAGTGAGTGACAGAGGTGGTGAGTATGATGCACCACTTGAGAAATTTTGTTTTGAACATGGTATTATTCACCAAACCACTGCACCCTATTCTTCTCAATCAAATGGAGTAGCTGAGAGAAAGAATCGAACTCTTAAAGAGATGATGAATTCCATGTTGATTAGTTTAGAGTTACCTCAGAACTTATGGAGGGAGGCGATTTTGTCTGCTAACTTTATCTTTGACAGGGTACCCCACAAGAAAATCAATCAAACACCTTATGAAGTATGGAAAGGTCGACGACATACCTACAATTACCTCAAAGTGTGGGGGTGTTTGACCAAAGTGGCAGTCCCTAGTTCTAAAACAACTAAGATAGGACCAAAAACCATTGATTGTGTGTTCATTGGTTATGAAAATAATAGTAGTGCATACAGATTTTTAGTTCATAGATCTGAAAATCTTGATATGCATGTAAACACTATTATTGAGTCAAGGAATGCGTCATTTTTCGAACACATTTTTCCTTGCAAGGAAACTGAAGAGACAAGTTCAAATAAAAGAACTTTTGATACTGCTATGGGTGGCGGTGAAAACCAAAATGATAAAGAAGCAGATGAACCTAGACGTAGCAAGAGGGCTAGGATCTCTAAATCATTTTGTCCAAATTTTCTGATATACCTGTTAGAAAATGAGCCTCAAAACTTCAAGAAAGCAATGTCAAGTCCTGAAGCTCCATTGTGGAAAAAGGCTATGAATAGTGAAATAGAATCAATTTTGCAAAATCATACTTGGGAACTGGCGAATCTTCCACCGGGGTGTAAACCTCTTGGATATAAGTGGATATTTAAGAGAAAAATAAAAGCAGATGGTTCAATTGATAAATACAAGGCTAGGCTTGTTCTTAAGGGATACAGGTAGAAGGAAGGCCTTAATTATTTTGACACCTATTTGCCAGTAACAAGAATAACATCTATTCGCATGCTAATTGCTATTGCAGCTTTGTATAATCTAGAGATACATCAAATGGATGTTAAAACAACCTTTTTGAATGGCAAGTTAGATGAGGAAATCTATATGGAACAACCGAAAGGGTTTCAAGTTTCCGACCAAGAGAAAAAAGTTTGTAAACTTGTCAAATCCCTTTATGGATTAAAACAAGCTCCGAAACAATGGCATGAAAATTTTGATCACGTTATGCTTTCGGATGGTTTTAAGATAAATGAATATGACAAATGCGTCTATGTTAAACACATAGACAAAGGCTATGTCATAGTCTGTCTTTATGTGGATAACATGCTCATTATTGGAAACAATAATGACATAATTAAATCCACAAAGAAAATATTGAACAGAAAGTTTGACATGAAAGATTTGGGAGTAGCAAATGTAATTCTAGGAATAAAAATTAGTAGAACATCTGAAGGATATGCTTTATCTCAGTCTCATTATATTGGGAAGATTCTAGAGAAATTTGGAAAGCATAACGACTGTCTTGCTAAAACACCTGTTGACATTAGTCTTCATTTATCAAAAAATATAAGTTCAGGCATATCACAATTAGAGTACTCTCGGATAATTAGAAGCTTGATATATTTAATGAATTGCACTAGGCAAAATATGGCCTATGCTGTAAGCAAATTGAGTAGGTACATAAGTAATCCAGGCTCCGATTACTGGAAATCGATAATTAGGGTAGTTAGGTATCTAAGACATACCTATAATTATGGCTTACATTATACCAAATATCCAGCAATACTCGAGGGGTACAACTATGCGAATTGGATATCATATACTAAAGACTCAAAATCCATTAGTGGATACGTCTTTACCCTAGGAGGTGCTACAGTCTCTTGGAAATCCTCCAAGCAGACATCCATAGCAAGGTCGACGATGGAATTTGAGTTTATCGCATTAGATAAAACAGGAGAAGAATCAAAATGGTTTCGTAATTTCTTAGAAGACATTCCAATGTGGTCTAAACATGTACCAACTATATGCATTCACTGTGATAGTGAAGCAGCAATAGGATGGGCACAGAATCATATATATAACGATAAGTCTCGACACATTTGTCGAAGACATAATACCGTTAGGCATTTGCTCTCACATGGAATAATTTCCATAGAATATGTAAAGTCAAAGGAGAATATTGCGGATCCATTGACTAAAGGACTAGCCAGAGAGCAAGTGTACCATTTATTGAGGGGAATCAGATTAAAGCCTATTACTTAAAAGTCGCCATAATAGTAACCCAACCTAGTTGACTGGAGATCCTGAGATCTAGGTTCAAAGGGACAACCGAATTTTGGATGACTTCATGTATCATTAAAGAGGTTTACTTCTACCCATGTCTATGATAAAAAGAGTGATACCTGTAGTGTTAGTAGGATAAGCTTTGTTTTTAATGATTCTTATAACTTGGACATCCAAGTGGGATATAACAAGATACTCTTAATAAGAAGTAACTTATATGACTGTGAACTGGGCCGGTTCTGTAAGAATTGAGAAGGCTAAATTCTCTAGAGCACTCATGAATTACCAAGTGTTGTTCAGGGCCAAAATGAACACAATCGTAAGAACCAAACTGTGTCTGTAGATACACTATATGTAGTCTATTGTCTTGGCTTACACAAACAGCTGAACAATTCAAAGCATCGCGTCCACTAATTAGCCAGTAAGTCTGATAGGCTTTCACTAGAGGAGGTTCAAAGCCGAAAGCTACCTATCTCAATGTGGTGTATTTTCTTAATGTACTCTTTCTTTGTCTACATCTTGTTGCATGTCCGTTATCGTAAATTCCATTCATGTAGGGGATTGTTGGGAAATGGTTTTGAAAAAAACCTTATTTTTTGCTAACTTTGAATATTAATTAAGGTAGAACCCAAGCGTTATTTTTAACATTACTAATTGGGTTTATGCTTAATGTCATGTAGTAAATAACATCGTATATTTGGTTACTCAAAACCATTTCCGGATGAATGAAAATTCAACGCGCATTTTCGGATTCGTGTAAATGGCTTTAGGTGGGTTTCCTACACATTTGTGAAATGTGCTTATCCTACATTGGAAAGGCCTAAGGATTTAAATGGGTATATAAACTCTAGTTTGGAATACTTGGGATGGGCCCTAAGGGGTACCCAAGTTTGTGGAAGGGTGAGGTTATGGGTAAAGTGGGCTAGACCCATTGGACCCAAAACAAAAACACGCGCACGCCACCGCCGTCCATCCAGTCGGTCGGTCGGTCGGGCCGGGCTTGGGCTTGGGCTTGGGTACGTGGTATGAGGTTGGGTTGGGTTGGGTTGGGTTGGGCTTGTCCGACCCAATACTTGTCTTTTTGGGCCAAAAACATTTGTATTTTATTTATTTAATTTTGAATTTCGGTTTCAAAATTCAAAATAAATCTGTCCAATTTTTTTCCTCCACCTTAACAGATTCATACCTATTAGAATCCACCTGAAGAGGTTCATACCTCTTGAAATTCCACCCGAACAGATCTATTTCTATTCAAATCTGTCCAAACAAGTTTTCTACCAGTTGAATTTGTCCGAACAGGTTTTCTATCTGTTGACACCTGTTCAGAAAAGCTACATATTCTCCTATATATATCCTGTCATTCCAGCAATTCTATCATCAAAATTTTCCAAACATTTCTTCTGTTTCTTCTTCTGTTTGTCTTTCTGTGCTCTTGCATCAGTCTACCATTTAGTTTCTAAGATAAAAAAGAGAGAGTTATAGCATTGTTTGGTTCGTCAGACTTGTGTTTGTAGTGCTGCAAATCAAGTGTTAGTTGTTACATCTTGGGAAGTAGACGCCGATAAATCTTGAAGCACTAGAGCGAGGGCGAAATCTACTTTAAGGAGATTGAGTCCAGCACAAGCCTCGACTTATAATTTCTGTAAGCAATTGATTCGGAATTTAATTTATATAATTATTTAAATCTCGACTCAATCTTAACTCAATACTAAACAAGCCATCAAACCAAACAAATACCAGAAAACTCCAAACAAATATAACGAAAAAATGACCCACAAAATGTGAGAAGAGTCAAACCTCGAACATCCTAGCGAGGTATAGAGACTCTTGACCAACAGGCTAGCCATGTTGGTTTGGAAACTTCCTCCTCAATGCCTGCTTTTTCATGGATGTTTGACCAAAGAATGCAGAAAATAACTAGTTCTCTCAGGAAGATGTTTGATCAACCAGTTCATACATGTAACATACAAGAATAAATCAAGGCTAGCCATCAAATTTCTGATAAGACTCTGAAAAACAAACATGGTACTTCGATCCAACTGAAAAATATTTCCCGCAAAACAAAATCATGGCTAAACATCACAAAGAGCCTGGTTCATTATACTGGTCACAATTCAAGCCATTCAATTTTATATTTATGGAAGCATAATGCAACCTAACCACGTTATCACATTTCACACATTACTTCCATGCTGCGCCAACTCAAAATCAGTCATAGATTGGTTATACTTAGATGATCCAAGCCATTCAATTAGCAGACTTCATATTGAATCTCCACAATCATTATACTGGTCAAAATTCTAGCAAGAGGCTACAATACTATCTCACACTTCTAAATATGGTATATACAAAATCATTGTCCACACAAATAAGTCACTAGTTAAGACAAAGGGTTGCTTTCCTTTCAATTTCGTAAAACCACCCACATGTAATTGATTTAATCTATTTTATTAGCCAACATCAATGCCCTAATCTGCATGAGAGTACACCATATATAATATAACCAGTACACTGCTCTCTAATTCACATCGACCGCACTCGATAATATCAGTAGTTAATTCATCCTAGGTTCCTCCATCAACAAAAAAAGAACAAAGCCCTCTTCCATGGAGAAAAAAACCAACTCAAATATTCAACTTCCACTTGGTTTTAGGTTCCACCCAACTGATGAGGAGTTCATCATGCACTATTTGAGAAACAAAGCAACTGCAAGTTCACTGCTAGCAACTATTATTGCTGAAGTAGATCTCTACAAGTGCAACCCTTGGGAGCTACCAAGTCTGTGTTGTTGCACCCAACACTTTGTTCTTGAAATCTTCTTTTATTCTTTTGATGGTCAAACTCACCAAGCGAAAAAGAATTTTTTATTTTTTTTTGTTCTTTTTTAAACAGGGAAAGCTTTGTTTGGCGAGGAGGAATGCTACTTCTTCACCCCAAGGGATAGGAAGTACCCCAACAAAGTGAGGCCTAATAGGATGGCAGCTTCAGGTTATTGGAAGGGTACGGGAACTAATAAACCAATTCGCAGTTCATGTGGAGCAAGGATAATTGGAGTGAAAAAAGCTTTGGTGTTCTATAGAGGACGCCCTCCAAGAGGAATCAAGACAGACTGGAACATGCAGGAGTACAGATTGCCCGAAGCAACGATGTTGACTTCCAACCAAAAAGGATGCATAAGGGTAAGTTGTTTTGCATGATATCTAGTTTTCAATTACGTTCCATTTGCTTCAGCGGAAAACTTTCAGAGAAAACACTTTCCTATGTTTGGCTGCATCCTTGAAACTACTAATGATTGTATTAGTGGTGGTGGTGGGGGGGGGGGGCGCAGTGGTGGCCGCAGTGGTGATCGTGGTGGTGAAGGTGATGGTAGTGGTGATAGTGCTGTGCTACTGGTATGATGTTAGTCCAAAAAACGTTTTCCGCCCAAATAGGCTTCTTTTCCATTGACCACGGAAACATTTTCCGTTGATTTTCGTTTTCCATTATGCCAAACACCAGCGCAAACAAATGGAGTGTTAACAAGAAGTGGATGTTCTTATGAATCACTGGATCCAACATGAGGGCTTAACCTTTCATGCCACTTCTTGCATTGGCATAGTCTACAACAAGCTCTAAGCAGCTCCTCGTCTCATGAGTTTCCAATAACACATGCAGGCACAATACACATTTCATATATCAACTCAATACCAGCACAAAAATATTGATAATTTTTCTATTTTTTTACACTAAGCAGAGATTGACCGAATGCTTTTCTTCTTAACAGTTCGATGATTGGGTACTCTGCCAAGTTCGGCAGAAAAACAGCATAAGGAACAGTTTGGAAGATCAATTTGGTTATAGAAATGAACCACTTTGTGAAGAACCATGCTCTACAAGTACAAATGCCAAACTTGAAATGGTCAGAGAATTTCTGTACAGAGATTGCCTGGTGTTACCATTAATCATTGGGTCTTCCATGGACACAGTTTCTAGCACAAGCTTTGAAGCTAGCAAAACCTCTACTTCAGTCTGTGAAGGCTATTCTGACAAACTATTCACAACACTCAGTCCCACCTTTCAACAGTTCGATCAATGGACATAGGAGAAAGCAGCCCACTGAAGGAACTCAGTATGAGAATTTCATCCAACCCAAGAAGGTAACAACAGAGATGATCAATGGAGCGACAACAGAACTGAATCAAATTTATGCATTACAAACCAGTCCGAAGGTAACCACTTCAACACCAACCAATGGAATTCTATAATCCAATATCAAGAGTTTAATCACTTGGACTTCGCAGAAGGTGAGTGAAGTATTCGGGAAACCATATGGATATAACATCTAGGTGTTTTCTGGAAGTGACTGTATGTTTCATATTTTTAAAGATGTTGGAATGTGTCAAATAAGTCTTGTACAACAAGGTAGTGGGCCAAAGCAAATACAGTGATTTATTTCACTGGGAATGCTTCATAAAAAGAATTTCTAACTAGAATGACATGGCACTATTACTTCAGAAAATAATAACAATGATGATGGATATTTGTTATGAAATAATTAGAAACTAAACATGCCATGTTCTACAAGTGAATTTCTAGTTATAAATTCTGTTTGTAAATCACTACTTTTTTCATAAGTAAATACATATGTACATAAATGGGTATGTTGTAGATATCTGAGTAATATATATACATATATTGCAACTAAAAGTTCACTCTCCAAGCATGTGAATCTTTGGGTTAAATGAAACTGTTACAAGCTTATTGAATGTTTTCTTTGCAATCAATGAATGAAGTGGCTAGACATGTTGAAGACAAGATTACATGAGATATGTTAATTGTTAAAAGTATTGATCAACGAAATTATAGTAGAATAAATGTTTTAAGAGTAGAGAACAGCTTTAGATTAAGAGGTTTTGAATATATAAGACTACAATCAAATAGATGAAATATAACTTAACAAAAACATGCATTAATTAAAAATAATGAATATTGTGGGAGCCAGATAATTGGAATAATCAGAAGCGTACTCTAGAAGACACATATTACACGGCTCTATCCTGCACGATAAGGATGCCAAATAAAATAGATAGGCCGAATAGATATTGAACTATGGAGCCGAATAAATAAGAGGATAATGAGTGACAAGTGGGCCGGGCCATGAGGCCCAGGAAACGAGTATAAATAAAGGAACAACAGACTAAGAAAGGTATTTGAGAATTGTTGTGCTCAAATTAAAATACAAGTAACTTTGAGTGAAAGTACTAACTTGCCCGTCAGAGTGCTAATTCTGGCATCTCCGACCGGAGTGTTTATTTCTTTTCAGGTGACCAGAAGAGGATCACAAGCGTTCCCCAGGATCAGAAGAGTATTTCCAAACCACTTCTCCACAAATATCACAGCCCCATAGATTTTAAAAGGGTACCATTTTGTTATCTATAGTCAAATCATTAACGAGAGAAATTTGATAATGCATATCACAACGCCATGGGTGAAATGTAAGAACTATAAGACCAACCAATTCTTATAATAGAAAATGTTTGGAAGCTACTTAACATGATATAGTAAGACAAACATACTTGAATTGTGGAAGTTGAAATGTATGAAATTGTAAAAAGATGTCGCCCTGGTATGAAATTATTTAGGAGTGAACTCTCTAATGTGCCGGTTTGTGGGAAGTTTTTTGATGTTCCATTTAAGCTTTGGATAGAAGATGGTATCCATTTGTTTCAAAAATAGGTTTTGTAAATTTTTAAATTTAGTTGAGTTTTTTGAAACTAAAAATTTTTTAACTAAAAGGATTAGTTTTTTGAAAACTCAAATTCTAATGTTTAGTTGAGTTTTCATAATCTATTTTTGAAAATTTCCAAAACCTAGTTTGGTGAAAGAAAAAAAAAATTTCATTATTTTCATATAGTTTTCTCTTTTTTGGGGGTGAAAATAATTTTAAAAAATTCAAAAATAAACTAGTTTGGTGTTTTTTTTTTTTTGTCAAACTAGTATGCCATTTTTTTCAAAAAATTTCAAAAGCAAATTCTAAAAACTCAACCAAACAAATTGCAAGGGAAAGGAAGTCATGCCCAAAGCCTTCTAGGAAGAGTTCACACTCTAATTGATATAACGAGATGTGGGCTAATGGTTCTATTTGTTTATTGTATAGTTCTTGAGTTATATATGCCTACTACTGAGCCTCTGGGTTGTGAGAAGAAGTGTTTTGGATGGGTGCGGTTTGTTTGTTTATATTTTGGTTTTCATGCTTTGGCCTAGTCCCTCGAGCTGTGAGGGTTTTACTTTCTTTGTTTGGTTAGATCTTGTTTTTATGTTGCCCAAGAGTTGTGTTGCCTCAAAGGTTTATTTTTTATGGACACTTAGGGTCATGTCCCAAGCCTCATTACATCTCTCTTTTTTGGTAATCAAATTGCTCACTTACCCCCCCCCCCCCCAACACACACACACACACAGAGAACAAAACTGAGAATCTCAGATAAATAAGACAAAAATGTAATAAATAAGAAAAAACAAAAGAACAACGCCCAATTACTACACATTAATGTGTGTTTGGGAAGGGAAAGATTAAGTACACACCTAACATTTGGCATAATGCACAAAGAGATGATCCCAAGACTTGAACCCATAACCTCATGATTATTAGGCCAAGTCTTAACCATTAAACAAGAAGTAGCAATATAAAAATAAACTAGGTGAACGTAAGTTCGAATGGTTTGACTGTTACTAGTAACTACACAAATGATAAAAAGTGGCATCATCGACGTTGAGGGTGTTGTTGATGAGTGCAAGCTTGTAAGCTCTTTGTACTCTTTTCATCTCTATTAATAAAGACTTGCTTCGAGTAAGGTTTTCACACCCCAAAACTTCATTTTTTTTTATAAGTTCACATGCTATAAATATATAAGTGCATAAATTTGTTCTTAGATTTTATGTTGAGTATGTTAAATTTTAGTTGCTAGGATGAGTTAGGAAATTTGTGTATATGCTAGAGTCCTAGACATTGTGTAAATTTAATGTTATGTGCA
The DNA here is from genome assembly GCA_036172215.1 of Camellia granthamiana. Lineage (NCBI taxonomy): Eukaryota > Viridiplantae > Streptophyta > Magnoliopsida > Ericales > Theaceae > Camellia > Camellia granthamiana. The sequence goes on from CM069910.1 coordinate 113,272,813, forward strand.
AGGCATGATCTCATATTTGGTAACTAACGATTTTTTTTGCAATTGAAATGAATTTAGGTTAATTTAGAAAATGTGTTGGTGGTTAAGGCATTTTTTATTGAAATTAAATTGTGGTGCAAACTTATGTATGTAAACTTATATTTCCAAATATGGATTTGTTTGAGCTAGAATGTGATTAATGTTGTTATGTATGTTTACTTATGTGATACAGCTCAGGAGAAGAATCTGATAAAAAGTTTAGCAACGCCAGAGTTAAAAGAGGAGTTCCGGGACATGGCCAATTTATTTATCTTATTCTTAATTTTAGAGAGCATTAGAGTTCTATTTGATGATTTAAGTGAGTGTTTTATTATGCTTTTACCGTATAGGATTAACGGAAAAGGATTTTGCAACTGTAGTCATGGATTTAATGGTATTCATAAGGGTGACAAAATAAGGATTTGGTACTCAATTGTTAATATGTATAGAGATTGTCAGAAAAACAGCCACTTCAGGATTTTTGTTCATCTACTGCTATTGATGCTTGCTTCGGTGAATTATCAAGTCTTTTTCTCAATACTCTCCCGTGTTTATTTTTTCTATTTTTCTCTCTTTGTTGCTTTTTTACATTAAAGTAAGTTTCAAGTCCTTAGAAACTGCTTTTATACTTCAAGGCAAGGAGAGGGCAGCTTGACAAAAATTAACACTTTCTAGTAGATTTGACCCAACAAGTGGCAGCCCTTGCATGGGAAGTGCAAAAACTTGCAAAAGGAGCTACGATTCAGTTTAGGATATGATATACAGGCTTCAATGTCCAAAAAAGTAGAGATAAACTCATTCCATGAGGAAGAAGAGAGGCCACTACCTAGGTCTATTTTGTGGAATATCATCAAAATTCAAAATTCAGAGCCTATAAATTGCCACATCATTATGAGTTTTAAAATACTGATGTATTAATGTGGCTCTTTTACAATCATTGATTATGATGTAGAGATCTCCATTTCCTGCCTGCAAAGGGGAGGATTTCAACCTAGCACTTGAAGTGGAATGTGATGTTTCTTAAGTCAGTTTGGTAGAATCTTAGCCAACGGAATAAACCTATTGCATTTTGAGCAAGAAGTTAACGACACAAGGAAATTGTATTAATGTGGAATTTATGTTGTGGTGCAAGCATTGTAGCTTACAATTGTGTCCTTAAGTATGAGGATAGTTCACAAAAACATGTTGCAAATGCATTGAGTTGTAGAATGATTTAATACTTTTATGGTTGAGGTAATTGAATCTGATGCTGTTAAAGGTGTTTATTCACAGAATCTTTTTCAAACTCGTTGTGAATCAAATATGGGGAAGATAGAAATTTTCTAATCCAAGAGCTACAGGAAGGGGTACAATCCATCTTAGGCAAGATAAAGTTGTTCTCTTCTTGGAAGACAAATGTTATAGGCCTCGTATATGGAGGGATGTTGGACAGATGAGCAATAGGTGTCACACTCATCAGTTAGCTACGGGCCAATCACAAGATTGTGACTTCCCAATTGCTACTGTTAATTGTCATCATGTGAGTATTGTTTTTGGGCTACTTTTACCTAGGCATAACACCTAGCACGATTCAATTAAGCTGGTGGTTGATCAGTTTCTTAAGATAACCCATTTTATTTAATGTACTCGAACTGCCATGTATTATTGGTGGTCGAGATGCTGTAGGAAGTAGGGGTGTAAAATAGCCGACCAACCGATAGGGTTTTTATCAGTTTTGGTTCGGTATCCTGCTTTTGTATTTTGGAGACACAGTGAATCAAAACCAACAGAAATTTCATTTACCCATTTCAAATCTATTATTTAATGCATTAGTGCATGATTATACATAAAGTTTGCCAGATCTGTCATACTATACTGTAAAACTTATCCTACTCATGAATCTCTCTCTCTCTAGAGAGATCTCTCTCCCCAGTATTCTCTAGAGAGATCTCTCTCTCTAGAGAGATCTCTCTCGCCAGTATTCTCTGCTATCACTTCCCTCTGCTCTTCCTCATTGGACAATGACTGTCTGCAATGCTACTATTTCAGTCCATCAATGGTGGAATCATAGTCATTCGTGCATGATTATACATGATTATAATCATGTATTAGTGCCAGATCTGTCGTACTATACTGTAAAACTTATCCTACTCATGAATCTCTCTCTCTCTCTCCCCAGTATTCTCTGCTATCACTTCTCTCTGCTCTTCCTCATTGGACAATGACTGTCTGCAATGCTACTATTTCAGTCCATCAATGGTGGAATCATAGTCATTCGTGGAGATCTTCAGGTAGGTGGCATAGTCAGGTTTGGCAGTGCCTTCCATGAAGAAATCAAAGAGGGAAAGCGATTAAGCAAAGGGCAATATAAGAGCAAATGAGAAGCAGATGAGAAAATTTAGACATAAGGTGTGCTTTTTTCATTCTTAAAATGGAATTTTTTGTTGGTAGTTTTTATGAAGTATGATTATAAAATTAGAATTCTAAAATTATTTTGTTCTGATATTCACTATTTATGTTGAATATTGGGGAAATGGAATTCAGGTTTGATTTGTAAAACTGAAACTTCATATGTAAATTGGTTTAATCGGTGAAATACATTGTTTAGTTATGTTAACTGATGTTGGAATTCGGGTTTGAATTGCCAACCTGGTAAAGTAACCTAAACTGAACCGCACAATTCAAAAACCGAAAGATCAATTATATGACTTGTATCTATTAGAAGAAAAAAAAAAGATGGATGGATCAAGCGGAGCTAGCTAAAGGAAGGGCGCTAACACGAGTCAGTTTCTGTGCCATTTTATGGAACTGATGCTAGACTGGGGGGTCGTCATATGTTTTAGGTGAGGTTTTCTGAAAGAACGTCCACATCTCCAACAGTACCATAAGGACAAAACAAAAACATTTGTCTTGACTCTTAACCTCAAAAAGAGTGAGACCCTTCAGTAGGGGCCACTTTCTCCTATCTTTCAGAAGAGTGAGGATCTCCTGCTAGCTAGGAAGCACGGATACGGATACGGGATACGGATACAATACGGATACGGCGATACGGCAAAATTCGAAAAAGTAGGATACGGATACGGCGGGGATACGTTCATAAAAAATATTTTTTTCCACAATTTTTAGTAATGTAGCATACACAAAAATAAAACTTCAACAATTTTTAGTAATAAAACATACATATAATAAAACTTCAAGCATTTTTAGTAATGTAGCATACATAAAAATAAAAATTAAAACAAAAGACAACTTTATAAAAAAAAGAGAGATTCCTATGAACTTTATAAAAAAAGAGAGATTCCTATAATTTGAATAATTTAAATTAACATGTCTTTAGGTGTTTATTTGAATAATTTATTTATTATTTATTTATTTATTTATTTGTTTTAACCCTAAAGTTTATTTATTTATTTGTTTTATTTTATAAGTAATTTGAATAATTTTTAATAACTTTATTTCATTTATTTATTTGTTTTATAAGTAATTTATAAGTTTATTTATTTATTTATTTCATTTATTTGATTTTATTTACAGATCGATCATAAACACAGATCGAGACAGAAACAGATCTGTAAACACAGTCACGAAAAAAAACAGAGGGAGCGAAAGGGAGAGAGAGAGATCGAATATACTTATGAAACAAACACAGATCGAGACAGACAGAAACAAAAAAATAATAAAAATAAATATGTAAACACAGACACGACGAGAGACAGATCGACCAAAACAGATCGAGAGAGGACGAAACAGATCGAGAGAGAGAGAGGACGAAACAGATCGAGATTATGGTATACAGAGATCGACGAAAGAGATGATCCAAGCAAACAAACAGAGGGAGCGAAAGGGAGAGAGAGATCGACGAACCTGATCGAGAGAGAGGGACGACCGTCGAGCACGAGCTGCTGTTCGAGATCGACTGAGAGGCAGACCGTGGAACTCCTCCTCCTCCTCCTTCGCGGCTGCTATTCGAATTCGACCTAGAAGGTAAGTTTGATTATTTTTTTTTTTTGTTTTTGTTTTTTATTTGATCTAATTTTCATATTTTACATTTTGGCCCCATTTTAAGTTTTTTAAATTATTTTTTTGCCCCCGCCGTATCCATACCGTATTATGACTGTATCCTGACCGTATCCTCCCGTATCCGAGACGTATCCGAAATTCAAAAATTAAAAAAAAATCGGATACTTCATTTCCCGTATCTGATACGTATCCTCGCGTATCGGGCGCGTATACGTATCCGATACGTATCCGATACGCATACGTGGCCTATTTTGGAGTATCCGTGCTTCATAGCCTGCTAGACTAGAACCTCCTCACCTCTCACACACCCAAACTGATGTTTGCCACAATTGACTAGCAAGACTTGGGGGGCTCTTGCAGCTTGGTATGAAGCCATAGTGTGGGCCGATATTGTGTCCGGGGTGTGGTCTTCAAGTAGTGTCATGATCCATTCTAAGAATTGGGAATCATATGGCTTAGCGGCTAAGAGCAAAGTTTAATCAGGGTGTGGATGATGTTGTCACCTCGACCAATCGACAACAGGCACTTATCTTGATATCATTGACATCATAAGATCCTCATCAGATTATCATAGAGAAGAATCCTAACTTGATCACAAATAATTTCTATTTCAATTGCAACACGAGACCCACTTACATACTAAAAGGACTTCAACTTTATCTCAATCTCTGTAATCTCCTCTGCTTATAAAAGGAAGGCTCCTCTCCTCATTTGGATCATATATTCACCAACTATTCCTTTGGGTCCTACACTGCTTGTGTTGCTCTTTACTCATAGTAATCTCCATCATCTCCAACTAAACGATTGCAGTATCCATTTCTCAAATGCTTACATTTGGACCCCCTACACACCACGAAACATAGAAAAGGCTAATTCCTTGGAACATCTAATAGCCATTAAATGCCATAAACAAGAGGGAAACGAAGACCCAAGAGACAAATCATTTTTATTCAGCTAGAAAAGTAGGCAAACACCACTGAATGCTGGCTACATCCTATGCTAATTTTATTCGGATTGAATTTACAACTCTTCTTAGGTTTTAAAAAAAGAAAAACGGTTACGCTGTTAAATGCTGGCCACATTCTATGCTACTAGTATTTTGATTGATTTTACAACTTTTCTATGGTAAGGAGGATGTTGTAACATAAAGCACCAAATATCTCTCCTTCTACTACTTTGTTGTCTATAGTAAATAGAATGTCTACAATATCATGGTATCATATGATGTAAGTTTGAGCGCCATGACATGAAATTGTTAACATTACAACCCAGCTATAACTGAAAGGTCAACTTCAAAAATGTTTCTAATGTTTTAGAAAGACAAAAAAAAAAAAAAAAAAAAAAAAAAAAACACAAAAACACAAAAACACAAAAACAAAAAGTTACGAGAAGAAATTAAAACCACAAGGAGATTTCTATGAAAAAGTGATGCAGAACAAATTTTTGTTGTAAATCAACTAAATAAAATCCTGAACTCTTGCTCTTTAGTACTAGCACAAATTCATTTTTTTAACATTCAACTGGCCAATCCCTAGTTTAATCCTAACAGCAAATATCCTAGACTTTAATTGCAGATTTTTCCAGATCAGTTTTTATAGGGAGGCTTACATGTATGTCCTAATAGGTAGATTTATTATTCAATAAGCCCTATGACAATTAATGGCGTTTTTCATCAAACACTATTAAAAAAAAGTCAATAATTGTCAATTTTCGGCGATAGTTTTAAATTTGTCATAAAAAAATGCTACTAATTATAAATTTTAGAGACAGTTGAAAAAAATTATCACAAAAAAGTCACTAATTTTCAACTTTCAATAACAATTTGAAAAATTTGTCACAAAAAAGTCACTATTGTAAATTTTAGCGACAATTTATAAAAACGACGACAAAAAAGTCGTTGTCAATTTTTAGCGACATGCAAAATATTGTCACAAAAAATTATTTTTAACAACAATTTTACTAAGACTTATTTTCAATAGGACTTCATGAGAATTAAGTCCAACTATTAGGACATATTGGTAATTTATCCTTCATAGGAGTTTCACTTATTGCAACCCTAGCCTACAAATTCATCAATTTTGGTTCTTCCCTTCATAGGTTGCACAAATACCATAAGTGGTGTTTATAGGAGTCACAACATTAATCATATGCATAGAAATATAATACCTTAAATTAAGGAGACAAAATGAAAGCTAGAACAAATATACATTATTAGTCTAGAAACGTCTGATGTGCCGAAAGTTGCATTTGAAAGACAGAGTTATAGAAATAGTAGTCAAAAGTATGAGTAAAGACATGCACACACCGGGAAAACAAATCATCTCCAAAATAAGCACATAACAAGGCCTCAATCAACGCAAAACAATACCAGACAAGGCCAATATCACGAGCAGAAACAGTAGCCCATCGATCATCTTAATTCTTCAATACACTGCAGGTACAACAACCATCAGAATGACGGCTTAAAATACTAAACCAAAAGGGAAGGAAATCTGAAAAATCAAATGTTGACCAAACAATCAAATTTCAGCCCACACAAATATGAGAATCAATCTGACGATTGTTATTTAATTGAAATGTACAAAGGTAGTGAAAAGAGAGATTAACAGGAGAAACTGAATCAAGCAAGAAGAAGATCCAACCAGAATAACCATGCACTCAGCTTTTGTTTACAAGTTCAATTATTGGCTTCTAACTATAAGTTCACTCATGCTTGAAATTATTTTCTAGAGTCCATTAAGCATGTCAACTATTACCAAGAATTAGATAAAACATTTCCTTTCCATCTTTTTGAGAAAGTGAAACTTACTTGTATAGATAGGCGGCAATCCCAAGAATTATGCACAACAGTATAATATATCAATACAGAAATTTCGAATGGACCTCAACTGAAACAAATCAAAACTTTCTGTCAAATCCAGCAAAGAGATCTACGACATATCATAGCTCTCTCTCTCTCTCTCTCTCTCTCTCTCTCTCTCTCTGTGCAACAGACAAAGTGATGCAAATCTATAGAAAATACAATGATCGCTCAATCACCTAGTTAACAGTATCCTTAAGTCTCACATTGGTGTTCTTAAGCTCAGATGCCACCTTGTCGACCTGTAGGATGTGAAGAAATACACCATTAATAATTTAAGAATACTTGTCGCTTCAGATGTTACCAGTACAGGATGTGTTCTCAAAACTTAGTGTCAATCTCGTCCATTAAAGGAACTTGCCTATCCATTTCCTGTATGAATTGCAAAGTCATAAATTGATGTGCACAAAATGGGACAAAGAAACAGATACAAATGCACAAGGCAGTAGCAAACCTCATTCAAATCATGGGCCATGTTTTTCAATGTATCCAAACCTTCTGATATCACTTCCAATCCTTGATCCTGTGGAAACATCAAGTAAAACACATTATTTTTATTTTTTTTATTTGGAATCAATAGAACAATGAATGCAGAAACCATAGAAGAACAAATCCTCATCAGAAAGAAAAAAATCATATTTCCCTCCAATTAAAAAAAGAAAGGTATTCAACTCTAAAGAATTACATGCTTGCTTTTTTTCTGCATTTCATATTCTTGCCTGAATTGGCTGGACTCTTCTGTTTGCTGGAAGTATTCACTATTGAACTGTCCATCTATGATCCAAATGAAACAAATTAATTGAACAACAAATCTCAAGTAAGAGCCTCCCAGAAAAAAGAAAAAAGGAGGGGAAAAAAAGAGCATAATAAAGGCAACCAATCACCTGAATCAAACTTGATTTCTGTGCGGGAAGCTGAACCTGTCCAGCCTCCTGATTGTTTGGGAGTAGCTGCAGTCCCATGTGGTATGGCTTGAATCCTATCTGGCAGAGCAAGGACCAAATCATTACGGGCAGCAAGCTCTTCTGTCGAAAGCCCCTTAACCTGAATGTAAGATTTTTATTGATGCAACATCTGTCAAATGGTTAAACAAAACTAATAGGCTTTAGAAGCTTAAGACAAAGGCCATGGGTACCACGGTTATCAAGACGCTTTTTCAGTCAAAAAAAGGGGCCCATGGAAGTTTTGAGAGTCTCCAATTATAATAATATGAAGTTTGTTTGGACTTAGCTGGATAGATTTACATGTAATTTAAATCCCAAGGGGTTAGCCGAGCAGTAAAGACTTGAGGATAAGATTCAAGATCTCGAGTTCGAGTAACTCTAAGGGGCTACTGGAGATTTGCATGGTCGTTAATTTCAGAGTCCTAGAATTAGTTGAGGTGCACGCAAGCTGGCCTAGACACCCAGTTATAAAAAATTAAAATTAAAATTAAAAAAAAAGATTTACATGTAATTTATTAGGTTCTAAGGGTTGAGTTGAGTATATTTCAGTAGTTTTCAGTTTTCCTAAACAAAATTCATGAGGGTCGCCAATGAGTCGTATTATGGTTGAAATGTTTGTGGGTCTTTTCTAGAGTCTAAAAAGCACGGACACGGACACGTGACACGTGACACGATACGGATACGACACGGGCACGCCGACACATTAATTTTAAAAAAATACAGGACACAGCATGTGAGGGACACGCTTGAAATATATAATTTTATATTTTTATTATATATTATATATAAATATATCATTCAAAGATAATAAAAAAAATGCAATATGACACTAATTCTTATAAATTTATATAGATTTTGTTTTATTATTGTATCTGAAGTTGTTTTGTTCAAACTTATAATCAGTTTTACATGTGTCTAATCGATAGACACGCGTATTTAAGCGATTAACACGTGTGTCCTCCAAGTGTCCAAAGAGTGTCCGGATCTTTAAAAAAAATTAAAAGATAGGACACGTTTTAAAGAGTGTCGAAAACGGGTCCTAAGAGTGTCCAAAGAGTGTCGGTGTCCGACACGGATACGTCATCTTCTTTGAAGTGTCTGTGCTTCTTAGCCTATAGTTTACAGTTGGTTAACAATATTTTAGTCAGTAAGGTTTATCATTCTTATTTGTGAGTCAAAATTCTAATGGAAATACGAGAAATATAGCATCCTACAAATACTTTTTTTTTTTTTGGGATAAATAATAAGACTTTACTAAAATCCTACAAATACTATTGTAATTCCTCAATTCAATGGAGGTGAGCTCTAGAGAATTGCAGATTATATTATATTTTTTTTATATGTTTTGCTTCACCCTTATCAGGGTAAGTTTTTCTTGCTTCCTCTACTTTTCTTCTTCCTTCTCCTTATTTTCACAAAAACTTAAAGTTAGTATTCACATGTACTATTCACAGTCCTCGAAATGGATATTTCAACCCCCAAACCCTAGCAAATCAAGCTTAAAAAATTCAACAAGCTGTCACTTTTGAAACCTAACCAAATTTAGAACATACTAACATAAACATAGAATCATTAGTTCCCCAAAACTGTTGAACAATCAAGTCAATGTCAGTTCTATGATTTCAAAAATATCACATAACCACAAAATTCAAATTCAATAAAGTCAAAGTAAATTATCAAATTATACATTTCTACTATAAAATCAACAGAATAATTTCAAAGAGATCGAACCTTTTTTATAGCCAATCTCTCCAATTTAGGGACTTCCTCAAGCAACCGAGCTTTGGTGCGTCGAATCTCGGCATTGATAGCAACCGCAGAGGCCCTAGAAAAAAGAACTTTTTGAGAGAGACCTGGAGAGCGGCGTCGATGTCGGAGTCGACGGCGACGTAGAGGCGGGCGAAGGCGTCATCGGCGGCGGAGAGGTTGAGATGTTTTTGCTTGTCGAAGTCGTACTTGTCGTATTTCTTCCGGATCGTGTCGACTCTCGTTAGGATTTGGCTTTTAAAATTTAGCTTTAAGTTGTCAAATTGGCCCTATATTTTACCGAATAATGCCTGGTAGCTCGAAACTACCAGGCTCGAAAATGGCTCAAAAGGAAGAGAGGGAGAGGGAGAGGGAGAGAAAGAGAGGGAGAGGGACTGGTGGTTTGGCGGCAGCACCAGTCCGTCGTCGCCTTCCGCCGCCTCCGCCGCCGTCCTCGTCGCAGCTCCTCCGTTACCTCGCTGCCGCCGATCGTCGCAGCACCAGCGATCGCCGGCCTGCCTCGCCTCCGCCGCTACTCGCCTCGCCTCGCCACCGCCATTTTAATGGCCCCCTCCAGTTCCTCCTCCCTCCTCCTTCTCCCTTCTCCCTCCCCCCTCCTCCTCCCCGTCCCTCCCTCCCTCCTCCTCTCTTCCTTCTTCCTGGTCTTCTTCTTTTGCAAAAAAAAAAAAATTAGAGAAGATGAAGTGAAGTCGAAAATAAGAAAAAGAAAAGGAAAAAAAAAAAAAGGGTCAAAACAACGTCATTTTGACCCTCGAGCCACATTCGAGCCGCAACTTTCAAGCTACCAATCACTACCGTATTTTACCCGTTTTAGTTTAATTTAACTAAAAAATATATTTATTGTATTTAGTTTTAATTTTTTAAAAAGCCAATAAATATATAAGAATTAGGGAGTGTAAATCCGGCCTGGTCCATGTCGGGCTTCGCAGGTTCCTGCCAAAATTCAGGGCGAACCAAACTGGCCCGCGAGTCAAAAAAATTAGGCCCAAGCCCAAGCCCACGAGTATTCAGTCTTTGGATGGGTCAGTGGGTTGAGCCTCGGATTGACCCCATGGGCTTGGGTCTGGCCTCAGGCTTGGGCCGGACTTGGGCGGGGCTAATTTTTTTTAAATTTTTTCTACCGAACTTTTATTATTTTCTACTAAAAAAAACACTGGACCTCAGGCGGGCCTTGGGTCGGGCCTTGAGTGGGCCTTAAGCGAGTCGATTGGTTGAGCCACGGGCCGGACCGGTTTCAAAATGATAGCCCAGGCCCAAGCCCAAGGGTCGGGCTGGGATGGGCTTGGGCTCGGGCCCAAACAGACCTAAACGGGCCCGACCCACACCGGGCTACGAGCGAGTTATGGACCATTTTTACACTCTTAATAAGAATACAAAAATATATTAAATTTTTATATTTTATATTTTTGGTATTTAGTGAATTTTTTTTAGATTTTTTCACAAATATTATATTTTGAAGTATATTTATTATAAATGTATCTAAAAATTTTAAAAAATGTTTAAAATATTAAAAAAATTCAATGAAAACAAAAAAAAAATACAAAAAATAAAAAAATTCAATTTAAAAAAAAATAAATTTTGAAAAGTGAAACCAAACAAACTAACCTTTTTCAAGTTTATAAATATACACAAAAATCTTTCATGGTTTTGAATAAAATGTAAAATTAACGGAAACCGTTATAGATAACAGTACGTGTAGCTCAATCTTAGTTAAGAAGTGTGGTGACATTATTAAGGATATAATTTGAAATCAAAATTATTAAAATGTCCTCCTTCCCTTATTTTATCACCAACAATCTGTGTATTACGTATCATCACAAAGAACCCAACCCAGAACCACAATTGCTCTAACGCCGCCGCCACACAACCCATGGCCACATCCCCACTCATCAAAACACTACCATCATCACTCCCTCGCAATTTCCTATTAACACAACACAATCACACACACACACACACACACACACACACACACATATATATATATTGGAAGAATCAATCATCACATGGTGGCCACAAAATTATTTTTTCCAAAACCTTCTTTCATTCAAATAAATTAGTGAGCTTGTTTTAAGAAGTTTGTTAAAAGTTAACTTTTTAAGTTTTTTTTGAATTTTTTGAAAAAATGGGTAAAAAAAATAAGAAGTGATATGACCTAAAATAATTAACTTTTAGCCAAGTTCTCAAATTATAATTGTTGTAATGCTCACAAGATTCCAACCAAGACAAAAGAGAGTAATTAGTTTGAACTTTATAATTGAAGACATATTCCAGTAGAAGTACTTCAGTCAAAGCTTCATAATGCAAATAACAAAATAATTTGACAAAATTAATAACATTGACAGGTTTACTGGAAGAAGAAAAAAATTATATATATACATACAAAAAATTATATATATAATACGACAATGGGCCTCATGTTTTCTTCAAAAATTACATTGCCTTGTGAATCAAATCTACAATCTTCGTTGTTGAAAGGGTTGTACGCTTGAAGATGATGATGGTTGCTTTGGAGCAGGCATAAAGTGGATGTCTTGGGTTAGAAAGGAAACAGTGCAAAGGGGTTGAATTATTGTCGGGAGTTATTCTGGTATGTTAGAAGGGGTGTGTAGTTCAATTTTAGAGAGAGAAAGTTATGGTGATAATGGCATATGAAGAAAATTGAGAATAAAAATAAAGGTAATATTGACTTGTGCAAAAATCATTATCAGAGATAAATTTTGCACTTTACCTCAAAACACAAGTATGTTATGTGTATATTTCTAAACTTGATGGAGGTAACGTATATTTGAACTAAACGATAAAGGGATAAAATGTAATTAATCCTTTTTATTTATTTTTTTTATAGGATCGATTATGGGTTGATTTTTATGAGTATTTTTTTTATTTAAAGAGAAAATTATTGCAAAGTCTAATCTAACAATTGTTTAATACATTAGGCCCAATGAATATTTTTTTGCTGGTGAGAAACCCACATTTTATGAAATAGTTTGGTGAGAAGTCCTTTGGTTGTTTTGGATGTTTAATTTTTTCCTATATGTTTAATTTTTTCGCTTATCTGTTCAAATTTTATCTGTCTAATCTTTTATTTGTATATTTTTTTTATCTGTACAAATAGTAGAAATTGATCCTATCTATGTAATGTAGTGAGAGAGTAGAGAGAGAGAAACAATCACTTCTTCAAATCTCATCATCCTATTTGAATTTTTTTTTCCTTTCTGACTTTCTTTATGTCTCTCTTTCTCTCTATACATACATATACAGATTTGCTAGTGTACCGATCTACCCTACTTTTTTTCTTCTCAGATCTGCCAGTATACAGATCTTCGTTCGCCAAAAACTTCTTTGTAGCAGTGGTGGATGTGACTCATGCCGTCGAAGGAGATCCAAAGCTTCACACGAGAGAGTAGAGGTAAAAAGAGACCTCGTCTTGGAAACAACAGTCGGGACGGAAGGTTAAGAGAGGAGGAGCATTGTTAGAGACAATAGCGACGTAGTGAGTTAAGAGCTTGCGATAGTCAGAAGGGTTATCTAGCCTAAGCAGAAATGACATGGCGCCGTCACCACTACAACAGAGGCGTTGGCATCCTTGGCAACGACACTCGGGCAACGGTGGAGATGGTGGAATCAAAGAGATGATGGTATCAGCAAGAGTGCGACCGTAGTTGTCGAATAGCCTCCATAGAACCTCTGGTACTTTCCTCTTCCGCTTCTGTCATGACCCCGAACCCGCCCCTATGGGTGAAGGACATAACCGGCCAGTAATCCTGTGATTACCTATGGCCTCAATCAAAAATAGATATAACTCAATAGAGTAAAAGGGCCAAATGGAAGCAATAAAAAAAAACTTTGTCTATAGAGTCGTGCTTATATGCACTTCAAAGCAAACAATACTCATATGCGTTAATAACCCACCTCAAAAGTACTGTAACAAAAACTTCTTTACAGACAGGATCATCAAAACTGAGTCAACCCATAACAGACTATATACAAATATACACAAAGTCCTTGCCAACAAGACAACATGATTACATAACAAAGTGGCAAGGATGGGTCTCGTGCGTGAGACACAAGGCTGACTCCTCAAAACTCATGTTGTTCCTGGCAGACTTCACTGGGGCTGGGTTTGGACTCCTCTTGGCTCACCTACAAACACATGAATGAGCGTGAGCGATAGTCCAGTGAATAATATCTAATACAGAAGTTACATAAGCAATATGTAGAACAACATGCTCCAAACGGCCTTGGGCCCAATTCATATTTTTATTTACCATATACATAACTATACCAAATTTAAATCAGGTAACTGTAGTTCCAAACATACTGGCCTTTGGCCCATTTATATTCTCATTCATGTCAAAACGGCCTTCGGCCCATTCATTTATATCAAAACGACCTTTGGTCCATTCATTTCATTCAAAACGACCTTTGGTCCATTCATTTCCTGTCAAAACGACCTTTGGTCCATTCATTTCATTCAAAACGACCTTTGGTCCATTCATTCATTCAAAACGACCTTTGGTCCATTTATTTCATTCAAAATGACCTTTGTTCCATTCATTCATTCAAAACGACCTTTGGTCCATTCATTTCATTCAAAACGACCTTTGGTCCATTCATTTCTTATCAAAACGACCTTTGGTCCATTCATTCATTCATGTGTGTCTTTTGTCCACAATCCCAACTAGCAATTCATAAAGCTTATAAGGGAATAATCAATTGAACATTTACAAGCATTCGATTATCGATATTACTCACAGTGATCGGCTTATGGATTTGCTCTGGAGCTTAACCCTACACATTTCATGAACACAAAAGGGTCACTAACAGTTCAATCCGTTCTTTAATTCACATACTTCTCATTAGGCCTTATTCTTATCCTATTAACTCATTTACAATGCTTAACACATGCCTAAGAGTGCTTACAAGTGAAAGAGAACGGAAAACAGAACAAAAAATGCAAAAATAGGATTTCAGAAAGCAGGGTCCCCGCTCGAGCGGACCCTTAAGTCTGCAAAAGTACTGGTTGCCTTCAATTCCCGTTCGAGCGTGAACTCGGCCGCTCGAGCGGATATCCTGTCTACATAGCTCCCCGCTCGAGCATCAACTTCCCCGCTCGAGCGGGCACCATGTCTGCAGAAAATGCTGGGAGCTCGATTTCTCCGCTCGAGCGACACTTCCCCCGCTCGAGCGGACGTCCAAAATTCTGGGTTTTCCAGAACACTCCCTTGAGTTCAAACTCGACATTCAACCAATTTTTCTTGCATATTAAGGCCCCAATCTCACATATATTTGTACTAACATGCCATAGACACCAAAACACATCACAATGGGGCTCAATTTCTTGTATTACTTACATGCATGTCTCAAATTGTGTCCAACTCAACACCAACATGTTTAAATTCAACATTCAAGACTTATACTTCCAAGATTTGTACATGCATGTGGGAGATGCTCATCATTCTCAACTTAGATGGCACAAATGATGATTATAACAGGAGCTTCAATTGAAATTACACATGGATTATACATCTTCATGCTCAAACATGCAAATTCAAGGTACTTTCTTGCATGCATGCATATATTAAACTTCAATTCAACAAATCCAACACAATTTCAGTCCAATCTTACTCTTGATCATCAAATTAGCTTGGATACACAAAATTACAAACTATAATTCAAGAATTACTCACCTAGAAGCTTTGATCCTCTAAGCTCTAGTCAATTCTTGAGCTAAACCCCCAAAATTTCCAAGCTTCAAGCTAAAATGCACAATTCTCCTCCTTTCTCTCACTATGGCCGGCCTCTCTCTCACTCTCAATTATCTAACTCAAATTTTGAGTTTAAGAGAGCCAAAGGAGGATGCAATGCTAATATACAACAAGCCCCACTAACAAATATTTTGATATAAAATAATAGGGCACTCAATTTATCAATTTAATCAGTTTAAATTGACCAGAATCAATTTTTAATTAAATTTCACCGTAGGCTCTAAAAATTATGCCAATCACAATGGCGTAATCAATTCTGGGTTATGTGGCCGTTAAGGCCCTCAATTTAATTCCCGAAGCGGATTATTCAAACAGATATTCCTACGGTGAACAGATAGAATTCCAAAATCACATATATCCACATAATGGCACACAAAATCATATCACAACATATAATCACATACATATTAGGGACCAATTAACATAATACAGAACAGGGGTATCACAGGTTCTTTGCCATTTTTGAGACAGAGAGGGTCTAATTACTGCGGCATTTTTCGGTGGTCCACTTCACCATCAACGATGTTGCCACCTCCACCAACGCCGCTCTGATAATGCAGCTGGGCTACAATGGTGTTTTCGTCGGGTCTAGGGTTTGGAGAGAGAGAGAGAGAGAGAAGTAGAGGTGGAGGTGGAGGTAGAGGTAGAGGTAGAAAGAGGGTTTAAAGGGAACGAGAGAGAGAAAAAGAGAAAAAAATAGTTTGAAGAAATAGACAAACAACATTAATTTCAATAGATCTGTATGAATGAGTATTTTCATCATTTCGTAAAAACTTGTCCTTATAGACATGATATTTTAGTGTGTAGACCTTTGGGAAACTAAAATTCAAATTTAAATTTATCACCTGAGTGTTCTTATTTAAATTTAATTTTTTTAATAATGATACATACCAAAGATCTTAAAAAATAATGGGTTATTCCTACCATATCTCAGTTAGTCTAAAGTTTAAACCCCTTTTTTTTCTTATAATGAGGACACCCATTGAAAAGTTATTAGAAAAATCATTGGCATCGGAAAAATTTCCAGTGGTGGTAACTAACGGCAATAGTGAGTGGCAATAAATTGAACAAATATGTGACACATATACAAATAGTTAGACTTTTAAACACATGTATAGATAAGTGACATATGAACAGATTATTTGCACATATAGGTGACACGTGTACAAATAAGTGACATTTGAATAGATAAATAGACAGATAAAGTTTGATCAAATAGATATTCTTTTGAACAAATAATGTCATTTTGGAAACCAAAAAAAAAAAAAAAAAGCTTCAGTATTGGCCCAAGAATTTCATAAATGGACTTTTAACTTGAGTGACCCAAAATAATAGCTCATTGAAATTAGGAGTGGATGTCGTGTCGTGTCGTATTAGATATGTTCGTATTGTATCATTTTGGATTCATATTAGAATTACCTCAACATTAATTCAAATCGCTTATTATTTCATATCGTGTCATTTTCAGTCCTAGTCCAATTTTTATCCTTTTAACATGTTATGTCAAAAAAAAAAAAAAAAAAAAATCTATCAACTAAAAAAATCAAGTGTATAAAAACTTATTTTTTTCGTCTCAAGTTAAATTCAATACAACTAATTTCTATTTAATAAAATTATTCATAAGAATATTTGATTTAATATAGCGACCCCGGTCTTTTCCCATTTTGATTATTGTATCCGGACTTAGATTCCGTAGATTCTATCTTTGTGTAATTGTTGTTGTCGTCCTATATTTTCTTATTTGGAGTTATAGGATGGGTTGGGCAGGTTTGGAACAGGTTGGTTGATCTTAGGAACCAAAAAACTAGTTGCCCAGATTTTGGCTTGTCCGCTCGAGCGGGGACTTGTTGTTGCTTGTCCGCTCGAGCGGAAGTTTTGGCGCTCGAGCGGGAAAAACACCCATCCAGTATTTCTAGTGCAGGGTTGGACGCTCGAGCGGGAGTTGGGCCGCTCGAGCGTAAGTGTGTGAGTGCCGCTCGAGCGGGAAGTTGGGCGCTCGAGCGGGGACCTGCTGTGTCGAGATGCTGGGAGCGTGCATCCGCCGCTCGAGCGTGGGATTGTCCGCTCGAGCGGGAGTCTGTGAGTGTCCGCTCGAGCGTAGGTTTGTCCGCTCGAGCGGAGAGTCGGGGTATAAAATCGTATTTTAGCGTTTTTAAAGCAGTTTTTCATCTTTTTTTCAGATTCCAAACCCTAGGTCCGACTTCTCTTTCCCTCTAAACACCTTCTCTCCTAGGATTGATCTAGTTAGGGTGTGTTTTTACCCTAGTTGCTTTACAAAAAGGTAGAGGAGAGTGAGGGCTTTCATTTAATCTGAACAAACTTGGATTTGGAGCACTTTGGAGTTTAGGCTATCATCTTCGTCTCCTTCTTTTTGGATTCTTTCTTCGAGGTAGGGATTTCCTACTCCATTTATACGTTTTAATCCTAAGTGGTGGTATTTTGGTATGTGGGGGTAGTTTGGTAGGGGGGTTTTGGGAGGAACCTTAGGGTTTGTCATAGATTAATTGATATGATTAATTTAAGGGAATATTGTGATATTGGGTTTAATTCATGAGATTGGGGAATTTAGTGATTTAAATGTGTAATTGGGTAGTTTAAATACTTACCTATGAAAATGATGAAATTTCATTGTGTTGTTATATTTATTTCTTGTTTAGAAATAATTGTTTTGGGCTATCGGTGGAGGATAGCCATTGATTGTTGTAGACCTTGCATGCGGCTTAGGTATAACTGAAATTGAGTCATTTATCTGACTGCTGAATTAATACAGAACATTCATGTATTGATTATGTGTTGTATATGGCAAATATTGATTATGTTGCATATGCATTTGGTTTTGGAGGAGATAGGGGATGAACTCCACGGTTTAGGGGAAGATAGGGGATGGACCTCTAAACCGGATTTGTTGGGAGGAGATAGGGGATGGACTCCAGTAGCATCACATATGTGTGTGCTTATTAATAATAGAAATATTTCTATTTGTTGTTGATATGATACATCACCATCATGTGTATCAGTTGGGAAGTATGGAAAGTGGAATTTGATTGAGATTGTTACAACACCAGCATGTGTGTTTATTTTGTTATAAGAAAGGTTTAACCTAATTTGTTATCCTTGTTGAGTTGTTTGGCCAGGTTCTGAGCCATGTCGGTATAAATGGAAAATGTATTATGTCATAGACCATGTGTCATAGACAATATAGACATTCGTGTCATAAAACTGTAAATTGATTATTTTGTGGTAACCATGTATCGGGTGCTACTGCTTTAGTTAATTCTTATGCTTGGTTTAGTATTTCTCTACTGGGCTGTGGCTCACCCTATATGGGAACTTCATTTTCAGGTTCAGGTGGTTCACTACCTCCAAAGACTTAGCTTGTGAGGATTTGGACTCGAAGACTTGCTTTATTTGTTTTATTTGTTTTATTTGAACTATGTAAACATTCAAGCCTAGGGCTTTATTTGTTTTGAGTTAGAACTCATGGAATTGTGTCCAAGTGTTGGCTTGGCAAGATGTAAGCCCGTAGGGCATTTATTTGTTGTTTTATTTCGTAATACTCTGATGATTGAAATAATAACATGTTTTCTATTAATAATGCATGTCATGTTTTATATTTAATGGGCTTAATTTTGAGGGCGTTACATTTAAACTCAATTTTATTTATAAAAATGATATGTTATTATTATTTTTTACGAAATTAACTCAAATAGTAGACAAAATATATTATCTTCAATTATACTTATAATATGGACTTTTTAACTTTCTTAATAACTTTTTGACTTTTTGGCTTTTGTAGTAGATCCCAAACTAGGCCGTTTGGGTTAACCTAAAATAATATACTTTTTTTTTAATTTTTTTTTATTATCTTTTTTAGGTCATATCATCTCTTTACTTTTCTGTATATTTTTTCGTAAAAAAGTCAAAAAGTTATTAAAATAGTCTATTTAACAAAATTTATATTAGTCTTAAAATCTTATTTTATATACTTTTTAACAAATTTGATGGAGTTACATAAAAGATAATATTAAAATATCTAATTAATTGTTCATTATACATGTTATCTGTGTGAATTTTGTATTATATAGAATTGATACTAACCTGACCTATTTAATATTTTGTGATATTAGATTGTATAATATATGTGTCTGTTGGAAATAGTCAACCGTAACATGCCAACTTCGTATATAGTTCAAGTTGTATTGAAAATTTTCATCCTTAATTGAAATGCAACCCATGGCTAGTCTCACAGACCCAAACAATACCTTTCTAGTCCAGATCAAGACTAGATAGAAGCTTATGCTTTTTTTCTTCTTCTTTTTTTTTTTATGGGTAAATTAAATTGACCCCCTTGAAATTTAAAGAAGATACATAAAGTCTCACAATTTTGATATAACTGCATTAGATTCCTTTAAGATTTTACTTCACATTACACTTAATTCACTTTTCATCAAGAATTCGTTAGTCATATGAATGAAAAAAATGATATTGTTATATTACGTTTAAATATATATTTTTTATTATTCATCTTTGTATTTTCATACCGTCTGAATCATTTCCAATCCTCTTTTCTTTTGGGTAAGTTTTTAGATCCCTTTTGTCCTTAATAAAAAGAAAGTCATGATAATTATGCAAAAATTATAAGACTTGCAATATTTTCTCCAAACCTTAAGGTAGGTTAGTGTAATTTATGTTTTTTAAGAAAAAAATTACAAATAAATAGATTGATAAAAAATTAAATTACACCAACTTCCAGTAAGAGTTAGAAAAAAATGCATTAAATCTCACACGATTAACATAATTATATTGAATTTTATTAAGTTTTTAATTCACATAATGATTAATTATCTTTTCATTAGTATTTTGTTAGTCTTACAGATGAAAAAATAATATTGTTATATCTTTAAGTTGAAATATATATTTTATTTTATTTATCCTTATATCTATCCATTATTTATATTAGTTTTGGTTGTTTTAGTTTTATTAATAGAGAAGTTTATATAATTATACAAAACTTGTATGATTTATTATATTTTTTAATAAATTCAATATAATTTAATAATAATAATAGCTCATATCTATTGAGTTATGTGGTCAAGTTTGGAATTAAAAAAAATAAAATTCAACTTGAAGTGATTAAATTAGGCCAAATATCAAGCTAGACTAAATTTTAAATAATACATATATTCTTGTTACATAACACAAATACAGTCTTAACCCGGGTCAGATTAGACCTATATTTGCCTACCCCTCAACTTACAAAAGTTCTTGTGGTTCAATTAGTAATTAATTACATTAGTCTCTGGCCAAGTTTGGTGTTCATCGTGAGAGGGCAATTTGTGTAGCCAAATTGGGCCGAGCTAGGTTGGAGTGGCGGTCAAAGATGTTTTTAGGACCTAGCTACGGGACCTAGCTATAGGACCTAGCTACAGAACCAAGTTATTGGACCTAGCTACGAGACCGAGCTACAAGACCTAGCTACGGGACCAAGTTATTGGACCTAGCTACAGGACCTAGCTACGAGACCGAGCTACAAGACCTAGCTACGGGACCAAGTTATTGGACCTAGCTACGCGGCCTAGCTATGAGAACTAGCCACGGGACCTAGTTACGGGACTTAGCTACTTCCTAGTGGCGGTCAACACTATGGCCGAGCTACCAAGCAAGGTAGTCAAACGGAGAGAAGAGCCGAAGTAACTTGGTTGACCGCAATGTTAGCCGAGGTAAAGATATTAGCCGAGGTAAGGGGGTCAGCCGAGGTAAAGGTGTCAGCCGAGGTAAATGTGTCAGCCGAGGTAAAGGTGTCAGCCGTGGTAAAAAGAGCTTAGCAAGTGGATCGCAAGTGTTAGCTCGGTCCAAGTGTAATGACGGTCACCACGGTCGTAGCGCGCCATAGTTAGCTTGGTCGTAGTATTTGGAGCCAAGGTATGATGGCTTCTCATGGTGGACCTCACTTTGGTTAGCGCGGTCTTAACGCGCCATAGTTAGTTCGGTCCATGTATGAAAAGGGATTGGCAAGTGTTACCACGGTCCAAGTGTGATTAAAGTCACCAGACGGAGTAAAGGTAGTTATCTCGGTCATGGTATTCAGAACCGAGGTATTTGGGCTTCTTGCGGTGGACCTAGCTATCGTTAGCTTGGTCGGGGGTTTACTACGGTTAGCACAGTAGTAAGTAAACACCACAGTTGGAGTATGTCAAACTGAGGTACACGCAGTGAAAGGAAAAACCGAGTTAGCTGGAGCTCGGTCTAGTCTGCGGCTTTAGCATGGTCATGTTAGCTCGGTCGTATTGGAATCTGACCATGGTAAAACCATCTCACTTGATTTAAGCAGTGAGGGGGGTGTTGAAGGATAAGCATTATCTTTCAAGAATGTGATTCCTAGGAGGACTCTACATGAAGGAGTAAGAGTCCTACTAAGATTGTGCCACGCAGAACCTATAAAAGCTCACAACATCACCTATGGAGCGGTTACACAACTTTGATTCCCGAATACACAGAGCTTTTTGTCTATTTGTCTATTTTGCTGACTTAGGCATCGGAGAGGTATCCGGCACACACCCGCCGACTAGCTCACGTTTGTGTTTTCAGGGAGTAAAGCAACGACGTACGGGGGAGGGCAATCTTGATCAACAAGATTATACGAGGACAATATTTCGTGCTCGTACACATCGGATGGTAACCAACTTGCACATGCATCTATTTCTTCTAAGTTAGGTTTAGAGGTCACCATGCCTATAAGTAGCTAGGCAATTAAGCAGGTTTAGAAGTCACCATGCCAATAAGTAGCTAAGCAATTAAACATTACAAATCCAATCAATATATATAGGTAATAATAATATTCTATGAACCACTAATTGGAATTTTGCCTACTTTCGACATTGGGACAACCCTCCACTAATAAAAGGGTTATGGTGCCTTCATTTTCTTTCTATCCAAAATGTCAACTTTTACTTTGAAATCCACCATCCTCCTAATTTGCAATTCAAAATAAATAAATAAACATATACAAATAAAAAAAGGAATAAACTTAGAGCATTGTTATTCAAGAATAAAAGTTATACTCAATTTTTAAGTCCAGTAATATGATAATCAATTAAGATATTAAAGATAACACTTCTTCTCATATTTTCTCTAATCATTGACTAATCATATCACTTACACATCATTGAGTCTAGAAAGTGAGCTTGTATATTATTTTTCAACTTAACATGCTAGAGCATTTTTAATTATTCATTTTTTTCCATCAAATTTAATTTTAATAAAAAAAAAAAGTGTTCAAAACCTAGATTTGGGGAGGGGGATCATAATGGCAGGGGCTAGGGATGGGGTTGCAATAGGGGAAGGGGGTTGTAATGAGGGGGTCATTGTGAGGGATGAGAGCCACTAGTAGGTATAGAAGTTGGAAAGTGGAGTCACAACAGGGGATGGAGGTTGTTAGTAGAGTGGGCAATGATAAAAGGTTGGTGGTCGAAAGGTGGCGATAGCGGAAATCAAAGGTGGGAGTTGACTAATCAATTTAGCTAGTCTTTAACAACTAATAAAATGTAACTAGTCAAATTGACAATATGCAAAATTTCAATCCATTTAGAGTTTTGTTGGAGTCGGAAAAAAACGTTAAGGGTTAGTTATTTTAATTAATAAATCTCATTGGAAGAGTCTTGGAGTTACTCTTAGGAGATAAATTAGAAATTTATATTTTGAGTATGGTACAATTGGAAATTAGGTGGAGTTACTCTTAGGAGATAAATTAGAAATTTATATTTTGAGTATGGTACAATTGGAAATTAGGTGCAATGAAATGTTTTTTGTGGCGCAACCACCTATTAAATTGAGGTGGGGTGGGGTGGGGTGGGGTGGGGTGGGGGAGGGGGGGCAGTGGTTGGTTGGTTGGTTGGAGAACTTTTCATTATGATTTTTCTTAGTAAAAGTTGAACAGATTATAGATATGATATTGTCTATTGCAAAACAGTCTAGAAGAGAAAAAATTTTAAAAACAAAGGAAAAAAAAAAAAAGAAAAAAGAAAAAGAAGAGCTTTGGCACAAGGTAATTGTGGAGGTGGAAAATTGAGGGCAAGAATTGAAGGAATTCTGATCCTGTGTAGTGTATTGCCTGTATTGCACTATGTAATATTTCAGAACTTCATTATTTTGAGGCAAAATTTAAAAGGAAAAGGCAAGTTCTTTTCTTTCATTTTCTTTATTATTTTTTTAAACTTTTGTCCCAAAACACATTATTTTAGGACATTACAATGTATATTATAGACAATATACTATAAAGGATCTGAATTCGACTTGAAGTTGCAATATCTACTAGAAGTTATTTGATGACCTTGAAACAATATTTCATATCATTCATCACTTGACACAAGTTAAGTTACTCCCAAAAAATTTAACAAAAATTATTAAATCTTATTATTTTAATCAATAAATATTAAATTAGAGCACCATATAAACTTATCTTAGACACACCAAATAATTTTGCCAAGCACTACACCTCTACCATAGCTCCACTAAATACTTGGCTTAATCAAAGCCATGAATTAGCCAAATGTGTGCTCAGCACACTGAGACATGTTATGGCAATAGGTTAAAATAATTCAAAAAAATTAAAAAATTACTATGAGAAAATTAATTTTTTTCTTTACTTTTTGTATGTTTTTTAGTAAAAGGATAATTCTATTTGCACACTATACAAGTTTTTAGTACACTCCACAAATGTTTTCGGATATAAATTTTTGAACAAATATCATATGTTCGGATTTAAATATATGAACATAAAGCAGTTGTTCAGATATAAATAATTGAACAGACTATATATTTGAACAATTTATTTTTGTTTATAACTTAAATCTGAACATTTGATATTTGTTCAGAAATTTATATCCAAACATATTTGTGATATGTATTGAGAGTTTGTATGATGTGCAAATAGCATTTCCCTTAGCAAAAAGTCAAAAAATTAATTAAAATAATCAATTTCTAAAATAACCCTAAAAGGCTACCGTGCAAAAAATATGGAGACACATAGAGACCCACATAACTTTGTTTTATCCTTATATTTCCGATCAAAATAATATATTTCCCTCCACATATCAACCTGGACCTTGAACATATTCAATAAAAATATTAAAATTGTGTATTAAAGTGTACATATAAACACAAAAAAAAAAAAAGTCTAATTCACATATATATATATATATTTTCCATCGTCTTTTTGTTTTACATATTCGAAAAACAAGGAGTGTGATGTTAATTTATATTCCTAATCATCTAGTCTGTAACTCCAATTTCTAAAGAATCCTCCTTTGTGTTGTCCGATACCATATCCTCATACTTTCGGTCCATCGCGTGGAGTATATATTCCAAACATAATATATGTATATAGTTTAGAAATTATTATATCACGATCCTTTCAATTATTAATAAATATTATTTTATTATTTTTATTTATAAATTCATATATTTTGATTTTTTTAATTTTAAAAATTATACAAATACACTCATGATAGTCTAGTAATAGTCACTAATAGTTGATGGAATATTGGTGTAATTAACCTTATATTTTATGAATAATTATAGAGTTTATGCATATAATATTAATAGCAATGCTAAATTACCGAATTTGGACTTGCCCAAATCTTTTAATTTTGTGCAGTTCAGTCGTCCAACTGGTCATCTGTCAGATGCTGATTGACATGCCGGTTGACAAGGGTGACTCTGGTCATCCGAACGGTCGTCTGGCTTATATAATCCGAGCTATTTAGGTGAGCTCAAATTCGATGTATCAATCATTTTTCTAATATTAACCAACACTACAACATTTTTTTAGTTTAGTGACATTTGAAAGTGTCACAAAACTATTCTTCTAATGACATTTTTTAGACTTGTGGCATTTTAAACAAGTGTCATTTATACACGTGCCACGATAGATATTAGTGGCACCTTAGTGACACTTGCAAGTGCCACTACACCATCATGGCTAAAAACTTTCAATGACACTTTGATGTCATGATAGACACTGTTTGTGACACTATCAAGCGCCATTAAAAAAAGACTTAGTGGCACTTCAGTGACACTTGTAAATGCCATTACACCATCAAGGTAGATACTATTCGTGACACTTTAATATCATGGTAGATACTATTCGTGATGCTATTAAGTGCCATTAAAGAAGACGTACAATCTAAAAAATGCCACTATATGGATTTCTAATGGCGCTTGTTATGCCACAATTGATATTTTTAACAACTTCATAAATGCCACTAAATCCAATTCATTTGTGCCATTAAATGGATATAAGTGTCATTGGAGCTTATTCTAGTGACACTTTGCAAAACTACTACCACTACTACAAAATGCCACTTATATGTTCTTTTCATTGACACTTTAAAAAGCCACAACTAAGCATGCATAAATACCTGTAAAAATTGAATCGATTTTATAAACAATTGAATATAAATTGCCACATCCTATATTAATTTGACATCCATTCATCCTGTAATATATTCATAAGAATAAACAAATATTACCACCATAGGATCATCACATCAAAAAAAAAAAAAAATCAAACCACAATCATTTTTTCTCTAAAAATATAAATTTATTTATATTGCAATAAAAATCATAATCAAAATTATAAAATATTCTACCACACTAACAAAGTTAAAGCAAAAAAAATTTAAAAGAAAATTATTCCAACCATAAGTTCTGAAAAGCCATAATGATATCCATCTTCCAGAGAGACATTATCAAAACAAATTCAGCTCCCAAATTCTCAACCTTGCTTGTATAAATATTCTTGGTTTGCGTCCATAAATTGCGAAATCTGCATCCAAAAGATAAACATATAAACTATATTAAGTTAATATAAATTTGTTAATGAAATTAGTATTTACGAAAGAAATATACCACAAATGGAGCAGGCTAAGCGACATGAGCTCTAATAGCTTATCCAATTGTTTTGACAACTCCATATGATCGGATCAAGGTCTCATTAGGTTTGACTGGCACTTGAACATGTACCTCCCAATAGTCAGGTCCTAATTCTTCTCCTTCTACTTCTTTAGATGGGTCTCTGCTTTTAAGTACTCCGATTGCAACTGTTTCTGTTGGCCTAATGATACTTTTTAGAACAACTATATCTCCCACCTGTAAATTAAGATTTAACTACTTAGGTAATTATACATTTACAATTAATGAATAATATTTAAAAAACAAATTAGTACAAAGTGTCAGAGTGAAGATGATCACAACTGAAAGTGATATGCATTTCTCTAGTAGATAACCAAGCCACGTGATTTAATCACTGAATTGGCTCACCACACTACAACAAATTATATAAAAGTAACAACCGTAAGTCTTTAGACAATATCAAACAATAGCTTAAAAAATCAATAACAACCAAAGGCACCAATCAACAACAATCAAAACTATGCCCATTATGAATATCAGGATCCCCTAAACTCAACAATGTAAATCAAATGTAATTGTGAAAACTGACAATCAACTAATTACTTTCAAGTAATATTTTGAGGGAATCAGAAAGAGCCCCTGCGGTAATAAGTGATTGAGAGATGTCTTGTTGAAGCTTCACAAGAAAATTATAAAAAAAATTTAAAAAAAAAAAAGCACAAGCTTCGTTATGTCATGGTTTTAACTATGTAGCACATTTTGTCTAGATTTAAACGATGGAATTTAGGTCCACAATATTCATTCCTTGGTTAATTGTAAGACAAGTTTTGCATGCTATTCTAAAATAAAGCTTGAAGTAATGTGATATATATGATTAGCTCCTAGTGGATACCTGAGTAAGAGAGGCATCTTGTATCGATGACAAGGACCATACTTGATGTCAAGCTACCATATCAAGAGGACTAGAAGCTGTTGCCATCTAACCAAATTTGAACTAATTAATTTTACAAACACGCACACATAGATATATGTATGTATATATATATGTATAGGAAAACATTAATAAAAGTACATTTAATTCTTGTTACGAGATGCCAAGAGACAAAACGGGTCAGTATACAAGTATACTGGTATGAGTACAAGATGTGACACCCACGTGTCCACCAAACACAAACAAAAGTACATTTAATTCTTGTTACGGGACAAGACAAATAGTTCCACCCACACCGAGACGAAGTATAGTTTCCCGCGATACGGTGGCATTTAGTTTCTTGCCGTACACAACTAAATATAAATTGAGTATATAAAAAAAATAACGAAAATAAAAATAAATATGGTGGTGGGTCAGCCCTGAATAAAAAGAGCTAGTAAGACCACCATTCTACAAAAAATAAAGTTTGCATAATTTAATTATAAGTAAATTACTGAAGAAGTACAAAAATACACCATTTCATGCTTAAATCATTCGAATTGACCAAAACTCAAAGAACAAAAGTTGTATAGAATCAATTTCCTAAAAGGCAGCACTAACGAATTTAGTATAAACTGAACAAGTTGAGAGAAAAACTTGATAGAAGAACCTAGACGAAATTCGGCCAAAAAATCTCAAGCTGAAAATGAAAAGAAACTGCCCTAAGATGGTTTTTTCCGAAAAAGTAAAAAACATGAAAAGTGTTCAGAATAATGTTTTACTTTGGTTTATAAGGAATCAATAAAAATAAGCTCGTTTCGTGGGTTCAAACAGCATCTAAAATCTGCATTGCTAAAATGAACAAAAACTATTGTAACTAAGATCATCTGATTACAAGTTCTAATCGACATTTTTAGTAAAAATTTAAAATATAAAAGTTGTCTAGAATTACGTATACATGCCTCTGCCCAAATTTCATAATTTATTGAGGTTGTTTACTATTTTTTGAGATGTACAAATCAAAGCAATTCAAACTATACCAATAAGTTCGTATGTAATTCTTTGTATCTTAATTTCACCACTTTGGCCCTTCACTTCTGACCTACACATATATCCTATGTGCCTCCCGTATACCTAACACCGCTCCGAAGCCAAATTTGCATGGGGATATTGTCCCAAGTTTGACCTACAGTCCCCGGACGGTTAGCATATACGTACACACGTAAATCAAAGCACTCGTCTACTCCTGAGAACTAGGGTGCAACTCGGGCTAGTTCGGTCGGGTTAAGAGGTTGCCCAATCCCAGCCCAAGTTGTGCTGAGATCTGCCCAGACCCGTCCAAGCCCGAATTGTAAGCCGAGGTTGCCTGCCGAAGCCCGACCCAAGTTAAACCCGAATTGCCCCGATTGTATTTTTTATTTTTATTTTTTTTGTAGCTACATTATTAAATTATTAAAATTTGACACTATTTACATTTTTTTATATATAGAAAATCATTAATACCATCAAAATAAATAATTTATATAATGTAAGAGAGATGCTGCTATAGTAGTCTTTACAATTTATGAGTGAAAATAAAAAAAGAGTAAAATTTTATGTTATTTGTATATATAATATATATTCAATATGATTTAATAATCTAAATTACTTTAATATCATGTAATGGCTAATAATTTGTATTTATATTTAATATTTTTATATATCTGTATATGTATAATTCGGGTTTCGGGTTGCTCGGGTTATTTGATATCTTTACCCAAGCCTGTCCAAATTTAATTTGGGTTTATGAATTTTTGCCCAAGCCCATACCGAATTTGAAAATATCTTGTCCCAGCCCTAAAAAAATTCGGGTTGGGTTCAGGTTGCTTGGGTTGAGCCCGCCCAAGTTGCACTCCTACTGAGAACGAGGCAACAATATATATATACACAATCCCTCATCTACTCATGAGAACAAACATAACAATGCCGAGCCTAAGGCATTCAAATAAATCTCATAATCTTCACTTTTTTTATATACACTTTTTCTCACCAGCACTCAAATAAAACAACAATGCATAGAGGTATGGTGGAGTATTCGGAATTTATCTATGGGTTCCTAATCTATTTTAATTTCATATATCCATGAGTATGATTACAACCATAAAATAAATACATATAAAACCCCCAAATTTTACATACACAACTAACCAAAATAGTTGAAATCAATCCATCATCTACATGCAAGTTCAATATCAAACCAACATTAAATAAATAAAAACAAAAAAATAAATATAAATCAAGAAAAGT
Organism: Camellia granthamiana; assembly: GCA_036172215.1. Taxonomy (NCBI): domain Eukaryota; kingdom Viridiplantae; phylum Streptophyta; class Magnoliopsida; order Ericales; family Theaceae; genus Camellia; species Camellia granthamiana. The sequence continues at coordinate 113,302,279 of CM069910.1, forward strand.
GGGTTTTGCACTCACAATTATTTTTTTGAAGATCAAGAAATACTTAGAGAATTAATGAAATCACCAAAATTAACCCTTTCTTGTTTTCTCTCATCTTTCTCGAAACTCCCTCGGCTCTCTTTCTCTCTCGGTTCTCTCTCTCTTTCTCTCGGCTTTCTCTCCCGCCCTCTCTTTTTTGTTTTTTGTTTTGTTCACACAGGCACAACCTCTCTCTCTCTCTCTCTCTCTCTCTCTCTCTCTCTCTCTCTCTCTCTCTCTCTCTCTCTCTCTCTCTCTCTTTGCCTCTTATGCTGATAACCTAATAATGGTTATATTTTATTTTATTATATAAATACAACATATATAAACATGCTATATCATATCAATATATATAATACCTTTTTATATATATGAAAAACATATAAATATTCAGATTAATTATATATAATTAAATATCACATTAAATTAATTAACAACAATGCTGGGGACCCCCAGTGGGGGGTGACCCCCAGCACCCCCACCTCCACGTGGGGGCTGCAAGTAGAAGACCAAAAAAAAAAAATATGGACCAATCAAAAAATAGTGGGAGTGGTGGGGCTCACCCCCACTGGGGGTCTGCGGCATTTTCCATTAATTAAATACCACATTAAATTCTTATGCACCCACACAATTAATAAAGCCAAAAAAAAATTAAAGTAATAATAATAATAAATAATGATTTAAGAAAAATTAGGATCGCTACAAGTAGTGTACCAAAACTTTATTTATTTATTTATAAATAAATTTTTTCACAATTTAAATAATAAATTAATATTATTTTTTATCTTTATATTTTTAAGTAGATCAATTTTAATTTTTAATTTTGTGTCAATTTGGTCCAATTAATAATACCGTTAGTGTTTTTGACGAAAAATGATCGCTGAATCTGTTCAAATTAACTCACCGAGTTGAGCAAATTTATTATTTTGCCTCTAAGAAAATGACATATGTCACCTATGTGCATATTTGTCATTAAAAAATGCTTTACACTACTAGTCCCTCTATTTTGGCTATTGTGTTATTTTAGCTTTTGTAATTTCAATTGAATCGATTTTAACCTTGAATTTTTTTATTTTGTCTCAAATTGGTGCGATTGATAGCATGTTATATTGAGTTCAATTTATTTTTTTATATTTATTTTATACATTTTAAAAAAATTTGGAAGTATATTGACATTTTTTTTTTTTCAAAAATTGACATTAGATAGCTTGGAAACTTTTTGGTTTAGTGACAATTCTCAAAATGCCATAAAATATTTGTTTATAACACTTTTCACTTAATGTCATAAAAAGTAACTTACATCTGTCTAGTTTAGTGACATTTTTTTAAAAAAATGCCATTACTACTAAACTTTAGTGGCATCTTTTGATAAATGTCATTAAAACAATTTCTTGTGTCATTCTTTTATACAATGCCATTAAATTGATGCTATTAAATCACATTTTTGCTGTAGTGAAGTGGCACTTGTAACGCCTCAAATTTCTAACCCAAATGATAATACAACAATCATGGCTCTTTCAAGGAAAACCGAATATAAATCTCCAAACTTACATTACATGATATAATAGTTCTTCATGCAACAATACATTAATCCAACAACAAGTAAATAAACAAATAAATACCCCCAAGGGTTTACAAGTTTCCAAGGCTTGAGCCTGGTTACACAAAACGGTTATTCAAACCTACACACATACAGCCCTTGGCTTACACACAGAATCACAGCAAAATGAGAGTCTTGTACTCTCAACACACATTTCCTCGCCTTTAGTTAGGTGGCATCACCACATCTTTTCTTGCACAAAAATCCCATAGGGTGAGCATAAAGCCCAGTAGAAAATCCTTAACAAAGTATATACATTTTATACAAGTCTTAAGAGATGAAATGCACATGCCATTCTATGCCCTTTTGAAAGAAAATCACATCTTCATCTTTGAAAACCATCATGCTCAATGATGTCATGCAATTTCAATTCTTCAAAACTAAACAATTCATTTCAAGAGCGGTAAATATGACTTTGGTAATCCCTAGGTCGGTGTCTGCAAGTAGGCTATACAAGTACTACCAATTTGTCATTTTTACCGGTATTAACCGGAAGGCTCGACACCTGTCGCGCGCGGGTTTTCGGTCTTTCACCCTGGACTCTCAGGCCAACTTATTCGATATCATCTACATCACCTATTAAGACTTACCAACGTATTTACCCCAAAACCATTTTATGAAAACTTGTTTCTCAACATTCTTTTCTCAATGGAAGTTTTCAAATCAACTCTCAAAGTTTAATGTAATCAAATGAATTAATATGCCAATAACACAAGATGAATATAAATATTTTTATTCCAATTCATCATCCAAGGAATAAAACAATTCCCTCTTCTCAAGTATTCTCAACAATTAGTTATTTCAAGACTATTTCAACGTTTTGAACAATAATTTCCAAAACGAACAATAATTCTCATATTCCCTGAAATTCATAATTTATATAAATATAAATAAAAATTTTTCCAAAGATCTATTTATTTTGACACACAAAATAAATATAACAATATCATTCATGGATTTTCAGTCTCTTAAAAAAATTCCCAAATTCTAGGTTTTCTTATCAAAACTATACAACTCAAATCTTTTGAAAAGAAAACTTTTCAAAATCATCTTTTCTTCAATCAACGAAAATAAAAACCTATAAGATCATTTTAAAAGAACTAGAGACAAACCCACTTTCAAAATCGCTCAACTTCTTGAATCAACAATCAATTTTCAAAGCTATCGAAAGATGATTTCGAAAATCATATAGATCTTGCAAAAATATATATATAACTCTAAGAAAATCTCTACCTCAAGTTTTGAAGAAGAAATGAGATGAAACCCCAAAATTTACAGTGTCGAAACTTGATCTCCACCGCACACAATGAAGCCCTCGAGAAGTTACATAACTTTGATGAAGAACTTTGGTCTAACTCCCAACGGATCTTGAGAAACCAAGGTTTTGATCCAATTTGGTGTAGGGAAATGTAGAGAGAAGGGAGAGGAAATATTTTTAGAGAGAGAGATATACAAAAGTGATTTGAAATATCAGATTTATGAATTGATATAACATGGTCCGTTCGAGCGTGGAAAGCCCCGCTTGAGCGTCGAATACACATTCCCAGTACTTTTGCAGACAGGTCAAACTTCTGGAACCAAACATTCTCTACTCGAGCGCATAAACGGCCGCTCGAGCGGACAAGCAACTTCGAATGCATTTTGCATTTTTGCTTCGGGGGCGCTGCCCCTCGACCCCGCCAGGGCGCTGCCCTTGGACTCGCCAAGGGGTGCTGCCCCCTGGACCCCCGCGAGCTGACCGGGCAGCTCAATCCCTGACCTGCCCAGTCGAAGTGGCAAAACATGAAAGAAGGGTCGAAACAGGGATCGCTACAGCACTTTTTCACTAGAGCCTTGTATGTTTGTGGCTCTGTGACATTTTTCTAAAATATGCCACAAAATATTCTTTTTGTGACATTTTTTAAAAACATGCCACTAGTGTAGTGTCACTAAAATGTGTTTTTATTGTAGTGCAATAAATTGGCCAATTTTGTTTGATATGGGATAAAGCAATCTTGATTTTTGTTTTCCTTGGACTTGGAGGAGGGAAAATATGTCATGTGACTATTATGTGATTATTTTGAATGTACGATGCAATTTCGGTCATAATATTATATTTCAATTAGAAAATGTTATATGATGTTTAGACAGTATGATCAGGAAACAATAACTCATATAACATAAAGAAACCTTACAATTTTGTTCATATAGTTCCATTACTATTAATGGGTGGCTTTGTGAAATCTCAAATTTTTCAGTGTAATGGTTTTTTGAAAAATAATTCATTCACTGGATTTAAGTTTGCTTGAATTGTTCGAATTTATGAATGTCAGTCGACAGTCCGGATGACCTCTTGGACGACCATCCGGAGGACCAGTGCAATTCTTGTCAACTGCGACTGTCACTCTTGTTGCTAGATGACTAACCGGACGACTGGTATGCACAAATTTAAAAGTATTACTGTGATTTTTTATTGTGTTGTATGAATAAAGACATTTTCCTTATACAATGATACCATATTTTAAAAAAAAATAATTATATATGTGTCGTTAATAAGAATTCTTAAAACATTGATTAAAATACATGTGAAAAAAATATTGATTAAACAAAATTTAAAAGCATTTTACATATTTCACATTTTTTTTATGATATACTTTTCATAAAAAAATGTATAATTGTTTGAGAGATTTGGTTAGATCTCCAATATAACATTTTATTAGCATAAAGAGACAAGAAAAATGTTTCATAGTGCAAGTGCTCCAAATTTTCGGAGATCATTTTTAGACCAAAATGCCCTTAACACTAATAATTAGCAGTGTTTTGTTATTTATAGCGACCCCGGTCTTTTCCCATTTGATTATTGTATCCGGGCTTATGTTCCGCGGATTCTATTGTCATATTATTGTTGTTGTTGTCCTTTAATTCCTTATTCTTGGGTTATAGGATGTGTTTTGGACAGGTTAATTACAGGTTGGTTGAACTTAGAACCAAAAGTAAATGCCCAGATTTTTGGCCTGTACGCTCGAGCGGAGATTTTTACGCTCGAGCGGGGGACTTTTGTCTGCTGTCCGCTCGAGCGGGAGTTTGGGCGCTCGAGCGGGGAATACACCCATCCAGTATTTTTCCTATGCAGTGGTGGACGCTCGAGCGGGAATTGGCCCGCTCGAGCGGAAGTGTGTGAGTGACGCTCGAGCGTGGAGTTGTCCGCTCGAGCGGGGGACCTGGTATGTCGAGATGCTGGGAGCGTGCATTCGCTGCTCGAGCGGGGGAATTGTCCGCTCGAGCGGGAGTCTGTGAGTGTCCGCTCGAGCGTAGGTTTGTCCGCTCGAGCGGAGAAGAGACGGGGTATAAAATCGTATTTTTGCGTTTTTAAAGCAGTTTTTCATCTTCTCTTCAGATTCCAAACCCTAGGTCCGACTTCTCTTTCCCTCTACACATCTTCTCCCTTAGGTTTGATCTATTTAGGGTGTGTTTCTACCCTAGTTACTTTATTAAAAAGGTAGAGGAGAGTGAGGGCTACATTTTAATCTGAACATTCTTGGATTTGGAGCACTTTGGAGTTTGGGTCATCATCTCCATCTTCTTTATTCGGGTTAATTTCTTCGAGGTAGGGATTTCCTACTCCATCTTATAGATTTTAATCCTAAGTTTTGGTATTTTCGATATGTTGGGGTTGTTGGGTAATATTGAGAAAAGCTAGGGTTCGCGTTATAATTTAAAGAGCCCTAATCGTTATTATAAAATTAATTCGTATAATTAATTTTGGGAAAAGTATGGGAATTGGTTTAATCCATAATATTGAGGATTTTGTTGATTAATTGGCGTAGTTAGATAATTTAAATCACTCGCCTATTGAATTGTAGATGCATTTATTTCCTGCTTAGAGATAACTGTTTTGGGCTATCGGTGGAGGATAGTCATGATTGTTGTAGACATTGCATGTGGATTAGGCAAAATTGAAACTAATCACTTGATTAAGTTGTTGAGTATAAAGGGTTGGAACAATACATTAACTTTATGTATTTTGTGTATATGACTTTGTGTTTATATGCATTACTTGTGTATGGGAGGAGATAGGGGATGTACTCCACGGTTTAGGGGAAGATGGGGGATGTACCTCTAAACCGGTTAATGTTTAGGGGAAGATGGGGGATGCACCTCTAAACCGGTTAATGTTTATGGGAAGATAGGGGATGAACCCAGGGTTGCAGCTCATATGCTCGCCTATTGCAGAGATACAGCTCATATGCTTATCTATTGAAGTGTGGTACAGCTCATATGCTTGTCCACTGAAGTGTTTGGTTTGTTTGATTTGATATAGCACTAAAATGTATATCATCATCTGTTTGTGAAGTACGGAAGTAGTTTATGTGATATCGGTACAACACTAACATGTGTACCCATTATGTTATAAGAAAGGTTTAACTTGATTTGTTATTCCTGTTGAATTGGAAATATTGTTAATTCCTGTTGAATTGGAAATATTGTTAATAAGAGATGAAACCCTGTTGAGTTATTTAGCCAGGTTCTGAGCTATGTTTGTATAAATGGAAAGTGAGATGTGTCATAGACATTAGTGTCATGAAATTGTATAATGATGAGACTGATTATTTTGTGTTAACCATCTATCGAATGCTACTGCTTTAGTTAATTTCTATACTTGGTTTAGTATTTCTCTACTGGGCTGTGGCTCACCCTATATGGGAACATCATTTTCAGGTACAGGTGATATGCTACCTCCAAGGACTTAGCTTGGAAGGATATGGAGTTGAAGACTCTGTTTAGATTAGCTGTTTATTCAGTTATTTGCTTTATTTGATGTTACATGTAAACACTCAAGCCAAGGGCTTAATTTGTAAATGAGTTAGTACTCATATTTTTGTGTCCAAGTGTTGGCTTGGAAAGATGTAAGCCCGTAGGGCATTTACTGTTGATGTTACATGTGATGTTTTTCAATAAGAATACTCTGATGAATGGTATAATGCTTAGTTTCCTTTTATTAAGACGCATGTTGATAGTATATAGTATGGGTTTATTTTTGGGGGCGTTACATTATTTTTGGATGATTTTAAAACTTAAAAAATAATAAATTATAATCTAAATGTATGTTTTCTCAAAAAATTCAGATTTTTGAGATTCTCTTATCTGAGATTATTAAACAAGACCTATAAGATGCAAAATTTAATTGTTTTTTTGACTGAATCTACAATATTTGAATAGTGAAATTCATTAATTTGAAACAATGAAATTTACTATTTTAAAAAAGAAAATTTATCCATAAATCCCATATGGGGGAATGTTTATGAACCAATTAGTTCTTTTTGTTTTGGAAAGTTATATTTATTTGATTTGGTGTCATTTGAAATTAAGTGAGTGTCCTTTGATGATTCATTTTTTTTCAATTTTTTGATTCATTTATTGGGATGGGAATGGAAATGTAAGGTGTGGAAGATTGTAATGACTCAAAAAAATAAATAATTAAATAAATAAATAAAATAATGGGAGACTTATTTATAAGTCATTTTTCAGACACTTATGCTAGGCTAAGTCCTATGTAATTTTTTATAGAGTCTCAAGTCTTATTTAGATAGGAATGTATTCCACAAGATCCTATATAAACGTAACGTGACGTGACACTTACATAAATGTAATGTAACGTGACACCTACATAAACGTAACGTAACGTGACACCTATACGTAACGTGACACCTACATAAACGTAACGTAACGTGTCACGTTACATTTCGCAAACTTAATGAGTTTTTATTTTTTTAAATTGAATGTGAAAATATTACTGGTTTATGTTGACGTCACGTTACGTTTCATATAAATATGATCTATGGCAACATTCAATTTTCTATAGGAAATTGAATGTTGCTATAGATCATAGGTGTCACATTACGTTTATGTAGGTGTCACGTTACGTTACGTTTATGTAGATATGATCTATGGTAACATTTAATTTTTTATATAGAAAATTGAATGTTGCCATAGATCATAGGTGTCACGTTACGTTTATGTAGGTGTCACGTTACGTACAGGTGTCACGTTACGTTTATGTAGGTGTCACGTTACTTTACGTTTATATAGATATGATTTATGGTAACATTCAATTTCCTATATATGGTTTTGCTATTATTTATGATATTAATAACTAATATTGAAAGTAAATGTGTCAACAAACTTCCCACAGGACTTATGGGAACATAAGTGTTTTAGTAGAACCATATGTAGCTTTCCAAATAAGACTCATAAATAATTTTTTCAAAAATAAATAAATAAAGGTAGGGAATATATTCTGATAATAGTTTTGTGGTGGAGGATTTATATATATATATATCTATATAATAAGGCAAGAGGGATTTTGAAAATGTCTTAAAATGTATGTGAGATACATTTTAATCCAACGGTTGAGATGAATCCTAAGTGTATATGGATGGTTTAGATCAATGCGTGTTCCCGCCCAACACAGTTCAGTTCATTTGATTTGTCTGTGTATCTAACCTCTGTCTCCCCCATACCCTGTGTCTACCATCTGTCTTCCCATACCCTCTGTCTACCTTCCTTCTCTACCTCCCTCTCTGTCTACCTTCCCTCTCTATTTTCCTCTCTGTCTACCATCTGAATTCCTTGCTCTGTTTTTGTGTTTTTGAGTTATACGGGTGAGTTTTACGTTTGGATTTTGTATTATGGTGTGTGCAGATTTGAGTTATTATGGTGTGTGCAGATTTTATTGGATTACACAGTGCAACAAGAAATTCTGGGTGAGTTAACGTATAGTTAAGAAAGATGATGGATAGGTCTACACCCAGTTTGAGCTATCAAGCTTGGCAGAGAGATCCTGAGGTAATGCTCTTCTTTATCAATGTTGTTTTCCTTTGATTCACTAGAATGAAACCAGTGGCACGTTGTTTTCCTTTGATTCACTAAATTACCATACCATTATTTTTTACCATACCGTTAAATTACCATACAGTGACTGTTTGTTTTCCTTTGATTCACTAAACCATTGGCTAATAATCTTTCTTATAGAAACATTGTAATAACGTTTTTTTTGGGTAAGTATGACATGATTTCTTAGACTTCATAGTTGATCTTAGAGATGGATAATTCTGGATTACACAGTTAAGAATTTATGGGTGAGTTATACACCGTGTGAGTTATACACCGTGTGATATCATGCAAAAGAAATTTCTTTCCAGCTGTAATCCAAATCTGGATTACACAGTTAAGAATTTCTTTCCAGCAGTTAAGAAATTCTAAGAAATTCTGGATTACTTGAATTCAAATTCTGCACAGACCAATCTATAGATATATGGAAAAGTATTTTTAACTTCTTGAATTTTTTTTTTCCTCTCTCAGCTTTTGCCTTCATCAGAGCTCTGACCACTCTCACCGTTGTTCACTCCGGCTGCTCGGCTATTCACTTCGGCTGCTCGACATCCTGCTCGGCTATTCACTTCAACAGACCACTATACTTCTATAATTAGGTATAATCCTCTAAGAAAGTGTTAATAACTCATGCTAAAATAACTCAATCTAAGAGAAAGACAAAGAAATCACACTGGAATATATACAACAATTTGACTTCTTTAATTTTGAAATCACAATGGAACACAAAATCAAATTCTGAGATCAAATTTTGAAATTCTGAAATTCTGAAATCCTGAGAGAAAACCGCAACTGGAGTCAAATTCTGAAATAACAAAATCTGAAATTCTGAAATTTTGACTTCCTGTAGTCATGAAATTCTGAAATCAAATTTGACTTCCTGTTGTTATCAAGTAAAATAATAACAATTTGAACACAATGGAACACAATCATTGTGTTAAAATCTTAACAATCATTCTGTAAATTTGAAAATCTTAACACAATCATAGTCATGAAATTCTCAGTCAATTTTATATATAACAATTTTGTGTTAAAATCTGTGTTTCCATTACTAAAAGGCAGAGTTTATTTAAGTGGAAAATCATAACTTCATCAATGATTTGGCACAATCATTGAAGTGTGAGCTTTGCTCAAATTGAAGAAAAGTATCTTATTGTGTTGAAATATATTTTGAATTTTGAATTATCTACTGTTGGAAAAGTATCAATATGTTGGAAAAGTATTTTGCTAATTCAATATGTTCTTCTTCTAAAATGTTCTATTGAACTGTTGGGTCTTCTTCTTTAATTTTTTTTGCTAATTCAATATGTTCAATAAACCAAAAAACCCAGCAGTTTAGTGTGTTGGTCCATGTCAAAAATGTTCTATTGAACTGCTGGGTTTTTTTGAATGTTTCAACACAGCAGTTCAGACATGAGATTTTTGACATTCAAATGATTTTTGACATGGATCGACTGCATAGTTTTTTTGACATTCAAATGTTTCATCGATTGTAATCTCATGTCTGACCAACACATTCAATATGTTCTATTGAACTGCTGGGTTTTTTTGCTATTTCAATATGTTCTTCTTCTTGAATTTTTTTTTTTCCTATCTCAGCTTTTGCCTTCATCAGAGCTTACTTCGACTGTGGATCACTCTGACCACTCTCACCGTTGTTCACTCCGGCAGCAAAATCGCTTCGGCTGCTCGGCTGGGTTAGTTTATTGCTTTGCCTTCATCAGAGCTTAGTTTTTGTTCTATTAAGACTGAAGAAGAAGAATCATAAATGTGTTAGTTTTTTTTCAAGTTTACTCTGTTTTTTATCAAAAAAAATCAGTTGGCTCTGTTTTTTTTTCTCTCCTCCTTTCTCTCTGTGTGTTGGGCCCATGCTATAGATTTTTTGAATTCCTGCTGTCAGACATGAGATTTTTCAGTGTGTTGGTCCATGTCAAAAATGTTTCATCGATTGCATCCAAACCAAAACACTAGAAAATAAAGACATATAGTATGCATTAAAAGTTTTACATTATAAATATTTTGCTGTGTAAAATACTTTACATCCAAAATAATGTGTGGGGTTTTTAAATAATGAGCACTGTTCTGCATCAATAGCCTTCAGAATATCCAAATCTGATTTTTGTTTTGTTTGGGTTGTGCCTGAGTTTCATTCTAAGGTTTCTTTATTCTGTTCCTTTATTTGCACTCCCCTATGGGAGTTAATAATCTTCGCATAATCCCAAAGCTTGAGAAAATTTCATTGTGCCTATTTGGTTATCTTTTCGTTGAATTGGAATATTTTTGAAGAAGAATTCCCATTAATGCAAGGGATGCCTTTCATGTTTTGCTGATTTATAGAGAAAACTTAAATTTATGGACGTGTATTGAACTTGATAGTAAATCCTTAGAAGAATGATACATGGTATTGACTCTAAAAGAAAGATAGATATATATATATTTGTTCAAAATCTGTTGTGCATTTATAAAATTTTAATTTTTTTTTTTCAAAATCTGTTCTTGAAAATCTGTTTTTCAAACATGGATACTTCTTACAAGTTAATAATTTTGTTATGAGTACAAAATATAAATTAACAATTGTGTTATGAGTACAAATATAAATTAACAGTTTCACAAAATATTAAAATTAATATACATTTTTTGTTAAATTATTTTGTTGTTCAAGTATTTTCCCGCTTTTTGGGCAAAACAAACCAGAGAATTTGTTGTGATCCCTCAAACATGGATGTTCTGATATTTTTTTTTTTTTTTCTTTTTTTTTTCAAAATCTATTGTGCATTTATATAGATTTTTTTCTTTCAAAATCTGCTCTTCAAACAATAGATGCTTCTTACAATGTAATAATTTGTTAAATTAATTAGTTGTTCAATTTTTTTTCCCCACTTTTTGGGCAAAACAACCCAGCCAATTTGTTGTTATCCCTCAAACTTGGATTCTCCTGATATGTTTTATATTTATTTTTATTTTTTAAAATCTGTTGTGCATTTATAAATTTTTCTTTTTTTTTTTTTTTCCCCTTCAAAATTTGTTCTTCAAGCAGGATGCTTCTTACATTTTAATAACGTTATTCTGAGTACATTAAATAAATTACCAGTTTCCAAATAATTTTTTTTGTTAAATTAAGGGTAAATTACAAGCACACCCCTGAGGTTTACTCAAATTATAAATTACTCCCTGTAGTTTTAGAAATTACATTATGCCCTCATTTTATTAATAAATCTTCAAGTTAATTAATAGTTTTTAATAATGTTAAAATTTTATTTCAATTAATAATTCAGATAATTTTATTATGGTATAGATGAACAGTTAGAAATTTCACTTTTCCAATTAAATTTGTTAAATAAAAAATTCTGACAGGAAGGTATTTGTAATTTTTTAAACCACAAGGGACAATTCGTATTTTAAACAAATCTCAGGAGATGTATTTATAATTTATCCTTAAATGAATTAGTTGTTCAACTTTTTCCCACTTTTTAGGCAAAACAATTCTCCTAAGAGTTTGGCCCTGTTTCAGAGGTGTGTTGAACTTTGTTTCCTCCGTGCTTTGAATCTCAAACTTTTTTTTATTTTTTTAGTTTCTTTTTACAAAAATAATTACAACTTCTTTTTAAAAGCTACCCGGTCTTCTTATTTAATATTAATAAAGAGTTTATACACAAAATAAAAAAATAAAAAATGCCTCCAATTTTGAAAATAAATGCAATGAAAATGCCTCTGTTTTGAAAATAAATGCCTCTATTTTGAGAGGATTGAAAATAAACATTCATCTCCAATTTTAATTATATAAATGCCTCTGTTTATGAGAGAGTAAAATAATATTTGTTTATAATTAAAAAAAAGTCCATTAAACCAGTGAATAAAAAACAAGGCAAATATTGATCAATGAACAAATTAAACCAGTGAACAAATTATATTTAGACCAATAATATTATGACACATCATTATGACACATGTGAATATTAATCTCATTCTAAAGAATTTAAATTTGAAATTTTATTTTATAATTTAATAAAGGATGCAAAATTTAAGGAATGAATATTGATCTCATTCAAATTATAATAACATAATTTAAGTAAAAATTCAAATTTGAAATTTTATTTTAAGAATATAAAATTAATTTGTAAACCAATCATATTGTAACACGTATTGACAAAAAATTAAACGAAATAAAAAAAAAATGAGAAAAAATAATTACAACTTTCAACCTTAATGAAATAACAATATTTTGCAATCATTATTTAAAACTTATTATTTAGTGTTGAAAACATGACTTTAGTATTCTTCTTGAATTTTTCTTCTTCGGGTAATTGTTCTTCTTCTTGAATTTTTTTTTTTCCTCTCTCAGCTTTTGCCTTCATCACTTTGGCTGCTCGACTATTCACTTCGGCTGCTCGACATCCTGCTCGGTTAGTTTATTACTTTGATTCTTATTGTTTTTCTTTTGTTATTGCTTTGGTAACGTTTGGCTTTGCTCTAATATTGAGCCAATTCATATATGCGGGTGAATTCTGCATATGATTTCGGCAAGAATTCTGCATATGAATTCTACAGAATTTTGGCTGATCAATCCACCATAAATACCAACGACATGGTTTCAGTTTTAATTTTGATTTTGAAATGGGTTTAAATGATTTCGGTTTTGATTTTGAAATGGGTTTGTATGATTTCGGTTTTGATTTTGAAATAAGTTTTCGAATCTCTATATTTTGGTATTTAAACATTGAGGAAACGTAATAGGTATATGAGTCCCCACCATCACCAAACCTACATTCCACTCCACACCATTATCAAACATGGATTCAAAGCTATCCAATCTGGGTAGAGAGATTTTAAAACATTTTTTTTCTCAGTTTGGGTAGAGAGAAATTATGTCTGCTAATCTTGACCATCTGATCTTAGACCCAGATTGTGTATTTCATTAAAAACTTTAAATTTAATCCTTTGATGGGATTTGGGTATCAGCCTAATTTGTACATAATGACTATTCTTAAATTTAAATCCATAATTTCAAGATCAATAAGTGAAACAAGTGAGTGTGTAAATTTCATTGCACATCTGATTTCAGTTTATGCATTTTGATTTCGGATTTGTATGATTTCGGTTTGTATGTTTGCGGCTCTATATTTTGGGTTCAATTGTATGTTTAATGGGTTTCTATATTTTGAACCCAAACTTATAGAAGTGCCAACACTCTATATTTCGGTTTCTATATTTTGTTTAATGATTTTGGGTTCAATTGTATGCTCAAACTTAATAATAATATATTTTGAACCCAAACTTATTATCAAACAGTTGAACCCAAACTTATTATTATTAGACTTAAATAGTTTGTAATTTTTCCTTTTTCACTTTTTCAAGTCCTCTGTCAACTGAATATGCTCCATTTTAGTAGTCATCTTGGGCATGTAATTGATCATATATATGTATATGCATATCTTAGCTTGGTGACGGGTTGTTGATTTTGCTAAATTTTTAATATATAAATTAGGGAGAGTTGTTATTTTATTTGAGTTTTGTAGAGCATGTAATACAAGCAAAAATGTTACAAGTTCTTTAAGAAAAAAAAATTTAAATATATCTTTTATAACTGCATTTTAATCTTCAAATTATTTACATTGTGCCTTCTGTCAATTTTGATTAAACATTGAGCAGAATTATTGTGAACCAAATTTCTCTCAGAACTATTAAACATTGAGGAAATGTGTCTCTCATCACCAAATTTTTGTCAATTTTTAATCAAAATTATTGTCAACTTTTTTAATCAAAAAAAACATTAAGCAGAAATTGGTTTGGTGTTCAAAAAAAAAAAAAAAGTTAATACACATTGTGTTTACTGTCAACTGTGTATAATAGTTGGTCTGTCAATTATTGTCAATTATTTGAACTAAATTTCATCAAAGAATTAAAAAAACATTATGTGAACCAAATTTCTGTCAATTTTGATTAAACATTAAGCAGAATTATTGTGAACCAAATTTCTCTCAGAATTATTAAACATTGAGGAAATGTCTCTCATCACCAATTTTTTTTTTTTTTTTGGCACCTTTTTAAGGGAGTATAGTATTCTATGTTGTATTTTATTAAATTCTGGTCAATGTATATATGTGTGTATTACTTTAGTTATCTTCATGGAAAAAAAAATGTATTAAACTTACAAGTACTTAACTTAACGCAAGTATTTAACATAATCCGTTTTACTTTGAATCAAATTCACCAAGTAATTAACTTAACCCACAAAAATGTATTTAACATTTTGTTATAAAAAAATGTAGTATATTAAAAATGTAGAATATCACAATATATTAAAAATCTATTTAACATTTTGTAACAAAATTTGTACCATTCAAATATAGTATATTTGTTGTGTGATTATAAAAAGAAAGGGACTATTTTTTGCATTTTTTTTTTTGAATATCTAGAGTTCCTAATTAAAAGAAAAATTTGAAATACTTGGCATTTTAACATTTATGTGTAACATGGCAAGAGAGTTTATGTTTTTTTTTTTTTTTTTTTTGGCACCGTTTTAAGGGAGTATAGTATTCTATGTTGTATTTCAAAAAAATTTGATCAATGTATATATGTGTGTATTACTTTAGTTGTGTTCATGAAAAAAAAAATGTATTAAACTTCCAAGTATTTAACTTAACACAAGTATTTAACATAATCCGTTATAGATATCCTACAAGTATTTAACTTCACCAAGTATTTAACATTTTGTTATAAAAAAAAATAAAAAATAAAAATTGTACCATTCAAATGTAAAAAAAAAAAATTGTACCATTCTAAAAAGAAAGGGACTATTTTTTTTCATTTAATTTTTTTTTTTGAAAGACTTGGCATTTTAACATTTATGTGTAATATGGCAAGAGAGTTTATGTTCCTTTTTTTTTTCCACCTTTTTAAGGGAGTATAATATTTTATGTTGCATTTCAAAAATTCTGGTCAATGCATATGTGTGTATTACTTTATTGCTTATAAAATGGCTTTCTTATGTGGTGAATTTTTTTTTTGGGCATAAATTTATGTTTGGACTTTCCAAGTCATAAATGGTGAACTTTAAAATATTTATGATTATAATGGGTTTTAATTTTGGTTTTAATTTCATCTCTGTAAAATTGAAGTCAGTTAAGAAAGAGAAAAGTTCAAATTCGGACAATTATTGTGCTCGAGTTTTAATTTATCATTTTAATGTGATTGTTAAAAAACATCTATTCTATATGCTGGGTTGACTCAGAAAATGTGAGGTTGATTATGGGTTTCTCAAAGAATGTAGGGAGAGAGAGAGAGAGAGATAGGTTATTATGGCAAGGAACTGTTTGTTTGGAGCTATTTAAAAAGAAATTAAGGGATATTTATTTAGTTGATATTCCTGCAACAAAAAAATTAAACTCACTCAAAAAAAATTAACATTTTATTTGCTGTGTAATATATTTATTTAGTTGTACCATTCAAATGTAATATATTTATTGTGTGATTTTGGTTTTAATTTCATCTTTATAAAATTGAAGTCAGTTGACAAAGAGAAAAGTTCAAATTTAGACCATTTTATTGTGCTACAGTTTTAATTTATCATTTTAATGTGACTGTTAAAAAACATCTATTTGTTATGCTGGTTTGACTCAGAAAATGTGAGTTTGATTATGGGTTTCGCAAAGAATGTAGAGAGAGAGAGAGGAGGTGGGGGAATGGACTGTTTGTTTGGAGCTATTTAAAAAGAAAGTAAGGGTGATTTATTTAGTTGATCTTCCTGCAACAAAAAAATTAAACTCACACTCAGAAAAATTTATTTAACATTTTATTTACTGTGTAATATATTTATTTAGTTGTACCATTCAAATGTAATATTTATTTGCTGTGTGATTCTAATGTATAGATGATAAATATTTTTCATTTAATTTTTTTTGTGAATATCTAGAGTTCCTAATTAAAAGAAAAATTTGAAAGACTTGGCATTTTAACATTTATGTGTAATATGGCAAGAGAGTTTATGTCCTTTTTTTTTCTTTTTTTTTTGCACCTTTTTAAGGGAATATAATATTCTATGTTGTCTTCATGAACACAACATAGAATATTCTATGTGTAATATTCTATTTTTCATTTAACATTCTATGTTTTTTTTTTTTTTTTCCACCTTTTTAAGGGAATATAATTCTGGTCAATCCTTATGTGTGTGCGTATTACTTTAGTTGTCTTCATGAAAAAAAATATGTATTAAACTTACAAGTATTTAACTTAACGCAAGTATTTAACATAAGGATTTTTGTTTTGAATCAAATTCACCGAGTACTTAACTTAACCCAAACAAATGTATTTAACATTTTGTTATTAAAAAAAAATTGTACCATTCTAAATAGAGAAGGCACGTGCCTCTGGTATCTGTTGACCTTTTTCTTTTTCTAAGAAGTTTATATTTTTATTTATTTCTTTTCCTCTTGATTGTAACCCGTTAAGTATTTTCTATTCATGGCAGTTATTTATTTAAATAAAATTTTGAATTTTATTATTCGATTTGGTAGCAACATATTTGGAAATAACATTTCATTGCCAATGAAATCCATGTTAACTTTTATTATTGCTAATTTTTTGTTTCTTTGTGTCTAAAATTTTTAGGTTGAAGTACAACAGTTATGAACAATATCACTATTTTTGGTCAAGTAAGTTTTTTTTCTTCTTTTTTCTCTTCATATAAATTTAAGTACCTCTCTTATAAATTTAAGTACAACAGTTATGGACAATATCACTATTCTAATTATGTTTTTTCCTCATACTTTATAGGTGGATGGGGACTTACACCGAACCGTAATATCTCCTCCCTTTACTAATTTTTTTATTTATGTGTATAAAGTTTTATTTATCACTCTAAAGTTTTTGTATGTATAGGTTCGATTTCTTCAAGAAAGAAATGTTAATATTGTTATTCGCGATGAACGTGACCTTAATGCTATTCGCATTCATGAGGTAAGCCTAAAAGTCACTTGAACATTGGACATGTATTTTCTTATCATTTTAAAAATAATTTATAAATATATTCTACTTATTTTTTACAGGCAAAGGCAAAGGAAAAAGACAAAGCAATATCAAAAGAAATAAAAAAAGCTATTCCTTATGGCAAAGGAAAGGAAAATGCACATCCCATGGTATGGTTTCTCAACAATTTTTAAAAGTTTCTTTTTCGAATATTATATAGATTTTTTTAGGAATTGCGTAGTGTCATATACTATTTTTTATGTACATTTTTCAAAAGTTTCTTTTTCAAAAATTTATTCAATTCTTTTTATTGAATGTAAAATGTTTTTCTGAAGCATGTTAAAGTAAGCATTTGTACAACATGCTAATGCATTTGTATGAACATTAATTTGAATTTTTAATATGTTTGTCTATTTGTATGATAAAAATATGTTGCATTTGTACAATATGTTGCATCTACAACATAGCATAATAAAAATATAATAGAAAAAAACGAAAAAGGAAAATAAGAAGAAAGAACAAATATGTGATAAAAAGGAAACTACATAATATAATTTTTTTTAATTTTTATTTTTCTTATAAGAAATTCTTAAGGAAAGAAGAAAAAGAAAAAAATGCATTTTAATATAACAGAAACAACAAGACATTACACGCTAATATTCACATTTTACGTACTCAATGATCTAATATTTACCTTTTCAACGTACATTTTGTAAAGAGATGGGTAGTGTCTTAAAACCAATAAGTGCGTGCATAGTGAGTTTGCAGTTTTGCATGCTTAATGTGTTTTCAAATTATTTTTCCCTTCCTTTTTAAATTTCATAAATACATGCATTGGTTCTTATATGACTAACAACTTAACCGAGTGAAGATGAAAAGTTAGTTAAAAGGAAGAAAAAATACATGATGAAAGGGAAGCAAGTTAGTTAATCTTCACATTTTATGCACCTTCTTATATAATATTCTCATTTTAGGCACACAATGATAATGTGTTATCAAAAGCTGCATTGGCCCAACGTGCACGGCGAGAACATGAAAAAAATCAAAAGCCATGTTCTGCATACCAATTGGGACAACGCCTGCGACGAGAACGAGAAAGAGAAAGATCAAAGGAATGTGTTAACCCAAGACAACCTTCTTTAACACCAAATTGGTAAAAAGAAAAAGAATTTTTTACCCAAGACAATCTTGAATTTTTTACTCTTACTATTACCACTTTATTATATAGACTTTAATTTGTTCACAATCTATTTCTGTAGGCCTCCTCCTGCAACTCCATGTAGAAATGTTGGTGTGGTCATCCGTGATGAGCACGACCTTAATGTTATCCATGTTCGTGCGGTAAGTACAAAATCAAGTCAAACAATGTATGTATTTTATTTATATAAGATTTTTTTAATCTTTTCAATATTTTATTTATATTTGTTAGGCAAAAGATAAAGAAAATGTCAACCCAATGTCTAAAGGAAAAGAAAAGATGGCTCCTTTCGGCAAAAGAATGAAAAATGCATGTCAAGTGGTATATATTCTTTTTTAAAAATATGATGCAAAACTAATCAAAATTTTGAATAGTTAAAATATATGAGTGTATAAAATGAATTTATTGTATTATGTTGTTTTTGTAGAATGATTGTAATATGTTTTCCTGTAACTTGCTATTATTTGTATGTGTTTTTCAAATTTATTTATTCTTATTTTGCATGGATACATGTGCATTTATAATGTACCATCCATAAGTTGCTACTTATATAAAGAAAATAGGAAAAAAGAAACGAAGAAATAAAGAAAAAATATATAAAGAAATGATAACACTATTAAAGGTATAAAACAAATAAAATAGAAAACAAAATTAAGATTAAAATGGAAAGGGAAGGGAAAGGGATAGGGAAAGGGAAGAAATAAGAAGATAGAAAGGGAAGAAATAAGAAAAAAAGAAATAAAGATAACACTATTAAAGGTATAAAACAAATAAAATAGAAAACAAAATTAAGAGAAAGGGAAGAAATAATAAGATAGTTTCATTTTAAGCACAAAATATTCACATTTTTTGCTTCAATGATAAAATATTTTCTTTTTAGGCACAAAATGATAATGTAATATCAAAAGCTGCATTGGCCCAACAGGCACGGCGAGAGCGTGAAAAAATTGAATTTCAATGCTTGCAACGAGAGCAAGAGGAATTAGAAGAATGTGTTCAACTAAGACAACATTCTTTAACACCAATTCGTCGCAATCGCACTCACTTGGAGTGGGAAACAATAACTGAAGATTCTCAGTCGGCACAAAAACGAACAATGGTTACCCATCATTCTACATGTTCGTTTTCTATGCCAAGCACATCTTCAAATTCACAAATGAATCGATAAACTACTGTGTCTAATCTTGAAATACATACTTTTACTCATACCGTTTTGTTTTACAAAATCTTATTTATACACAAATATTCGTAGGTCTACTCCTATAAATCGATTTCTTCAACAAAATCTATGTACTGATGATGAATTAGAAGATTTGCCTACAAGTATATCAATTGACGCCCGGGCACACAAAGATTCTTGCCGCCATTATCTTGGCAAGATGGATGTATTATGTCCTTATTGTTCAGCCTTACATTGGATGGATAAAAAATTGACAAAATCATCTATAAAGTGTCCCTTATTCGGAACTTGCTGTTTGGAAGGAAAGATTAGGCTACCTTTACTTATTACACCTCCTCCACCACTTCAGGCATTGTATGATGGGAATAATGATCAATCAAAATCCTTTCGAAGTTATACTCGAGTGTACAATGCAGCCAATGCTTTTACGAGTCTTGGTGCTACATTGGATCCTAGAGTACTCAGTGGAAGGGGCCCTACATCATTCATAATTCATGGGGAATTGCGACATCGAACAGGATCACTACAACCACAACCAGGGCAGGATGTGAGTTATGCTCAGCTGTATATCTATGACCCTTATTCAGCTTTAGAAATTCGTAATCATAGAAATCCTAACTTGAGAAGGGCTGTTCTCAAAACTATTCAGGATAGTTTGTTGCAAGTCAATGCATTTGTAGATAAATATCGCTAGGTTCACGCCATTTTACATCAATTAGACTCGGCAGGACACAATCTACCTGCTCATCTTCATTACAGTTCAACAACTGATCGACGTCGGTATAACCTACCAACTACAGATGAGATTGCAATTGTAATACCAGGTGATGGAACAGAGGTAAATGGAATGAGAGATATTATTTTACATTTCCGAGGAAATAATGAGTTGATGCAAATTAATGAATGTCACCCAGCATACTTGCCATTACATTATGTTCTATTATTTCCATATGGTGAGCTTGGATGGGAACCTGAGTTGAAATTATGGAATGTTCAGTATGATCGACCTTCAACTGATCGACTTACTCAAATGAATTTTTATAGTTATCGTTTGTTTGAACGACCCACAGAGTATTCAACAATTTTGAGAGGTGGGAAACTATTTCAAGAGTTTTTGGTAGATGCTTGGGCTGCAACTGAGCAAAATCGATTGACATACTACAAGCTTAATCAAGGGAAACTTCGGGCTAAGCTTTACCAAGAGTTGTCAGATATGGATCCAGATTATGTGCGACCTGGACAAATTGGTCAAAGGTTTGTTTTGCCATCTTCATTTACTGGTAGTCCTAGACATATGTTTGAAATCTTTCAAGATTCAATGGCTATCACACGATACAACCAACACCCAGACATTTTTCTTACCATGACTGCAAATCCCAATTGGCCAGAAATTACTTCGACATTATTACCATATCAAAAACCTATTGATCGTCCTGATTTAATTGCCCGTGTTTTTGAGTTGAAGAGAAAATGTTTGATGAAGGAGATAGAAACAAATAAAGTGTTTGGAAATAAAGTTGCACATGTTTTTACAATTGAATTTCAAAAACGAGGCCTCCCTCATATGCATGCACTTTTATTTCTCAAGGGTCCAGACAAAATTCGGACATGTGCTCAAGTAGACAAATTGGTCTGTGCAGAATTTCCAGACCCAAAAGATGATCCTATACTTTTTGAAACTATCAAATGTTGTATGGTACATGGACCATGTGGTGCTCGAAATCCGCAAGCACCATGTATGTAAAATGGTAGATGCACTAAGAGATACCCTCGAGCTTTCACAGAAACAACAACTATGGATCAAAATGGATACCCTATCTATCGTCGTCGCAATAATGGTCAAGTACATACTGTGAGAGGGCAAGAAGTTGATAACAGGGATGTCGTACCATACAATGCATATCTTTCAAGACTTTTCAACTGTCATATAAATGTGGAAGTTTGTGCCGGAATGAGATGTATCAAGTATATACATAAGTACATTTATAAGGGTTATGATCGTACAACGATGGTGTTAGGAATGATAAATGAGATTCAACAATATCTCGACGCAAGGTATATTGGACCTCCAGAAGCTGCTTGGCGAATATTTGGCCATCCTTTGCATGCAGAGATGCCAACAGTTGTACGATTGGCACTTCATTTACCTGGAATGAATCGTGTTGTTTTTAACCCAGAAGAGTCATTACAAACGATTCAATCTAGAGCTGGTCAACAAATGTCAACTCTTACTGGTTTCTTTGCATATTGTGCTGCCAGTGAAGATGAATGTCCATTCACTTATCAAGAATTTCCACAACATTTTGTTTGGCTCAAGTCAGAAAAGAGATGGAAATCAAGAGAAAGGGGATATGCAATTGGTAGAATGTACTTTGCTAGCCCTAATTATGGTGAAAGATTTTATCTACGTTTGTTACTAACCGTTGTCAAAGGACCAAAGTCGTTTCAGTCTTTACGCACGGTCGATAATGTTGTGCATGATACATTTAAATTAGCATGTGTTGCAAGGGGGCTTTTAGAAGATGATGAAGAATGGACACAATGCTTGAAAGAGGCTGCAGTCATAAAAACTGGATATCAATTGAGGAGATTGTTTAGTATTATTCTCACCTAGTGTTCTCCACTAAATCCATGTGCATTATGGAATCAATTTTCAACGCATATATGTGATGATCTTGCACATAAGATTTGTACATTGTTTGTCATTTCTAAACCAACTGAGGCTCAAATTGAAGATTATGGTCTCCATCTTTTGAATCAAATGCTTCATGAATCAGGCAAAAGTTTAATTGACTTCCCACCCATGCCACAACCTACTGCAAATTGGAGTGTAGTAGTTGGTAATCGATTGATAGTTGAACATCAACAACTGCAGAGTGAGGCACAACATGCAGATCCACAAATTACTATTGATTGTCTTAATAATGGACAGCGGAATGCTTATAATACAATCACTTCTTCAGTTTTTCAAAATAAAGGAACTGTTTTCTTTCTGAATGGGGGTGCAGGAACAGGGAAAACATTTCTATACAATACGATTGCATTAAAATGTCGTAGCCTTGGGCATATCGTTGTTACTATGGCTTCGTCTGGAATTGCATCACTGTTACTGGTAGGAGGTCGCACTGCACATTCAATATTTTCCATTCCGCTAGATGTATTGGAAAATTCACTTTGTGGGTTTAGCAAACAATCATTACAAGCTGAGTTATTTAGAGAAACAAAACTCATAATTTGGGATGAAGTTCCTATGCAACATAGACATTGTGTTGAGGCAGTTGATCGTACATTGAGGGATATTTGTGATAGTGAAAAGCCATTTGGGGGTATTACTGTTGTTCTTGGAGGAGACTTTCGACAAATCTTACCAGTCATACCCAAAGGAGTTCGTGAGCAAATTGTGAATGCATCATTAAGACACTCTGTTCTATGGAAGCATATATATATCTTGACTTTGGATTTGAATATGCGCTTGAATCATGAAGGCCATGAAAATGCTAATTTTGCAAATTTCTTGATGGAGGTAACACTACTTTAACCTGTATTATATAGATTATTTTAAATTAATAAATTGTGTTTACACTTACTTTTTTTATTGATTTCACTTTTTTTTAGATTGGGACCAATCCTCAAGAAATCGTTAACCTTCCATCAATAATACACAAATGTCAAGATTTGAATGAATTACTCTCTACAGTTTATCCACAATTGAATATGATAGAGACGTCAACCCCAACATTTTTAACTGAACGCACAATTCTGTCTGCGCGTAACGATGATGTCAGTGACATTAATACTACTGCGTTGAATATCTTTCCAGGGAGATTATATACTTATCTTGCAGCAGATAAAATGTCTGACGATAATGAAATTGATCCTACCATTACAAATAGATATCCTAATGAATATTTAAATTCATTGGATCCTCCTGGGTTGCCAACTTTTAAGTTAGAGTTGAAAGTGGGTTGTCCTATAATATTGTTGAGAAACATTGCACCGAAAGATGGACTATGTAATGGTACAAGATTGATGGTTATTAGGTGCGGCACTCGCATAATTGAAGCTCAAATTTTAACTGGAGAAAAGTTTGGCAATTTGGCATTTATACCAAGGATATCTTTGACACCATCTTCTTCAGAAATG
Organism: Camellia granthamiana; assembly: GCA_036172215.1. Lineage (NCBI taxonomy): Eukaryota > Viridiplantae > Streptophyta > Magnoliopsida > Ericales > Theaceae > Camellia > Camellia granthamiana. The sequence continues at coordinate 113,326,252 of CM069910.1, forward strand.
CCTTTCCAAATGACAAGACGTCAATTTCCAGTCCGATTGGCATATGCCTTGACCATTAATAAATCTCAAGGACAATCTGTGAAATTTGTTGGGGTTGATTTGCGTATACCAGTGTTTAGCCATGGGCAATTATATGTGGCATTGTCTAGATGTACATCCTTTGATCGTATAAGTATTCTCCTCCCTAAAGATAATTTGGATTCTACTACAAATATTGTTTATCCTGAAGTATTGCTGTAGTATTCTATGCAGATTAAATGACGTTTTTTTAGAAGGTAACCACGTTGATTTATTTCTGTTGATTATATAACTTTTTAAAAAATTTCAATCTAATAATAATTTGAAATTTGGACTTTTGTAGGATTGGACCGAAAAATCTATGGAGCTTAAAAAGAGAAATACGACTACCTTGCTTTGATGGGGATGTAATAAGGTAATTTCAATCTGAAAGTATTTTGACATGTATATTTCCAATAAATGTACTAATCTATATTTTTTTTATTTCCACAAATTACTAGATTGTTGTGCATATTCTTCATTGGGGATACATAAAAGTTGATACAAAGACTTTTTGGAATGTAATGAGGAGGAAGTTTGGGCAAATGCATATTTGAAGATATGATATTGACACATCTTTTGTAAAGCATACATATTTTTGGTGTATGACAATATAAATTCTGGTGTATGACATGTTAGTGACACATCTTTTGTAAAGCATACATCTTTTGTAAAGCTTTAACCCACTTTTTGTAAAGTTTTAACCTACTCTTTTGGTGTATGACAGTATAACTTTATTTCTGTTTTTTATTCAGTGTTTACACCTTTTTTTACTGCCTTTTATATTTTGATATGCAATATAACTTTAAATCTTATATGTTTGTTTCTTAATTTGCATTAAGATTAGGGAGAGTTGTTATTTTATTTGAGTTTTGTAGAGCGTGTAATACAAGCAAAATTGTTATAAGTTCTTTAAGAAGAAAAGTATTTCAATATATTTTTTCAGTATCTTTATCAAAAAATGACACAAACTTAATAAATTTCAAATTAATTATAACTGCATTTTAATCTTAAAATTATTTATACCATGCCTTTAGGCACGGGCATACGCTAGTATATATATAAAAAGGAAGTGAGTGCTAGAGTGGGGTTCAAAGGAGGTGGAAGAAAATGATTAAAGAGAAAAATATACTGTCTCTTATCTCTCTCGTGAGGTATAATGAGTGGAAAGGATTTTTATATATATATCTCTCTCTGAGCCAAGTACAGAATTATGGTTGGTACACTCTTCAATTCATCATCGACAGTCTTGATGTTGAAGACCAAAGTTGATTTCATTTCCAATCAAAATCTGCTCGGTAAGCCCACAACAACGAGGAGGAGCTTGAAATGCAACGGCAGACAAGTTCATGGGTCCGATTCGTCTCCCTTACTCAAACAATCAAACCACAAAGTCCTCCAATCACGCGCTCCGGACTCTTTATGCGCCCACAGATTCTGTTCTTGCGGAAGAAGACGCTTAATGGAAGCAATTGGAACCAGTTTCTTCGCAATTCCTTCTTCCTCCGCTTCTCCTCCGCCTCTCAACGATCCCGAGGATGTGCTGAACAGTATTCACCCTCCAAGGCCAGATTGGTATGAGGAATTATATGCATTTATCTTGGATAAGGGCAAGAAAGCATTTGGCAGAAAGTTTTTACAGATTTTAATATTTGAAAGCAAGATTTGAATGATTTCTTTGATGGACTTGCTTTTCTTGCCTGGGCTCGCATGGGAAATTTACATGGGTGGGGTGGGCCTCTATCACAAAATTGGTTGGATCAACAGTTGGTGCTGCAAAAACACATATTATCGCGGATGATAGAGTTAGGCATGATTCCAGTGCTGCCATCTTTTTCTGGGAATGTTCCAGGAGCACTCAAAGAGATATTCCCTTCTGCAAATATTACAAGACTAGGGGAGCGAAAGTATTGTTAGTTCAACAAAGGGACTCTATTAAGTGGCTATCTAGGAGACAGCCCAGCAGCTTAGGTCACATTGACCTTCCATCTTTTTGTGCGTTAGTGTATTTGGGCATTAAAGCTAGAACCTCTCTAGTATATAATTTAATTTGTTTAACCTGTTCTTGAGGCCAAGGTGAAAAGCTTGGGGAGAGCAATATTTTGATCGGTGGAGATCAAAATTCGGTAAAATCAAAAATTTGCATTTTTGCGTGTTTTCTCATCAAACTTGAGGTAGGGATTTTTTACACTCTAATATGATTTTTAGCTTAGTTATTTGCTATTGTGTATAGATGATGAGATTTCGTTGTGGTTTGGACAAATCTAAGATTTGGATTTGAAACTATAAAAGAGGGGTTTCTCGATTTTGGACTCTATTGTGAATATGGGGTTTTGAAATGGGGCTATTTGTGTATAATTGATGAAATTGAGCCTTGAGGTTGTTATTTAAAAAAGAGGGAAAAATGCCCTAATTGGGATTAAATGAATTGTCTGTCAAAATAATGAAATTAATTATGGGAATATATAATTGGATTGGAAATGATGAAATTGGGTGGAAATGTAATTGAATAGTGTAGTTGGATTGATAAATCACTCACCTATGAAAGATGTAATAATTTATCTGTTGATAGATTTATTTACCTGTTTAGTGATAATTGTTTTGGGCTATCGGTGGAGGATAGTCATAATTGTTGTAGAATTGCATGATGATTAGGTAAATTGAAACTAATCAACTGAATTATGTCATTGAATATGACGGTTGGATTAACATATTGAATATGTGTTATAATTGATCATTGTATATGATAATGTTTTTAAATACATTATATATGTATGTTTATTGGGAAGAGATAGGGGATATACTTCATATGTGATTATGTTTTTAAATACATTGTATATGTATGTTTATTGGGAGGAGATAGGGGATGTACTGTGATTTTGCTTATAAATACATTGCGTATGTATATTTGTTTGGGAGGAGAAAGGGGATGGACTCGATTTAAAGCAAGTTGGCCGGAGTGTCCTAGGTGAAAGACCCAAAATTTTATATATAAATGGGTGCCCATTCCTTCGAATGAAATATTCGTAAAATGGCAAATTTGAAGTGTTTATGTGCGTTTTGCATAAATGGACAAACTATTGAGTTGTAATCTCATAATGATTGTTGAAAAATAAAGAATTTAACTCATGAATTGAGTAGTGTATATGAATTGGAAATGAATTAAAGGAAAATGGAATAAGATTGATCTTAGTGGCATATGAATATGCAAGCCTTGTGAATACTTCTGTATCGGTATTGTTTATATACGTGGTATTTATACCTTTGCTAAACCTCATATATTGTGTTAGATTATTTCTACAGGGCTGTTGGTTCACCCTATACGGGAATATCATTCTCAGGTGCAGGTGAATTATTTCCTCCAAGGCAATAGCATGGGTGGACTTTTGGAAAGCAAGGGCTTCTTATTTATGCCTTATATGTGTATGTTTGTTATTTGTAAAGCCGAGGGCTTAAGATGTAATGAGCGAGACTCAATTTGTGTAACCAAGCAGTGACTTGGAAAGATTTAAGCCTACATGGCATTTAACTGTTTGTTAAACAGTAAACTCTGATGTATGAAAGTATGTTGTTTCTCATATTTAATCCGCATATGAGTTATCTTTACAGTATTATTTTGGGGGCGTTAGAAAGATTCTTTTTGGAGGGATTGGTGGCTGAAGTGTTGGTTGTCGAGTGTGGAAATCTATATTTTTTTAGTGTAGTTTTTTTATGTTACATTATAATGTTACATTACAGTACTACATTTAAAAAAAGTATACTAAAGAGTTTTTGTATGTTATATTGATTGGGGTGTTACGTTTGGAAAAAAATATACTACAAGTTTTTTTTGAAAAAAATACACTAGTATTACGTTTGAGAAAAATACATTAAGAAACTTTTGTTTGTTACATCAATTGGAGTGTTACGTTTGTACACTAAGGAGTTTTTTTGAAATATTACATTGTTACGTTTGAAAAAGTACACTAATGAGTTTTTTAGTATGTTACATTGAAGTGTAACGTTTGAGAAACATACATTACGAATTTTTTTTAGTATGTTACATTGAAGTGTTACGTTTGAAAAAGTACGCTAAGAATTTTTTTTAGAATATTATGTTTGGGAAAAGTACACTAAGGAGTTTTTTAGTGTGTTACATTAGAGTGTTACATTTTTAGAGTAGTACATTAGAGAGTTATGTTTGATAAAAGTACACTAAGGAGTTTTTTAGTTTGTTACATTAGAGTGTTATGTTTTTAGAGTGTTACATTGGCGAGTTACGCTTGAGAAAAATACACTAATGAGTTTTTTAGTGTGTTACGTTTTTAGAGTGTTACATTGGAGAGTTACGTTTTGAAAAAATATACTAACGAGTTTTTTTTTTTTGAAGTATTACGTTTGGTAATTTCAATATTATAAGAAAACTCACATTTGTCTCTCAACACATAACACTCAAACTTGCATTTATACTTGGCATTTTATATAATTCACACTAGAATGGGACCTTTGATTCAATAAGAAAAAAAGGGAAGAACCAAACAATTCATCAGATCATTATTTCATATTTATTACTGTTTCACTTTTTTAAAAACACTATTTCAATTGAGAATTAATAATTGAAAAATTAAAGGCCAATTACAAACTTGGGATACTTTTCAGATTTAAAGCTAATAATTTCTGAAAAATCTAGAAATCCCCTAGATATTGGTTTGTGATTATGTATCAATTTAAGTAGTAAATAACAATCTCATTCAAACAATCAAGACAAATCAACACAACGATTTTAATGTGAAAAAACCACAATTGAAGCGCCACCAATTGTGATAAAAAAAATCACGGGCAAAAGTCACAAAACAATCTACTAAGAAAACAAAAGGAATTACACAAGTGTACTCTCATTTATCTAGCGAATCCACCCGAATTGAACCAACCCCTCTATGCCTCTTCCACCATGGTCTTCACTTTGGAATTGTCTTGCCCAATATTGAATCCACAACGTTGATGTCGAATCCACGACGATGAGCCACTCCAAAATCCACCAAAGCTTCAGGCCTAAATTCTCCAGAATCCACTGAAGAACAACTCTATCTTTTGTATTGAACGAAACAAATAATCCTTTGATGTATACTTTTCAAACCATGAGTTAAACTCAAACAAACATCAGAGAAACTAGCAAATAAACTCCAAATGAAAACCTTAATACCCAAGAAGAAGATCTGAAAGCCGTACCCTAAAATCTGACTAAACCGCACATTTTATAGCAAACTGTTCCACTATCTCCACTTGAGCGCAAGAATGGCCGCTCGAGCGAACTAACGCTCGAGCACAGGAAGTTATGTTTGAGCGCAAAAACACAATTTTTAGTACTTTTGCAGATAGTTCAAACTTCTAGAACTAAAGATTCTCTACTCGAGCGGACAATCAACTTCGACTGTATTTTCGTTTTTTGCTTCGGGGGCACTGCCCCTCCATCCCGCCTGGGCGCTGCCTCCTAGACCTCTACGAGCTGACCTGGTAGCTCAATCCCTGATATAGTCAGCGAAATGGAAAACACGATAGGATTAAGATCACAAACTCCTTTGCATAGGCACAATTCGGGTTGGATTCGCATCTAAAACTCATAACCTCACTGAAATAAAAGACTGAATAAAATTACAATTAAAAGGAGTTTTGTCAAACGGAATTGCCAAGAATAAAAACTTAACAATTTCAATTTGAGGCCTTTGAAACAACAAAATAAAAAATTATTTGGTACAAAGTAATGAATTTTCACTATTTTCAAATAAATAAATTTCACAAATTATGACTTGAAAATTGCAAAATTGACGACAACAAAATAGAACCATCCACTTTCACTTCTTTTTTTTTTCCAATTTTTTTTGGGGGTCAAACAATAAGAGCAACTATATGACCTGGAAAGTTAACAAAGCCAAACCTAAACCTAGCACTCTCTCTACTACACCACCACCATAAAGGGTATATTAAACTACTCTTTATCCAAGTTGAATCTGAAATCTTACACTTAGGTGTTAAATAATTATTAGACCAAATGCCTTGATTACTTTTACATATTTTTTTCAAATCACTAAAGTTTGCAAGTTTTATATACGGCTAAAAACGAGCTTAGTCAAGTCGAGTAATAAGTTATTTAAGATTGATTTGATAACTTAAAGAGTTTAAAATTATGTTGAAATTTGGTTTTTTCACATAACAAGTTGATTTTTACCGAGTCAAATATGAATTGAATTTGAGTAGCTTGATTTTTATATAGTATATGTAAATTTCATGAGTCGAGTAGTAAAGTATTCAATCTTGACTTGAAATTTAACAAGTTTTAAATTGTATTCACACATCACTTGTTCACATAACGAGTCGATATTAAAGGAATTTTCAACAAACCGAATACAAATCAAAACTCAAGTAATCGCTAGTTTTATATTATCATAGTTGTTGCTATAAAATGTTTGTTGGAGTTATTTATGCATGTTATATACGTGTTGCTTGGTGAACTCAATGGCCTTACACGAACGAGATTACTTCAAGGAAGGACAATGGAAGGTTGAGATTACTTCAAGGAAGGACAATGGAAGGTTGCGAAACTTATAATAATAGGTGTGTTTGGTTTATGAAATTAGAAAGAGGAAAAGAAAAAAATAAGTAAAATGTGAGTGAAATATGATTTTATTTTACTTAAGCTTTACACATTTTTTTTTTTACTTTCAAATCCTTCTCTAAATTCATGAACTAAACAGCCATAGTGTTTATATGCAAGAAGTGGTGAAACATTGAGCTATAAATGTAAATTGAAAAGAAGAAAATTGGTATATAAATCTATTTTTTAAATAATTTTCTTTACTTAATAATGTGTAAAAAAAGATGATTAGTTGATAATTAAAAAAGAGAAAAACCTAAGAAAGAGAGTTTGCCTTAAATATTCTAAGGGCATGTTTGATAGACAGGATTAGAGCATGAGATTGAGATTATTAATCTGTGGGCCCAATAATCCTGTGTTTGTTTTGGAATTTTGTTTCAGAATTATTAATCAAATGGATAATTAATCCAACGAATTTGTAAAATTATTAGTAATGGGGTAGAGGTGGGATTATATATCTTCAGCTGGAATATAAAATAAAAAGACTCTTTTAGACCATCTCCAACGGAGAACCAAATCCAACATCAGATTTAAAATTTGATGAAAAACTCAGTTTTTGAAGCTCCAACGGTTGAACCAAACGCATATCAAATTGAGATTTCAGCAAAAGTTTCACCAAACTGATGACAGACTCCGCGTTTCACCAAAACACTGTACATGACCGTTGGCTGGAGACGAACCTGTCGCCCGGCCGGTTGACTGGCCGGTTGACCAACCGGTCGCCCGCCAAAAGTTCAAACAGTTCAAAGAAAAAGGTTCAAACCGGTTTAAAAAAAAAAAAAAAAAATTTTGCCTAGGTGGTCGACCACCCGGTCGCCGGGACCGGCCGGTTGACCACCCGGTCGACCACCCAAAAGTTCAAAAAGTTCAAAATAAAAGGTTCAAACCGGTAAAAAAAAAAAAAAAAAAAAAAATTTTGCCCTTCATCGGTTGACCGGCCGGTCAACCAACCGGTTGCCCGGCGCAAATTTGATGAAACGGATTTGATGCTGAACCGTTGGAGCGCGAAGTATCAAATTAAGGAAATCGCCCCTTTTTTACTCAGATTTGGTGAAACATTTGGTACACCGTTGGAGATGCTCTTACCTACTAATCCAATGCAAATCAAATAGTGGACAAGGGGATAATTTATCCTACTAATCCAATTGAATAGTGAATACCATACTAATTTGATAGGATTATTAATACCTTTAGTATTAGTCTTGTGAATCAAACATGGCCTAATAGACTACTACATTATTGAGTTTGAAAAATAAAAATAATTTTTTTAATTAAAGTAACACTACTAACAAATACTTAAAGATGAATCTTAAACTTCTAAGTTTAAATACTTATAAATACTTTTGACCAAGAACATCTCACTAATTTTTTCTAATTATTTTAAGATTACTTACCTAACAAAATCTTCACTTATTATATTTTGTATATACAATTTAACAAAAAGACACAATAGACTAAATAAGTTAATTAGACAAAATATTACATCAAAACTATAATCATTTTACTTTCTTTTTTTTTTCACAACTATCACATCCAAACCAAAAAAGGTCAACAGTTAAACAAAACTAATTTAGCCAAAAAATAAGACTTGTCAAGTGGTGATTTTAGCTAAAAAACCAAAAGTCACTAAAAAAATAAAAAAGCTAATAACTTATATCAAAAAGTCAAAGATTCCCTTTTCTCTCTACTTTTTGCACATCTTTTCATAAAAAACTAAAAAGTCATCCCAAACATACTAGTTTTTTGACATTATATTTTAGCCAAATAACCAAAAAGTTATTAAAAAAGCTTGTTTGGATTAACGGTGGGCGGTCCAGCCAATTTCACATCGTCTTTATTTATTTAATACTTGTTTCATTTTGATTGTTTGGCTGTTGATTACACTGGTCAAATGAATTCAAGGAATAATCTTTTAGCCAAAATTAAGATCAGTTTTGGCTGTCCTGCTTTGTGTCTTATCTCTCAAACTGCTTTCTCAGCCAAATTGTACAAAATAGGAGAGCGAATTAGCATCCTAAATGCAGAAATTGTGTCGTTTTTGGTTTAAGTTGATCAAAGCAGGTGTAATCATAGATATATGTAATTTGCATAAGCTGTAATTTTCAGTATGAAGTTTTCATAGAATGTTGTATGTAGTTGTACACCACAACTATGATATTAACCGTGGTCTTTAACTTTCCTCAGCACCATCATCTGACATGGTTTAGTTTCGTTGTTAATATTGAGAAGTGAAAGTCGTTTTGATTATGTTAAAGAACATCCTAATCTGACCCTAAGAATAATAATATGGTAATATGCTTTAGCAAGGGATAATTCTTTCTTTTAGTTAACAATTTGGTAATAAATGGGCAGGAAATGTAAGTAGTGATAAACAGCAATTAATCACGGGTGGTGAATAATAAAGGCAGTCATATACAGATTTGGGTATGTCTGATCCAATTTGGTCAAGAGTTCAGTAGCCACTGTCTATTTCAGGCTTTGGCACAATTTGATTGAGGAAATCCATGTCTTGCTACCTCCTCTTCAACTGAAGGACCTCTAATATGTGCATGCCAAGGGCATAGTAATCCAAATTCCAATCATGTGGATTTCTGTGTATTGTGACAACGTTCTTAGTTGGGAATACATACTCTTAATGATGAATTATGCTAGAAGCATTAAAAAAATATACCAGGGATATTACTCAGTGCATTGGATTGTTACAATCCTTGTTTAAGCTGAAAAAATAATGTGTTTGATTTATCAAGTAATTGAAGGCTGCTATTGCAGTCAATAGATAAGCAAAGATGGGTAGAAATATTTAACATACGTAGCACCCAAAATTACAGTCCATAGATAAGCAAAGATGGGTATAAATTTTAATATACCTAGCATTTATTTGTACTGATGATGCATTCTTAATGGTAGGATCTCATGCCAACTAGTAAAATTTTGTCATTATATCTTGTACCCAAAATTTCATTATTTTGTCAAATGCGTATGGCCCTAGAAGCTCAAAGATCATTCATCTGAAAATGAAATTATGGAGTCTTCACTAACTTCACACTCTTCCCCGAATTTCCAAAGTCATTTGAATGACAATACCAAAATCACGTTTGCACTCATGAATTTGAAAACCTTCCACTCATTTTAAGCAATCAACCATCTTTCGTGACTAGATATCTTGTGGTTACTCTAAAATGGCAAATCGGCAAGTCCGGAAGAGGAAACCAACGTTTCTTATCACATGTCAATTGGGTTTATGTGCTTTATGCTTTACATTTATGAGCGATACTTGATGTATACAATGAAGTTCCTCATAAAAAAATTGCCCATAAAGAGCTAAGCCTGCGCACACTATGCTTTTCCTCTAGCTTTCCCTTCAAGTAAAGATTGTGTAATTTCTAATCCAAAGATCAAGAAAAAATTTGTGAATTTTCTCCCCAATTTTCCATGGTAACCAAACAAAAAATATGGGCTCTATTTGCTTTCATTTTCAAAATTTGTTTTCAAGAATTAAAAAAATAATAATAATAAATTGTATGACACTATTAAACACCTAAAAGATATTTTAATTTTTAAAAAAATTTATTTCTGCCCCCAAAAGATAAAACCATGTGAAGATGATTATTTTTTTTTTTTTTTCCATTTTCTAAACCAAATTAATTTTTAGTTTTTTCAAGATACATGTCTAGGATCAATAAATCTACCGACCTGTAATTGGTTTCTCCATACCATTAAAAAACTTTTAATTCGTATTCACCCAAATTATCCAAATCATGCCCAAAGAAGCCAACATCCTCACTGTCTTCCCTGTTCTTAGCTCTCCCCTCCGTAATTATGGAAGAGGTCTGATGAGGAATGCGCATGCGCCCATTTTGGTATTACAATTATATAACTATAATTTTATGTATTTAATATTTGTGTTTATTTATTTTTAATTAGGACTTAACAAATATTTAGTTTCTTCTTTTGTTAGGATCTATTTTTCTATTTTAAATTAGGGTGTTGGCCTTTAAATTACTGAACCTCATCTTTCCTGGTGACTTTGAACTGGGGCCCTTTTTCGGAATTTCTATGCTGTATGTTTCTATCATTTACCAAATATGTGTACCTTGTCTATGTATTGGACATCTAGATGACATTATCTAATCCGAATGTTCTTTTTAGGACATTGATGCAGTGTTGGTTTGTACGTATTGAATAACCATGATTAATTCCTCATTATGTGTGGATTTTGAAAACTGATGAAAGTTTATTTAAGTTGTGTGTTAAGTGACCAAGATTATAATTTTATGGAAGGGAATAATCTAAATTGTTATTGTCATCTTTGTTATGGCACAAGTGCCATTTTATAGCCAAGTCATTTGTTGTATCTTTTTGTGTAATATCGTCTTGCTGTGGCTTTTGTTTTTTGTTGATTTTTTTCACCAAGTACATGCATACTCTTGGTGCTAGCACTACTCTAGATTACATTTCCGGAAACTAGGTTTAGACGGTTACTATTATGCAGGTTTTCAGACGTTGGTATAATAAAATGGAGGATATGTCCCTGGAGATGTAGTAGGATACATATAATTAGCCCTAATAGTTGTGGTCTAAGGCTTTGTTGAGTTGAGTTGAGTTTTTGAGGTCTGGGGACTCTGATGGTGTATCATTCTTGTTCACATCTCTTGTACTTGTAATGAATGAGGGCATAATTACTTTACATCTGCAGATGAGAATTCTTGATACTGGGACCTTATCTCCTCCTTTTCTCTCCTTCTGTTTTTCTATCTGACAAATTTGTGTTTTCAAAAGGATCCCATCTTTCATACTCTGGAAATGCAAGTCTGTTTTGTCCTTTTTCTCCATCCCAAAGTGTGTTTTTTTAAAGAGATTTACATACTTTTTCTTGTGTATTTTTGTTGAGCCTTTTTACAGTGTGGTAACATGGCTTTGGTTGCATAAAATACTTAATTTTCTGCCCTTTCTTATTTTTCTAATGCCATGTTGCGGATTAGTTTTGAAAACTTTGGTTACTTAGTCCCTGGCCATATATAGGACACTAAATGTGGTGGATATAATAGTTAGCATTGCTTCTTTAACATCATTGAATTGCAAATGGTATTGCGGGGCCCTTTAGGTAATTTGGACAACTGACGAACAGATTTGAGTCTGAAGTTTGTTGTGCTCATCAAGTTTCATTATAGTCATCTGCTCCGGTTGCGGTGTCATTATAGCAAACTTTAGGGTACTTTGTTAATAAAGCTGCAGAATTATCTTAGGACCTTGTTCTGTGGAATTTAAATTTTTCAGAGAACTCAATTTTGCTGTAAAAACATTGCAGTTTTATATGAGGATTGTGTGAAGCCTTACAATCTTGAGATTCTTTATTATCGGTGTTAAATTTGTGGCACACCGAGTATAGTTGGTATTTAGTGGCATTTTTTATCAGAAATGACTGGTACAATTTATATCTTATTTTAGTTTCTAATACACTTGGGAGATTCCATGGCTGCCAAAACTTGTGTTCCTCTGCTCTTTGTTCTCCATCTTGGAAGTTTGATTACTTTTGCTTTAATGAGTGGGGGAACTAATGTGGGGCTCACTTATAAATTAACCGATTCAGTGATATTGTGCTGCAAAGAGTTCACCGCAGGATAGTTCTCGGTGATTAGCCCATGGGTGGTTATTATGTACTGTTGGAAATCATTATCTAGTGAAGCTGGAGTTTTAAGGAGATATTATGACATGAAAATCCCATTTATACAATAGTCAGATTTGTGGTTGACGTTGACCCAATAACATGCTCCAGGTTGGGAATCTTTACTGCAGTATAGGCTTGTGTAAAAGAACTTGGTCTTTCTGGTGATTGGCAAGGGTTATGTAGTTCAAATTGAAAGAGTGCTAGGTGATGATTCATTGCATTCAGTCTATTGATGATTTGATGTAGCAATGCTTGAAACCTTTTGATTAGTTTTATTAGAAATCGCTAATACTTTAGCGAATTACATTTTGGAACACACATTTTGAAATATGGTACACTCTCGTTTCAAAATGACAAATTTAGCGATCTAAAACGTTTTCAAAAGTTTTTCCAATATATTTCCTTACAACTTTTCTTATGAAATATAATCAACTAAAATTTACAACTTTTCTTATCAAATATAATCAACTAAAATTTAAGGTGAGTGAAGTTTTGATTGGACAAAACGTGAAAATGGGTTATAATACTTATATAGAAATGTGTTGTTAATAGGAAATTATTTTAGAAGTATGTTAAATTATTAAAATGTTGGGGCTTCTAGTATTTTCTAAAAATTTGTGTTTGAGATAATTTATGATTTTTTTTTTTGTAGCTGAACAGATACTTGTAAGAGAAAAAAGTTTTGATTGGTGTGTAGGATGTGACATTTTGTCTTATTAACTATTTTATTATTATTTTTTTAATCTTTATTGATTATCTTAGCCAATTTAGCTCATCCCAAACTCCAAAAAATTCTTATTATATCATAACCAACACTAGAGTTGCATTATGAGCTAAAGCATGATTTCAGAATCAAGAGTACTCTTGATGGATTTCCATAAAAGTTTGAAGGAAATTAAATCAAGAGCGCTTGGTTGAAAAATCAAGAGCGCTAATTTATTATGTCCATAAGAACAATCTATCACACAATGATCAAAATACCCCTACATTACCTCCACTTTCTCACACAATTTAGATTTCAGGTCCTCTCATCTCTCTCTCTGCTCAAAACACGAAACCCTCTCATCCTCTCTCTCTCTCTCTCTCTCTCTCTCTCTCTCTCTCTCTCTAGATCTCACATTTGTCTTCGCTTCCACTTCAATAGTCGGTACCGCTACCATCGATTCAACGACAATTTTTGGCTTCTTCGTCACAGCCTTCGGAGACCACCGACGCTGACAAAGGCTGAAAAAGAAGAAGATCTAAGGCTCACCTACGACTTTTTGCACCATCGCCTTTACGTCGTATTCTCGCCGTTGCCGATCTGACGCCAACATCTACAAATCTGTAGATCCGCTTACCCTAACCCTAGATCTAGACCACCATCGTGGTCTGGTAACGAATATGAAGACGAAGATGAAGAGTCTGACGATGATATGGTTTTATACGATCAGAGAGATTTGGTGTGGATCCGGAATTGGTCGAGAAGGAAAAGGAGATCTGGAGATCTGGTTCTATACTATATATGTGTGTGTGTGTGTGTGTGTGTGTGTGTTTCAAAGTTCTGTGTTTGTTGATTTTGATGTTATTTTCTCTTTGGTTCCCAAGAGAATGAGGAAAAAGTTAAGAAATTGATCATTTGAACATCAAAGCAACAGTGAGAATAAGACTATATTTGGTTTTCTCGTTATATTGTGTCATTCTCAGCAACCAAACACGCTGGGTTATCAATACATGACACTTAGTGTGATTCAAAGTCGATATTCTCCTTAGATCATAGTATTTTTCTGTTTTACATATCAGTCTATTTTACTGCTATCATATTGAGGTGTTGGCTAGTTTATGTGCCTATTGTACAAGTTTTTATTTAGTTATAGCAATCTCGGTTTTACCCCGACCTTTGTTGTGTTCTGGACTCGAATTCCGTGATTGTATGTTGTTGTGTATGTCTTGTTTCCTCCCTTTAATTCTTTGAAATTGAGTTTTAGGACTTGTTAGGTGAGTTTGAAACAGGTTAATTGTTAGTTGGTCTAGAATGTTGTTGCCCAGATTTTTGCTTCTTCATTCGAGCGAGCCTTGTGTAATCTGCTTCATCGCTCGAGCGAGGGTTCTTACGCTCAAGTGAGGATTGAGAGTCCTCAGGTCTTTTTCCAGATGCAGCTTTTCTGGAAAGGTGGAGTGCTTCACTCGAGCGAGGCTTCTTGCGCTCGAGCGAGCCTTGTGAAATTGTTTCTAACGCTCGAGCGAGACTTCTTGCGCTCGAGCGTGCGTTTGCATTGGTGGCAGACCTGAAGCTTTGCATTCTACGCTCGAGCGACGCTTCTTGCGCTCGAGCGAGGTCAGCGTTGTGTCTGGTCGCTCAAGCGACGACTTCTTCGCTCGAGTGAGGATTGCGTATATCAGTTCGCAGCAGCGACATTTTAGATCACTTTTTGGTGTCTTCTCCCCCAAAACCCTACTCCGGCTGTCTCTCTCTCTCTCTAAAACACACACTCTCTCTACAAACACTCTATGATCTTGGGTCTCTCTACCCTACTCCTTTTGTTAAAAAGATAGAGTTTTGCGTGGACTTCCTTTTGATCCGAAAAAGTTTGAGTTTTGGGCATCTTCAAGTTTCTCCTTCTTCTTTTTTTGAGCTCTACATTTGAGGTAGGGATATTCTACTCTTTAATATGAGCTTTAACCTAGATATTTGTCATTTTGTATAAATGGTGGGATTTGGGAAGATTTGGGTGAAGTTAAGGTTAGGGTTTTGATATTTGAAATAGGGGTTTTTTATATTTGGTACTGACATGGATTGGTCCACATGGACCACAGCCCACCGGGAGTAAACCTAGGCCCACCATTTATACCCCATTGCATAACCCGGATAGCAGAATGCAAGACAGCTGGAGGCCAACTGAGCATAGGAAGCCAATAATACTCGGACACGTGGCGGATGCAGAACAGGCCACGTCAGCAGACAAAGATCTGCAAAGTTATTGCCACAACACATCACCATTAATGCAGCCCATCACAGCATTTATGGCGACAACACCTCTCAGCCGGAATGGCATCCCCTCACCCTGAACAAGACGAACTACGGCATAAGCTTTCGGCGGGGAGGTCAGAACGGCAGAGACAACGAAATGATTACCAAAGGATATAAGCAAAGCTTGAAGACAAGAGGAAGGTTAAGTTTTTCTATCTCTCTCTATCCCTCTCTCTCTCTCTCTCGCTGCATTGTCTATCACCTCTTCTAATTCACACACCGGAGGGTTCGCCGGGGGACTACCCCGTTCCCCGTTGGACTTGTTTGCAGGTTATCCAGTGGGCTTGAGGAGCTTGGATCAGTCTAGCCCATTCGCCTGGACGAACTGCAACATCAGTTGGCGCCGTCTGTGGGAACTGGTTGATCCGTGCGCCAGTTGTGTTCATTGCCGCCGGAGACCCTATTCCATCGACTCCTACACCTCACCCGTCAAGTGTATGGTCACGACTAGATCCATGGCCTCTCACCACAATGCTACCGATCACCAAACCGACCCTCCCAATCCAAACAACCCACCACAGTACTTCATTGAGCTCACCAACAGCATCAACCATATGGCCGAACAGAACCAGGCCTTAATCAATGCTCTGCTCCAACGAAACCTCCCTATTCCTCCACCACCTCCAGATATTCCACCCCATCCAGAACAAATTCCGGGCCATGCCATCCCACAACCCAATCCTCCCAACTCGGACGGCTTGCAACCCCCTCACCCACATATACATCCACCGCCCCCGCCCCCACACCCATCGGTTATAGCACCAGCCCCCGAGGGGGAAGCCAGCGGCATCCAACACCTCTCTCCCTCTGGTGGTGACAACATCCCCCTCTGGGACGCTGAGCTCCGAGCCATGAAGCTCCAGCTACAAGGGGTCATGCAGAATATCCAACATAAGCCCTCCACCACAGCAAACTCTCCATTTGTCGCTTCCATCCGAGACAAACCCCTACCCGCCAAGTTCAAAATGCCTACCATCGATCCCTTTGACGGAACGACCGACCCCGTCGACCACCTGGAGACCTACCGTACCTTCATGATCCTCCATGCCTTCCCTGACGAAATCATGTGCCGAGCTTTTCCCGTGACACTGAAGGGATCGGCTCGGCTATGGTTCAGCCAGTTGCCACCGGATTCGGTCTCCACATTTCAGCATCTCAGTGACTCCTTCCTGAGCCACTTCATCGGGGCCCAACGCCAGCGGCGCCCGACGACCCAACTCCTCAACATCCGTCAGACCGAGGGGGAATCACTGCGTAGCTTTGTCACTCGCTTCAACACCGAAGCCTTGCAAGTTGCCGAAAACGATGATAAATTCATCCTTACAGCCTTCATGGCCGGTCTGCGGTCATCCGATTTCCTCTTCTCCCTCTCTAAGAACCCTCCGACCTCCATGGCAGCCTTGCTCTCCAAAGCCCAAAAATACATGAACGCCGAGGATTCACTAGCCGCTCGGCAGGACTCAACAACTAAATACCTGACCCCCAGAGAAAAGAGAAAAGACCCAGAGCCCAGTAACAACCGGCATCATAACCAAACATGCCGCTATGCCGACCGATCCCCTCGCGCCGACCGGTCCGCACCAGTAAGACCTCCCCGCCGGTTCGAGCGGTATACACCCCTCAATTCTCCCATGGAACAAGTCCTTAACTAGATCCAACGGGACTACGCCCTCAAGTGGCCCCTTCCTCCACGGAACCCTTCCAATCGTAAAGACCAGTCCAAATATTGCCATTTCCACCAGGACCATGGCCATAACACCGACGATTGCATCAGCCTTAAGGATCAAGTGGAGACCCTCATTCGTCAGGGGCGACTAAGCCGATTCACGGACACCCGCCCTCAGCAGAGGCAAAGAACCGAGCCCCACAGGGACAATCGCAGGCACACCCCTCCACAGCGACCAGCTCAGCCAGACCAAGGCCGCGATCGACCTCCTCAACAACCTCGGCCACAAGGTAATCCACCCCCGCCGGTCGGTGAAATCCGAGTTATCTCAGGCGGTCTTGCTTGCGGGGGACCGTCGCGCTCAGCTCAGAGAGCAGAACTGAGAAAAATACGACAGGGCTCGGATAAGGCAGTCATCACGGTAGACCGGCCCCCCAAGCAGCCCAAGCAGTGGACAGAGCCCATTACCTTCACAGACGCCGACTGTACGGGCACCCGTTATCCACATGATGATCCTCTCGTCATCTCTGCCGTCCTCTCCAACTATAAGGTCAGGCGAGTCCTCATCAACAATGGGAGCTCTTCAGACATCATATTCCTCGGCTGCTTCCGCCAGCTCAAGATCGGCGAGGAAAGTCTGTCTCCACTCCAAACCCCCTTGGTCGGTTTCACTGGCGACCGGGTGACCTCTATCGGCTCCATTGACCTCCCCATCACCATGGAGGAATACCCACGGCAGACCACGAAGTTGCTCACTTTCCTTGTAGTCGACTGCCCCTCTGCTTACAACATCATCCTCGGCCGTACAGCCCTCAACGCCTTCCAAGCCATCACATCCACCTACCACCTTACCCTCAAGTTCCCTACCGACCTCGGGGTCGGAACAGTCAGAGGAGAATAGACCGTCGCTAGAGAATGTTATGTGGCCTCTCTCAAAGAAGTTAAGCTGAAGGAGGCAATGATCATTGAAGGACTTGACGTCCGAGATGAGGACGAGTTGATCAGAGGCGAACCTGTGGAGGAACTCGTTGAAGTTAACATCGATCCCACCAACCCGCTCAAAACAGCCAAAATCGGCAGCCAACTACCTTCCCAAACAAAGGCCGACCTCACCACCCTCCTAACCGAGCACAGAGACGTCTTTGCTTGGACCCATGCAGACATGCCAGCCATTGACCCCTCTTTCATAACTCACCGCCTCAGTATTGAACCTCATTTCCGACCTTACCGACAAAAGCAGCGTATCTTCCACCCAGAGCACAATAATCTCATAGCCACAGAAGTCGACAAACTCCTTGAAGCTCGGTTTATCCGAAACGTAGACTATCCCAAGTGGCTCTCCAATGTGGTTCTAGTCCGCAAGAACAATGGCAAGTGGCGCCTCTGCGTCGATTACTCTGACCTGAACCAAGCTTGCCCCAAAGATAGTTACCCACTCCCCCGCATAGATCTGCTGGTCGACGCCACGGCCGGTCACCAAATGCTCAGCTTCATGGATGCTTTCTCCGGGTACAACCAAATCATGATGCACTCATCCGATCGGGAACACACATCCTTCATCACCAATCGAGGTACCTACCACTATTGTGTAATGCCGTTCGGACTAAAGAATGCTGGAGCCACCTACCAACGGTTAGTCAATGCAGTCTTCCACCATCAGATCGGTCGGAACATGGAAGTGTACGTGGATGACATGATAGTCAAGAGCAAACTCTCCACTGACCACCTCACCGACCTGCGAGAGACTTTTACCACCCTTCGCAAATATCAGATGAAGCTCAACCCAGAGAAGTGTGCCTTCGGCATAGGATCTGGAAAGTTCTTGGGTTTTATGGTCAGTCAGCGCGGCATCGAGGCCAACCCTGAGAAGATCAAGGCCTTGATTGAGATGCAGTCACCCAAAACTGTTAAAGAGGTTCAAAGACTCACTGGCAGAGTGGCAGCCCTCAACCGTTTCATCTCCCGTGCGACGGATAAGTGCCTACCATTTTTCAAAGTTCTTTGGCAGACTTTTGAATGGACGACTGAATCCGAAGAAGCCTTTCAACAGTTAAAGCAGTGCATGGCCAATCCACCCCTTCTCTCACAGGCAATCACGGGTGAGCCCCTCTTCCTCTACTTAGCAGTATCAGGCACCGCAGTCAGTGCAGCTCTCATCAGAGAAGACGGCTCAGTCCAACGGCCGGTCTACTACATCAGTCGGGCTCTCAGGGGAGCGGAGCAGAACTACCCCCTATTAGAAAAGCTGTCCCTGGCATTGGTCACCGCCTCCAGACGACTCCGCTCCTACTTCCAAGCCCATTCCATAGTGGTCCTCACCGACCAACCTCTGAAGAAGGTCATGCAGCAGCCAGAGCTCTCTGGTCGACTTATGCAGTGGTCAGTGGAACTCAGCCAATTTGACATCTCCTACCGCCCCCGCACAGCAATCAAAGGCCAGGCCATCGCCGACTTCATCCTAGAATTCACCAACCCTACCCCAGCCACTACCTCTCCACCACCGCCAACTCCTGCCGAACCAGAAGACCCCCATTCTTGGACTCTCCACGTCGATGGGTCATCCCAGAGGGAAGGTAGCGGGGCCGGTCTCATTCTCACCTCTCCCGAAGGTGGTTGTATCAAGTGTGCTCTCCGTCTCTTATTTGAAGCCAGCAACAACGAGGCTGAATATGAAGCATTGATCGCGGGACTCCGCCTGGCCAAAGACCTTGGCATTAGCCACATCCGTGTGTTCAGCGACTCCCAGCTCATCGTTGGTCAGATCACGGGGGAGTTCGATGCTAGGGATGACACGATGCGGACTTACCGAAACATGGCACTTCCCCTTGTCCGCCTCTTCAACACTTTTCAGATAAAACACATACCTCGGACGAAAAACTCCAAGGCAGACGAGATGGCTCAGCTGGCCTCCGCAGAACAGTCCGACCTTAGCCATAGAGTACGCCTCAAATACCTCCACAACCCGGCCATCTCATCCGACCTACAAGAAGTGCAATTCCTCCAGCATGAACCTATTCCTTGGGTATCTGACATCCTCCTGTTCTTGACCGCTGGACAACTCCCAGATGACCAACAGCAGGCCGCCAAGGTCAGAGCTCGGTCGGCTAACTACGTTCTGGTCGATGGCGTCCTTTACAAGCGTGGCTTCTCACGACCATACCTACGATGCCTCAACTCAGCCCAGGCAGCCTATGTCATGCAAGAAATCCATGAGGGGATCTGTGGCAATTAGGCATGCAAACGAGCCGAGCCGAGCCGAGTTTTACAATATTCGGGCTCGGCTCGACTTATTTATAAGGTGTTCGAGCTCGGCTCGAGCTCGAAACGAGCTACAAAATCTCAGCTCGAGCTCGGCTCGTCAAAAAATTATAGAACTCGGGCTCGGCTCGTGATGGCTCGTTAAGCCAAGAGAAAACCAAGGTGAAGATCAAGCTGACCCCTCTGCACTTATATAAATGTTTATTCACCTTAAAATGCATTTTCCAATCGATGTGGGACTTCTCCAACAAAGACACTTTCTACCCTCTCTTTGAGTCCCACATCGCTCAAAGAGTAAGCAGCTTTGTGTGCGTTTTGTCTATAAAAGTGGTGTGAATTGTTGACAGTCAACAAAGAAAAGCTGAGTCCCACATCGCTCAAGAGGAAGTAGCTTTGTCTGCGTTTTGCCTATAAAAGTGGTGTGTTGACAGTCAACAAAGAAGGGCAGAGCCAAGCCTTCAATGCTTTTGTATTAAAATAATAATAAGCAACATTGGTGGACCAACCAATTAATATATTTGAATTTAATAAATGTAATATAATATATTAGTATTAGTATTTTATTTATTTTATTATAATATATATACAATATATATATATTTTTGAAGTATAAAAATAAAAATAAAAAATTAATATTTATATTTATTTTTTTGGGCTCGCGAGCTTATTCGAGCCGAGCAATACTAAACTCGAGCTCGGCTCGTTTATTAATCGAGCTTGGAATTTAAGCTCGAGTTCGGCTCGTTTATTAATCGAGCCGAGTTCGAACGAGCCTTAACGAGCCGAACTCGAGTTTGTTCATGAACAACTCGGTTCGTTTGCAGCCCTAGTGGCAATCATTCGGGTGGCAGGTCTCTCGCTCACAAAGTACTCCGCACCGGCTACTTCTGGCCGACTCTCAACCAGGATACCACCGATTTTGTGCTCAAATGTGACAAGTGTCAGCGCTTCGCCAACATCCCCCATGCTCCTCCTACTGAGCTAATCACACTCTGCAGCCCCTACCCGTTCGCCAAATGGGGGATCGACCTGGTCGGTCCGCTTCCCACCGGCCGAGGCCAGACCAAGTTCGCAATTGTCGCCATCGACTACTTCACCAAATGGGTAGAAGCAGAGCCCTTAGCCACCATCACCGAGCGAAACACAACCAAATTCATCTGGCAGTCCATTGTTTGCAGGTTCGGCATCCCTCAAGCTATCGTCTCCGACAACGGCAAGCAATTCGACAACGCCAAGTACAGGAAGTTCTGCGCAGACCTTCAGATCCAACCATGTTTCTCTTCTCCAGGACATCCGCAAGCCAATGGCCAGGTTGAGGTCACCAACCGCTCACTCCTGAAGATCATTAAAACCAAGCTGGAAGCTGCCAAGGGACTTTGGGCAGAGGAACTACCCAATGTACTCTGGGCTTACCGAACCACTGCTCGGACTCCTACTGGGGAAACCCCTTTTCGCTTAACATACGGCGTTGAGGCGGTTATCCCGGTAGAAGTCGGTTTGCCCACCCCCAGGGTCTTACATCCGGATCTCGCCTCAACCGAAGAACTTCGTCGAGCAGACCTGGACCTCATCGAGGAACTCAGAGAGACTGCCGCTGTGAAATCGGCTTCATACCAGCAGAAAATGAGAGCACACTACAACCGCAGAGTCCGACCGTGGGAGTTCTCTGTAGGGGACCTTGTCTTAAGAGAAACAACTCTTGCCACAAGAAATCCGACCGAGGGCAAACTAGCAGCCAAATGGGAGCGACCATACGTTGTGAAGGCCCGCCCACGGCCAGGCACTTATCGACTTCAAGACATAGATGGCCGAGACCTTCCCCATCCCTGGAATGCTGAACATCTGAAGCGTTACTATCAATGAATTCTTACTTTTGTATTGTCAAACTTGTTGTATTTCCCTTTCAGTACGTAATACAAATATCGGCTGGAGTTCCAACCTTCTATAATTCAACTGTTTAAATGTCGCTTCCATGAAACTTCCATTTGCAGCACTCGAAGCCTCAGTCCGACCTGAGCACTTTGAAAAGCCTCAGTCCGTCCTGAGCACTTACAAAAGCCTCGGCCAGACCGAGCACTTACAAAAGCCTCGGCCAGACCGAGCACTTTCAAAAGCCTCAGTCCGACCTGAGCACTTACAAAAGCCTCGGCCAGACCGAGCACTTTCAAAAGCCTCAGTCCGACCTGAGCACTTACAAAACCCTCGGCCAGACCGAGCACTTTCAAAAGCCTCAGTCCGTCCTGAGCACTTACAAAAGCCTCGGCCAGACCGAGCACTTTCAAAAGGCTCAGTCTGACCCGAGCACTTTCAAAAGCCTCAGTCCGACCTGAGCACTTACAAAAGCCTCGGCCAGACCGAGCACTTTCAAAAGCCTCAGTCCGACCTGAGCACTTACAAAAGTCTCGGCCAGACCGAGCACTTTCAAAAGCCTCAGTCCGTCCTGAGCACTTACAAAAGCCTCGGCCAGACCGAGCACTTTCAAAAGCCTCAGTCCGACCTGAGCACTTACAAAAGCCTCGGCCAGACCGCGCACTTTCAAAAGCCTCAATCCGACCTGAGCACTTGCAAAAGCCTCGGTCCGACCGAGCACCTTCGAACCCAGCAGACCCAGCGAAACAAGTACCACCGTAACCTTGGAAGAACACTTAGTCACAAGTTGAGGTCACAAATTTTTACAACATTTCTACTTAGTCAAATTCCAACGGTATTCCCCAATTTCTCCCCTACGGGTTCACTATTGACCCCTTAGTTACGATTTAAAACCTACTTCCCTATCCTCATTCATGGACCCTTCACTCATACTTGTTCTTGGACCTTTTATAAATATCATTTAATTACTCACTCTGCACGAAGGGATTCTATCAGTTCACTCTTACTCCGCGTGATGGAATTTTTGATTTAACTCTACGCGAAGTTTTCATTACAAGTTCACCTCTACTCAACATCATCACAAGTTCAAATTCACTTGGGTCACTTAGCTCAGGTTCACTCTGTCATAAAATTGAATTTTTTCTAAGTTCATCACTCGTTCTTATTACAAGTATTGGTCCATTTCAAATCCATCAAACAACCAAACACAGTCAATTACCAGAAATAAATGGAGTTTTATTCATTTACAAAAAAAATGTGTGCATCAGTCCACTACAATACTTCAAAAACAAAACAAAACAAAAATATGTATACAAAAAAAAAAAAAACAAACAACAAAACACAAAAATTCTTCAGTCCATGTCTTCAGTTCACTCTCCCTCTTCACTGGAGATTAGGTCCTCTTATTCCACACCTTCATCCAGAGGGGTCTGGGCCACATCATCTTCTCCAATTGTTACACTACTAAAGTCGAGCTCTGGGAACAGCTCTTCAGCCTTGCGTTTGAACATTTTCCACCCGCTGTCCCAGTACTCTGACATTTCATGTTTGTAATAGTCCGACTGCTGGAAGCTGGCAATCACTTCGGACTCAGACCTCCCTCCAGCAGCCGTTCTTGATGGGCCAGCCCCCCCAGATTCCTCCCTTGCTAAGCTGCTGGCTACTGCAGCATCAATCTCCATCTGAAATTCAGGAGACCCTTTGAATTGAGTAACTGCTGCAACACAAAGATCGGGGTAGGCTGCCCTTTCCGAGGCCGCCTTCGCCTTCTCTTCGTTCAGCTCTTTTTGAAGGATCTCCTTTTCAGCTGCAGCCCTGGACCTCTCAGCCTCTAGCTCTCTCTTCCAGGCCTCTCCCTCAGCAATCAACTTCTCCCTCTCTGCCTCAAACTGCTTCTGCAGAGTCTCCCTCTCCATAGTCACCCTACTTCGCTCTTCCTCCACTTCCCTACGCAGGGTCTCCCTCTGCTCTGCCGCTCTAGCACGCTCGCCTTCCATCTCCTTTTGCAGAGCCTCCAACTTAGCATCTGCCTCATCCTTTTGCCTAACGAGATCTTCATTATTGGTCATGGCCTCCTCATGCCGCTCAACCGCCACAGCACAAGCCATTTTGGCCTCCTCCAACTTCTGCTGCTCGCCAGTAAGTTGGAACTCGAGCGACACAACCTGGCAGTGCGCCCCCTTCAGCTCCAACTTGACTGCCTGCAACTCAGTATGGGCAATCTTCCATTCAGCACTCCCCTTCTTCAGCTTGGCCAACTCAGCTTTGGCCTCTTCAGCTTTGATTTTGGTTGCCCCAGCTTTCCTCAGCAGGGCCCCTGCCAGGGTAGTTACCTCCATTTGGGCGGAGCATAACCCCCTGAACAGGTCGGCCTCGTTGAATCCAGAAGCCGAGCGCAGACCTGCCTCCTCTATGATCTTCACTAGGCGGTCTGCCCCCGCCCTGGCTGGGATCTCTTCCCCTTCCAACCTCCCAGCTACAGCACGCACATGATAAATTGCTCCACCCAGACCCCTTTGGGTCTTTTGTCCCACACTTGGTTCTGCACCTGTTACCCCAACTCCCCCTTGTACTGCTGGGGTCCTCTCCACAGTCTCTGGCGCTGGACTGCCTTCTATCACCTTTGGAGCATCTTTCGCAACAGACGCCTCCACCATCTCAGGGACGACCGCTCTTTCTACGGTCTCCTCTACCTCACCACCCTCCATCTGTTTGGCCAGACTGGCCTCTCTCACCCTCAACTCCTTCCTTCTCTTTTGGGCTGGCTCTCCCTCCCCCCGTCTCAACCTCTTCTTTTTCTTCCCTACACCTAGTTCCTCCATCTCCTTCAGCGACCTCTCCTTTAGAGGGTCTTTAGGGAGCGGTCGGGGCACAAACTCGCTCAAGTCCTTCTGTCCCAGAGGCTTCGGACGAGGTCGAATCCTCTCCCTCGCAAGCGGTTGAGGCGGTCGGTCAGCTTGAGCTTCTTTGAACTTCTGAGCCTTTACCAGGATGGCCTGATCCTCTGCCTCCTGTGCTTTTCTTCTGGCCTCCAACTCCGATCGGTCGAGGTCCCCCCCGATCGGTTGTGGACCCAACCCTGCTTGAAACAGTGCGGACGGCTAAACAAGCTCGTCCCACTTCACTTTTTCCCTCTCCCTCCACTCCTTCACCTTCTTTACCCTCTCCTCCACCGCCGCACCCACCTTTGGCTCCACAAACTTGGTCGGCACCTTCCACGTCGTGCGCACTTCAGCCCCTCCAGAATTGGACACGTAGAACCACCTTGGTCTCCAACCTTTAATCGAAGTTGGTAACCCTGCCACCAAGCCCTTCCCCGCCACGGCCTGTAGGGTCACCCAAGTCTCCTGCTGCCCTGAAGCTTTGTAGCAGCAAAAGAACTCATCCACTGTCATGGCCTGCCCTTCAGTCGCCTTTGGCCAGGCGCTTGCGCAAGATAGCAAAATCTTCCACGCATTGGGCATTAGCTGCCCTGGTGCTACTTCCAAGTGGTTGAGCACATCCACCATGATCTGCGGCAGCGGCAATCTCAACCCCCCCTTCAGCGCCTCCTCGTAGAGGGAGAACTCCCCTAGCCTGACATCAGACGGCCTATCTGTTGATGTCGGCAGCACCAACTCCACCTCCACCGGAATCTGGTACCTTTCGCGGATAGCCTCCAATTCCGCCGCAGTAATAATGGACCTGTCAGCCCTGGAATGCCAGTGATCTGGTTCCACCTGGCTGATTGGTTGCGGCGCTGCTATCACGATGGAACCGTGGGATCGCACCACTGGTCCCTCCACCCTCCCTGACCTGTACCGCTGCGCCAACTCCACAGCATCGTCCTCTCCAAGAGGATCCACCCTCACATCCCCAGTTTCTTCTTGAGCCTTGTCTGTGGCGTGTCTGCGTATTGCTTCTGATGCAGGTGCAAGAAAGTTGCAAAAATGTTGTAAAGGGGTATCGTCGGCAACGAAGGAACTGATACTTCGAATATTTTGAGTTTTTCAAAAGAAGTAGGTGAATCGTATGATACCAAAAGCCCACGGTTTACCCGTATTCCAAGGATCCAAATTAATTTTCGCCAGTTTGAAAACTTTTCAAATCGCCCGCCAAAACTGCCTCCTCGATACCCATAATAATGCCCTGACGTTTCACTTCTAATCTAACGCTTGACCTTTCCCCTCCCTCGAAATTCCGCCACGTGTATGGCCTCGATGCACTGACTTCTGCTCTTACCTTGTCTTTTCCACTTCAAATCATCACGTGGCACGCCGCCTCTTGAGCCCCGTGCCCTTCCACTCGGCCACCCACGCGGTCTGCCCGCCTCGAGATCAGTCTCACGCTCGGCCACCCTCACGGTCGGCCTCACCCGCCTCGGTCACCCTCACGGTCGGCATCTCCTGCTCGGTGACCCTCACGGTCGGCCTCACCCGCTCGGTCACCCTCACGGTCGGCATCTCCTGCTCGGCCACCCTCACGGTCGGCCTCACCCGCTCGGTCACCCTCACGGTCGGCCTCACCCGCTCGGTCACCCTCACAGTCGGCATCTCCTGCTCGGCCACCCTCACGGTCGGCCTCACCCGCTCGGTCACCCTCACGGTCGGCTTCTCCTGCTCGGTCGTCCTCACGGTCGGCCTCTCCCGCGGGGTCGCCCTCACGCTCTTCTCCCACCGGTCGGACCCATCTTCCTTGTTATTATTCCCTTCGTTGGGCTAAAGCTGCACTCGGGAATGGGGGACTACTAACATGGATCGGTCCACATGGACCACAGCCCACCGGGAGTAAACCCAGGCCCACCATTTATACCCCATTGCATAACCCGGATAACAGAATGCAAGACAGCTGGAGGCCAACTGAGCATAGGAAGCCAATAATACTCGGACACGTGGCGGATGCAGAACAGGCCACGTCAGCAGACAAAGATCTGCAAAGTTATTGCCACAACACATCACCATTAATGCAGCCCATCACAGCATTTATGGCGACAACACCTCTCAGCCGGAATGGCATCCCCTCACCCTGAACAAGACGAACTATGGCATAAGCTTTCGGCGGGGAGGTCAGAACGGTAGAGACAGCGAAATGATTACCAAAGGATATAAGCAAAGCTTGAAGACAAGAGGAAGGTTAAGTTTTTCTATCTCTCTCTATCCCTCTCTCTCTCTCTCTCGCTGCATTGTCTATCACCTCTTCTAATTCACACACCGGAGGGTTCGCCGGGGGACTACCCCGTTCCCCTTTGGGTGACCCTACAGGCCGTGGCGGGGAAGGGCTTGGTGGCAGGGTTACCAACTTCGATTAAAGGTTGGAGACCAAGGTGGTTCTACGTGTCCAATTCTGGAGGGGCTGAAGTGCGCACGACGTGGAAGGTGCCGACCAAGTTTATGGAGCCAAAGGTGGGTGCGGCGGTGGAGGAGAGGGTAAAGAAGGTGAAGGAGTGGAGGGAGAGGGAAAAAGTGAAGTGGGACGAGCTTGTTCAGCCGTCTGCACTGTTTCAAGCAGGGTTGGGTCCACAACCGATCGGGGGGGACCTCGACCGATCGGAGTTGGAGGCCAGAAGAAAAGCGCAGGAGGCGGAGGATCAGGCCATCCTGGTAAAGGCTCAGAAGTTCAAAGAAGCTCAAGCTGACCGACCGCCTCAACCGCTTGCGAGGGAGAGGATTCGACCTCGTCCGAAGCCTCTGGGACAGAAGGACTTGAGCGAGTTTGTGCCCCGACCGCTCCTTAAAGACCCTCTAAAGGAGAGGTCGCTAAAGGAGATGGAGGAACTAGGTGTAGGGAAGAAAAAGAAGAGGTTGAGACGGGGGAAGGGAGAGCCAGCCCAAAAGAGAAGGAAGGAGTTGAGGGTGAGAGAGGCCAGTCTGGCCAAACAGATGGAGGGTGGTGAGGTGGAGGAGACCACAGAAAGAGCGGTCGTTCCTGAGATGGTGGAGGCGTCTGTTGCGAAAGATGCTCCAAAGGTGATAGAAGGCAGTCCAGCGCCAGAGACTGTGGAGAGGACCCCAGCAGTACAAGGGGGAGTTGGGGTAACAGGTGCAGAACCAAGTGTGGGACAACACACCCAAGGGGTCTGGGTTGAGCAATTTATCATGTGCGTGCTGTAGCTGGGAGGTTGGAAGGGGAAGAGATCCCAGCCAGGGCGGGGGCAGACCGCCTAGTGAAGATCATAGAGGAGGCAGGTCTGCGCTCGGCTTCTGGATTCAACGAGGCCGACCTGTTCAGGGGGTTATGCTCTGCCCAAATGGAGGTAACTACCCTGGCAGGGGCCCTGCTGAGGAAAGCTGGGGCAACCAAAATCAAAGCTAAAGAGGCCAAAGCTGAGTTGGCCAAGCTGAAGAAGGGGAGTGCTGAATGGAAGATTGCCCATACTGAGTTGCAGGCAGTCAAGTTGGAGCTTGAGGGGGCGCGCTGCCAGGTTGTGTCGCTCGAGTTCCAACTTATTGGCGAGCAGCAGAAGTTGGAGGAGGCCAAAATGGCTTGTGCTGTGGTGGTCGAGCGGCATGAGGAGGCCATGACCAATAATGAAGATCTCGTTAGGCAAAAGGATGAGGCAGATGCTAAGTTGGAGGCTCTGCAAAAGGAGATGGAAGGCGAGCGTGCTAGAGCGGCAGAGCAGAGGGAGACCCTGCGTAGGGAAGTGGAGGAAGAGCGAAGTAGGGTGACTGTGGAGAGGGAGACTCTGCAGAAGCAGTTTGAGGCAGAGAGGGAGAAGTTGATTGCTGAGGGAGAGGCCTGGAAGAGAGAGCTAGAGGCTGAGAGGTCCAGGGCTGCAGCTGAAAAGGAGATCCTTCAAAAAGAGCTGAACGAAGAGAAGGCGAAGGCGGCCTCGGAAAGGGCAGCCTACCCCAGCCTACCCCGATCTTTGTGTTGCAGCAGTTACTCAATTCAAAGGGTCTCCTGAATTTTAGATGGCGATTGATGCTGCAGTAGCCAGCAGCTTAGCAAGGGAGGAATCTGGGGGGGCTGGCCCATCAAGAACGGCTGCTGGAGGGAGGTCTGAGTCCGAAGTGATTCCCAGCTTCCAGCAGTCGGACTATTACAAACATGAAATGTCAAAGTACTGGGACAGCGGGTGGAAAATGTTCAAACGCAAGGCTGAAGAGCTGTTCCCAGAGCTCGACTTTAGTAGTGTAACAATTGGAGAAGATGATGTGGCCCAGACCCCTCTGGATGAAGGTGTGGAAGAAGAGGACCTAATCTCCAGTGAAGAGGGAGAGTGAACTGAAGACATGGACTGAAGAATTTTTGTGTTTTGTTGTTTGTTTTTTTTTTTTTTTGTATACATATTTTTGTTTTGTTTTGTTTTTGAAGTATTGTAGTGGACTGATGCACACATTTTTTTTGTAAATGAATAAAACTCCATTTATTTCTGGTAATTGACTGTGTTTGGTTGTTTGATGGATTTGAAATGGACCAATACTTGTAATAAGAACGAGTGATGAACTTAGAAAAAATTCAATTTTATGACAGAGTGAAGCTGAGCTAAGTGACCCAAGTGAATTTGAACTTGTGATGATGTTGAGTAGAGGTGAACTTGTAATGAAAACTTCGCGCAGAGTTAAATCAAAAATTCCATCACGCGGAGTAAGAGTGAACTGATAAAATCCCTTCGTGCAGAGTGAGTAATTAAATTATGTTTATAAAAGGTCCAAGAACAAGTATGAGTGAAGGGTCCATGAATGAGGATAGGGAAGTAGGTTTTAAATCATAACTAAGGGGTCAATAGTGAACCCGTAGGGGAGAAATTGGGGAATACCGTTGGAATTTGACTAAGTAGAAATGTTGTAAAAATTTGTGACCTCAACTTGTGACTAAGTGTTCTTCCAAGGTTACGGTGGTACTTGTTTCGCTGGGTCTGCTGGGTTCGAAGGTGCTCGGTCGGACTGAGGCTTTTGCAAGTGCTCAGGTCGGACTGAGGCTTTTGAAAGTGCGCGGTCTGGCCGAGGCTTTTGTAAGTGCTCAGGTCGGACTAAGGCTTTTGAAAGTGCTCGGTCTGGTCGAGGCTTTTATAAGTGCTCAGGACGGACTGAGGCTTTTGAAAGTGCTCGGTCTGGCCGAGGCTTTTGTAAGTGCTCAGGTCGGACTGAGGCTTTTGAAAGCGCTCGGTCTGGCCTAGGCTTTTGTAAGTGCTCAGGTCGGACTGAGGCTTTTGAAAGTGCTCGGGTCGGACTGAGGCTTTTGAAAGTGCTCGGTCTGGCCGAGACTTTTGTAAGTGCTCAGGACGGACTGAGGCTTTTGAAAGTGCTCGGTCTGGCCGAGGCTTTTGTAAGTGCTCAGGTCGGACTGAGGCTTTTGAAAGTGCTCGGGTCGAACTGAGGCTTTTGAAAGTGCTCGATCTGGCCGAGGCTTTTGTAAGTGCTCAGGACGGACTGAGGCTTTTGAAAGTGCTCGGTCTGGCCGAGGCTTTTGTAAGTGCTCAGGTCGGACTGAGGCTTTTGAAAGTGCTCGGTTTGGCCGTGGCTTTTGTAAGTGCTCAGGTCGGACTGAGGCTTTTGAAAGTGCTTGGTCTGGCCGAGGCTTTTGTAAGTGCTCGGTCTGGCCGAGGCTTTTGTAAGTGCTCAGGACGGACTGAGGCTTTTCAAAGTGCTCAGGTCGGACTGAGGCTTCGAGTGCTGCAAATGGAAGTTTCATGGAAGTGACATTTAGACAGTTGAATTATAGAAGGTTGGAACTCCAGCCGATATTTGTATTACGTACTGAAAGGGAAATACAACAAGTTTGACAATACAAAAGTAAGAATTCATTGATAGTAACGCTTCAGATGTTCAGCATTCCAGGGATGGGGAAGGTCTCGGCCATCCATGTCTTGAAGTCGGTAAGTGCCTGGCCGTAGGCGGGCCTTCACAACGTATGGTCCCTCCCATTTGGCTGCTAGTTTGCCCTCGGTCGGATTTCTTGTGGCAAGAGTTGTTTCTTTCAAGACAAGGTCCCCTACAGAGAACTCCCGCGGTCGGACTCTGCGGTTGTAGTGTGCTCTCATTTTCTGCTGGTATGAAGCCGATTTCACAGCGGCAGTCTCTCTGAGTTCCTCAATGAGGTCCAGGTCTGCTCGACGAAGTTCTTCGGTTGAGGCGAGATCCGGATGTAAGACCCTGGGGGTGGGCAAACCGACTTCTACCGGGATAACCGCCTCAGCGCCGTATGTTAAGCGAAAAGGGGTTTCCCCAGTAGGAGTCCGAGCAGTGGTTCGGTAAGCCCAGAGTACATTGGGTAGTTCCTCTGCCCAAAGTCCCTTGGCAGCTTCCAGCTTGGTTTTAATGATCTTCAGGAGTGAGCGGTTGGTGACCTCAACCTGGCCATTGGCTTGCGGATGTCCTGGAGAAGAGAAACATGGTTGGATCTGAAGGTCTGCGCAGAACTTCATGTACTTGGCGTTGTCGAATTGCTTGCCGTTGTCGGAGACGATAGCTTGAGGGATGCCGAACCTGCAAACAATGGACTGCCAGATGAATTTGGTTGTGTTTCGCTCGGTGATGGTGGCTAAGGGCTCTGCTTCTACCCATTTGGTGAAGTAGTCGATGGCGACAATTGCGAACTTGGTCTGGCCTCGGCCGGTGGGAAGCGGACCGACCAGGTCGATCCCCCATTTGGCGAATGGGTAGGGGCTGCAGAGTGTGATTAGCTCAGTAGGAGGAGCATGGGGGATGTTGGCGAAGCGCTGACACTTGTCACATTTGAGCACAAAATCGGTGGTATCCTGGTTGAGAGTCGGCCAGAAGTAGCCGGTGCGGAGTACTTTGTGAGGGAGAGACCTGCCACCTGAATGATTGCCACAGATCCCCTCATGGATTTCCTGCATGACATAGGTTGCCTGGGCTGAGTTGAGGCATCGTAGGTATGGTCGTGAGAAACCACGCTTGTAAAGGACACCATCGACCAGAACGTAGTTAGCCGACCGAGCTCTGACCTTAGCGGCCTGCTGTTGGTCATCTGGGAGTTGTCCAGCGGTCAAGAACAGGAGGATGTCGGATGCCCAAGGAATAGGTTCATGCTGGAGGAATTGCACTTCTTGTAGGTCGGATGAGATGGCCGGGTTGTGGAGGTATTCGAGGTGTACTCCATGGCTAAGGTCGGACTGTTCTGCGGAGGCCAGCTGAGCCATCTCGTCTGCCTTGGAGTTTTCCGTCCGAGGTATGTGTTTTATCTGAAAAGTGTTGAAGAGGCGGACAAGGGGAAGTGCCATGTTTCGGTAAGTCCGCATCGTGTCATCCCTAGCATCGAACTCCCCCGTGATCTGACCAACGATGAGCTGGGAGTCGCTGAACACGCGGATGTGGCTAATGCCAAGGTCTTTGGCCAAGCGGAGTCCCGCGATCAATGCTTCATATTCAGCCTCGTTGTTGCTGGTTTCAAATAAGAGACGGAGAGCACACTTGATACAACCACCTTCGGGAGAGGTGAGAATGAGACCGGCCCCGCTACCTTCCCTCCGGGATGACCCATCGACGTGGAGAGTCCAAGAATGGGGGTCTTCTGGTTCGGCAGGAGTTGGCGGTGGTGGAGAGGTAGTGGCTGGGGTAGGGTTGCTGAATTCTAGGATGAAGTCGGCGATGGCCTGGCCTTTGATTGCTGTGCGGGGGCGGTAGGAGATGTCAAATTGGCTGAGTTCCACTGACCACTGCATAAGTCGACCAGAGAGCTCTAGCTGCTGCATGACCTTCTTCAGAGGTTGGTCGGTGAGGACCACTATGGAATGGGCTTGGAAGTAGGGGCGGAGTCGTCTGGAGGCGGTGACCAATGCCAGGGACAGCTTTTCTAATAGGGGGTAGTTCTGCTCCGCTCCCCTGAGAGCCCGACTGATGTAGTAGACCGGCCGTTGGACTGAGCCGTCTTCTCTGATGAGAGCTGCACTGACTGCGGTGCCTGATACTGCTAAGTAGAGGAAGAGGGGCTCACCCGTGATTGCCTGTGAGAGAAGGGGTGGATTGGCCATGCACTGCTTTAACTGTTGAAAGGCTTCTTCGGATTCAGTCGTCCATTCAAAAGTCTGCCGAAGAACTTTGAAAAATGGTAGGCACTTATCCGTCGCGCGGGAGATGAAACGGTTGAGGGCTGCCACTCTGCCAGTGAGTCTTTGAACCTCTTTAACAGTTTTGGGTGACTGCATCTCAATCAAGGCCTTGATCTTCTCAGGGTTGGCCTCGATGCCGCGCTGACTGACCATAAAACCCAAGAACTTTCCAGATCCTACGCCGAAGGCACACTTCTCTGGGTTGAGCTTCATCTGATATTTGCGAAGGGTGGTAAAAGTCTCTCGCAGGTCGGTGAGGTGGTCAATGGAGAGTTTGCTCTTGACTATCATGTCATCCACGTACACTTCCATGTTCCGACCGATCTGATGGTGGAAGACTGCATTGACTAACCGTTGGTAGGTGGCTCCAGCATTCTTTAGTCCGAACGGCATTACACAATAGTGGTAGGTACCTCGATCGGTGATGAAGGATGTGTGTTCCCGATCGGATGAGTGCATCATGATTTGGTTGTACCCGGAGAAAGCATCCATGAAGCTGAGCATTTGGTGACCGGCCGTGGCGTCGACCAGCAGATCTATGCGGGGGAGTGGGTAACTATCTTTGGGGCAAGCTCGGTTCAAGTCAGAGTAATCGACGCAGAGGCGCCACTTGCCATTGTTCTTGCGGACTAGAACCACATTGGAGAGCCACTTGGGATAGTCTACGTTTCGGATAAACCGAGCTTCAAGGAGTTTGTCGACTTCTGTGGCTATGAAATTATTGTGCTCTGGGTGGAAGATACGCTGCTTTTGTCGGTAAGGTCGGAAATGAGGTTCAATACTGAGGCGGTGAGTTATGAAAGAGGGGTCAATGCCTGGCATGTCTGCATGGGTCTAAGCAAAGACGTCTCTGTGCTCGGTTAGGAGGGTGGTGAGGTCGGCCTTTGTTTGGGAAGGTAGTTGGCTGCCGATTTTGGCTGTTTTGAGCGGGTTGGTGGGATCGATGTTAACTTCAACGAGTTCCTCCACAGGTTCGCCTCTGATCAACTCGTCCTCATCTCGGACGTCAAGTCCTTCAATGATCATTGCCTCCTTCAGCTTAACTTCTTTGAGAGAGGCCACATAACATTCTCTAGCGACGGTCTGTT
This sequence comes from Camellia granthamiana, assembly GCA_036172215.1. NCBI lineage: Eukaryota > Viridiplantae > Streptophyta > Magnoliopsida > Ericales > Theaceae > Camellia > Camellia granthamiana. Next base: position 113,360,495 of record CM069910.1, read on the forward strand.
CTCCTCTGACTGTTCCGACCCCGAGGTCGGTAGGGAACTTGAGGGTAAGGTGGTAGGTGGATGTGATGGCTTGGAAGGCGTTGAGGGCTGTACGGCCGAGGATGATGTTGTAAGCAGAGGGGCAGTCGACTACAAGGAAAGTGAGCAACTTCGTGGTCTGCCGTGGGTATTCCCCCATGGTGATGGGGAGGTCAATGGAGCCGATAGAGGTCACCCGGTCGCCAGTGAAACCGACCAAGGGGGTTTGGAGTGGAGACAGACTTTCCTTGCCGATCTTGAGCTGGCGGAAGCAGCCGAGGAATATGATGTCTGAAGAGCTCCCATTGTCGATGAGGACTCGCCTGACCTTATAGTTGGAGAGGACGGCAGAGATGACGAGAGGATCATCATGTGGATAACGGGTGCCCGTACAGTCGGTGTCTGTGAAGGTAATGGGCTCTATCCACTGCTTGGGCTGCTTGGGGGGCCGGTCTACCGTGATGACTGCCTTATCCGAGCCCTGCCGTATTTTTCTCAGTTCTGCTCTCTGAGCTGAGCGCGACGGTCCCCCGCAAGCAAGACCGCCTGAGATAACTCGGATTTCACCGACCGGCGGGGGTGGATTACCTTGTGGCCGAGGTTGTTGAGGAGGTCGATCGCGGCCTTGGTCTGGCTAAGCTGGTCGCTGTGGAGGGGTGTGCCTGCGATTGTCCCTGTGGGGCTCGGTTCTTTGCCTCTGCTGAGGGCGGGTGTCCGTGAATCGGCTTAGATGCCCCTGACGAATGAGGGTCTCCACTTGATCCTTGAGGCTGATGCAATTGTCGGTGTTATGGCCATGGTCCTGGTGGAAACGGCAATATTTGGACTGGTCTTTACGATTGGAAGGGTTCCGTGGAGGAAGGGGCCACTTGAGGGGGTAGTCCCGTTGGATCTGGTTAAGGACTTGTTCCATGGGAGAATTGAGGGGTATATACCGCTCGAACCGGCCGGGAGGTCTTACTGGTGCGGACCAGTCGGCGCGAGGGGATCGGTCGGCATAGCGGGGTGTTTGGTTATGATGCCGGTTGTTACTGGGCTCTGGGTCTTTTCTCTTTTCTCTGGGGGTCAGGTATTTAGTTGTTGAGTCCTGCCGAGCGGCTAGTGAATCCTCGGCGTTCATGTATTTTTGGGCTTTGGAGAGCAAGGCTGCCATGGAGGTCGGAGGGTTCTTAGAGAGGGAGAAGAGGAAATCGGATGACCGCAGACCGGCCATGAAGGCTGTAAGGATGACTTTATCATCGTTTTCGGCAACTTGCAAGGCTTCGGTGTTGAAGCGAGTGACAAAGTTGCGCAGTGATTCCCCCTCAGTCTGACGGATGTTGAGGAGTTGGGTCGCCGGGCGCCGCTGGCGTTGGGCCCCGATGAAGTGGCTTAGGAAGGAGTCACTGAGATGCTGACATGTAGAGACCGAATTCGGTGGCAACTGGCTGAACCATAGCCGAGCCGATCCTTTCAGTGTCACGGGAAAGGCTCGGCACATCATTTCGTCAGGGAAGGCATGGAGGATCATGAGGGTACGGTAGGTCTCCAGGTGGTCGACGGGGTCGGTCGTTCCGTCAAAAGGATCGATGGTAAGCATTTTGAACTTGGCGGGTAGGGGTTTGTCTCGGATGGAGGCGACAAATGGAGAGTTTGCTGTGGTGGAGGGCTTATGTTGGATATTCTGCATGACCCCTTGTAGCTGGAGCTTCATGGCTCGGAGCTCAGCGTCCCAGAGGGGGATGTTGTCACCACCAGAGGGAGAGAGGTGTTGGATGCTGCTGGCTTCCCCCTCGGGGGCTGGTGCTATAACCGATGGGTGTGGGGGCGGGGGAGGTGGATGTATATGTGGGTGAGGGGGTTGCAAGCCCTCCGAGTTGGGAGGATTGGGTTGTGGGATGGCATGGCCCGGAATTTGTTCTGGATGGGATGGAATATCTGGAGGTGGTGGAGGAATAGGGAGGTTTCGTTGGAGCAGAGCATTGATTAAGGCCTGGTTCTGTTCGGCCATACGGTTGATGCTGTTGGTGAGCTCAATGAAGTACTGTGGTGGGTTGTTTGGATTGGGAGGGTCGGTTTGGTGATCGGTAGCATTGTGGTGAGAGGCCATGGATCTAGTCGTGACCATACACTTGATGGGTGAGGTGTAGGAGTCGATGGAACAGGGTCTCCGGCGGCAATGAACACAACTGGCGCACGGATCAACCAGTTCCCACAGACGGCGCCAACTGATGTTGCAGTTCGTCCAGGCGAATGGGCTAGACCGATCCAAGCTCCTCAAGCCCACTGGATAACCTGCAAACAAGTCCAACGGGGAACGGGGTAGTCCCCCGGCGAACCCTCCGGTGTGTGAATTAGAAGAGGTGATAAACAATGCAGCGAGAGAGAGAGAGAGGGATAGAGAGAGATAGAAAAACTTAACCTTCCTCTTGTCTTCAAGCTTTGCTTATATCCTTTGGTAATCATTTCGCTGTCTCTGCCGTTCTGACCTCCCCGCCGAAAGCTTATGCCGTAGTTCGTCTTGTTCAGGGTGAGGGGATGCCATTCCGGCTGAGAGGTGTTGTCGCCATAAATGCTGTGATGGGCTGCATTAATGGTGATGTGTTGTGGCAATAACTTTGCAGATCTTTGTCTGCTGACGTGGCCTGTTCTGCATCCGCCACGTGTCCGAGTATTATTGGCTTCCTATGCTCAGTTGGCCTCCAGCTGTCTTGCATTCTGCTATCCGGGTTATGCAATGGGGTATAAATGGTGGGCCTGGGTTTACTCCCGGTGGGCTATGGTCCATGTGGACCGATCCATGTCAAAGTTCATAATATATTCAACTTTTCACAAATATTTAAAATAGTCTTATAAAATTTTCATAATCTAATTTAATTTTAAATTTCCTAAAATCATCAATAATAATTTGATTTTAATTTTAACTCGGGGATTGTTTGGGAACAAACTAAAATAACATATTTTTTATTTTTATCTTTTTAGATCATATCATTTTTTACTTTTTTTACAAATTTTTTCATAAAAATTAAAAAATTATTAAAATAATATATTTCCAAACAACTCTTTATTCTTAAGAAAAATTTGATCAAAACCTCCTCATAATAAAATTTTAATACATTAAGAATAAGTATAAAAAATAATTTATATATCTTTTTATAAAAAGTAAAAAAAAAAATAAAATAATATATTCTAAAACAAATTTTTATTCTTAAATCTAACCAAATTAAACCTTACTCAGCCCTAGTGATTGCTGTAATAATTAACCAAAAGCAAAAGCAAAGCGCAGTGGGACACCGCATCACACGGATGGGTTCCATGAAAGCATAAAAGTGTCTAACTTTGTCCAATGAATAGAGATAGAGATTAAGATCAAGTTTGGGAAGACTAAATAAGTGTATTTTTTGATTTTTATTGTATTATGTGTAAAAAAAATAGAGAGGAGATGTTGATTGATGTGACCTAAAAAACATAAAAAGATGAAATAAATGCACTTATTTTGTTTAGCCAAACTTGACCTAAAATAGAGAAATGTTAGGAATAATAAAAAAAAATTTATGAAAATGATTATGAAAGATTTGTGATTCTTAGATTACCTTGATTAGTGTGTGATGTTTTATTCTATGTGTAATTCAAAGATCACAAATCTTTCATGATCATTTTCATTAAAGACTTTTTATGATATCTAGTATGATTAAAATAATATGTTTGAACCATGCAAAGCATCTCAATCCAAAGAGCCTGGGTTTAATATTTTTATTTTTTCAAGGTAAATTACCCTTGCACTTTTGGGATTTATGTTTAATATTTATCATTTTTTGACATTTAAAAAATTACATTAATCTTCTGGTTATTATAATTATTTAAACGGAATAAAAATATTGAACTCATACATTCTCTTTTTTCTTACTTTACTTTCTTTTCCTTTTTTTTTCCCCTTTCCTTTGCTTTATTTTTTTTTTCAATGTAATTTCCTTTATTTTTCTACTAAGAGTTGTTGCCTTTTATATAAGAAGAAAGTTTGTGAAATAAGACTATTAATCACATGGATGGAATGTAATTAGACCAAATATCAGGGCTGTCAGTTTAATTTACCTTTTTTTTTAAATCTCAAATAGGTCAATGTAATTTATCATAATATTTTGAATTTATTTTATAATATATTTATATAATAAAAATTATATCATACGGAGGGATCCTAAACTACCAAATCTCCCAGATAGTTTCTACGGAGGGATGAAGGAGCTCAAAGCTTTAAGCATGTTGAATGTGTACATAGAAGGATCACTGCCGACATCCCTGCGATGGTTGACCAACCTCCGAAGCTTGTCACTATACGACTGTGAACTGATCAATGATGTATCTGTAATAGGAGCATTAGAGAAACTAGAAATTTTGAGTTTCCAAGGCACCGAAATCGAGGAGTTGCCAAAAGAAATAGGTCGGCTTAGTCACTTGAAGCTACTGGATTTGCTCCAATTTGGTGTGAAGAGGATTTGCCCAGGTGTTCTGTCGAGCTTATCAAAGCTAGAAGAGTTGTATCTTGGGTATAGCTTTGATGATGAAAACAGGATAGAAGAAACTAAAGCAACTTTCACTGAGCTGTGTGTCGTCTAATTTTACAACTTTGGTCATTCACCTACCACATTTTGCATACTGGCAAAGAGACTTGGTCCTTACGAATCTAAAAGCATTCGCTATAACCATTGGCGATGTGTCCCGTACTAGATATTATCAATTACAAAACCAGTTGAGTCTCAAGGATCTTCACGAGAGCGATCTTATGGAGAATGAGTTCAAGAATCTTCTCAAGATCACTAAAATTTTAGAAATAACACGAGCAGTAGGTGTGAAGAATGTTGGCTAGCTATGATTTAGACAAAGATGGTTTCAAAAAATTAATAGAATTGTTCTTGGAAGATTGTCAGGATCTAGAATATGTCATTGCCACAACAGATGGGGTTCCAGTTCCACAAAGCCTTCCCTGTGTAACAGTTGCTACGTCTCGATAATTTAGATAAATTGAAAGAGATTTGTCAGGGCCAACTACCAGAGGGGGCCTTTAGTGCGTTGAAAGGGATGGAACTACGAGACTTGCCCGTATTGACACATTTGTGAAAGGGTCCTACTCAACTTGTACGGCTCTGCAACCTCACTTCTCTAAAACTGGAGAGATATGATAAACTGGAAAGCATGTTCTCATTATCTATAGCCAGAGATCTGATGCAATTAATGTTGTGTTTGGTTGAGGGATTTGAGAAGGGATTTGGAATGAAAAATGGAAAAGATAGGTGAAATGTGAATAAAATATGTCTATATTTCACCTAGTTTCACACATTTTTTCCTTTCTTTTTCTAAATCCCTCTCCAATCCTCCAACCAAACACAGCGTAAAGGAACTTAGTGCATATGAATGTCGTTAGATGGAAGTACTTATTTCGAGTGAAGAAGAAGGAGATCAAAATGAGATAGCATCAACAACAGATAAAATTGTGTTTCCTAAACTAAAGGAATTGCGTCTTGGAGTACTACCAAGTTTTACTGATATCTGCAAGGCTATAAATGGAATTGAGCTGTTGCAATTGAACGAGCTGATGCTCTGTGAGATACCGAAGCTCAATAGTATTCAACCTCTCTTCAATGAGGTATGCTTCTTTGACTTAAGCTTATTTATTTATTTATTTAAGCTTCATTGCTGTGGGGCGTCCATAAATTTTATTTATTATTTTGCTATTTTCATTGAACTTTTGGGGTATAATTAGAACACAACATGTTTTGGATTGAATATGTTGTTGGATGCAAAAATAAGAACGGCAAACTACACTTGAAATTAATTAGTATTTAGGAACAAATTTCCGTTTTTATTTGGTGTATTTCTTTAGACAAATTATTGTTAATTCTTGTAAATATCAATTCGGTTCTTATAATTTTAATTGCATCAGTTTTACCTTTCTTTTTTTTTTTTTTTTTTTTTTGATGAGCAAAAAAACCTTTCAATTTGGCATATGGTATCAATTTAGTCAAATTGATAATATTTCATTTAGAAATTGGATTAAAATTAAGGGACAAAATGGTTTTTTAATTCCCTTCAAAGTTATTGAAGGATTCGCATCCAATTTCAAATGATTCATTCCCTTTTTAATAGATCATTATGCCTTTGATTTTTATTCAATTTTTTAACGACTATTATCACTTGGATTAGATTGACACAATTTGAAAAATTAAAGGGCAACATTAATATTACAAAAACCAAATTGACATGAGAGGCAAGTATAGAGACTACACGTATAATTTGCCCTGTTTCTTTTGACTAAAAATTTAGCTAAACTAATATGAATTGGATGGTAATTTTGCAAACTTTGACCAAATTATTTGAAGGGTAAACTATCAATAAGCCCTAATAGTTTGACTTAATTCCCATCAAGTCCTAGTAAAATCGTCGCTAAAATTAATTTTTTGTGACCATTTTTTGCATGTCGCTAAAAATTAACAATTAGTGACTTTTTTTTGTTACAGTTTTTATAAATTGTTGCTAAAATTTACAATTAGTTTCATTTTTATATGACAAAATTTTCAAACTGTTGCTAAAAGTTGAAAATTAGTGACTTTTTTTGTGAAGATTTTTTTAAACTATCATTAAAACTTATAATTATGACATTTTTTGTGACAAATTTTCAAACTGTCGCTGAAAATTAATAATTAGTGACATTTTTTTAATAGTGTTTGATGAAAAAGACCATCAATTCTCATAGGACATATGGAACAATAAGTCTACATGTTAGAATTTACACGTAAGTCCTCTTATTTAAAAATACTAAGATTGTATTTTGGATGGAAGAATTTAGGGGAAATTACACACAAAATAAATAAATAAATTGACCCTTGTAACAAAATAAACCATGAGTTTTAATTTTGTCAATTTAAAACTTGAATTTTTAATTTGTTTTCAATCTAAATCATTTGCCTATTTTTATTAAGTAAAATCGATAGAAAAATGGGTATAGTAGTCATTAAATTCAATGAAAATGGGTATTTTAGACATTTTATGTATACCTACATTGAGTTTAATAACTAAAATACTATTTTTTGAGGGTTCAATTTTAGTTAACAAAAGTAGACAAATGATTTAGATTGAAAACAAAATAAAAGATTAAGGTTTAAATTGATAAAATTGAAAACTTAGAGTTTATATAGTTGCAAAGGTCAAACATTGGAGTTTTTTTTTTTTGGTAATTATCCCTAGAATTTAAAAGGGTAAATTGTGTAAATGGTCCCTGTAGTTTACATGATGTATCAATTTGATCCCTATTGTTTCAATTTGCTCGATTTTGCCCTTTAATTTAACAGATTGTGTCATTTTAGTCCAATAAATAGTGGTTGTTAAGTTTGGTGAACAGAAAGTCTACACAATGTATTAATTTGGTCCCTGTAGTTTATATAATGTGTCAATTTGGTCGATGTTGTTTTAATTTGCTCAATTTTGACAGGGACCAAATTGACCCATTGTGTAAACTATAGGGACCAAATTGACACATAGGTTGACTTTCCATATCCACCAAACTTAACGACGGTTATTTATTGGACTAAAATGACACAATTCGTTACATTAAAGGGCAAAACTGAGCAAATTGAAACAACAGAGACCAAATTGATACATCGTGTAAACTACAAAGACTATTTGTATAATTTACCCAATTTAAAATAAAGGGTTTTGAGGTTAAGGGACAACCATTAGTCCCTATAGTTTAAACGAAATGTCAGTTTAGTCACTATAGTTTTAATTTTAACCCTATATTTTCAATTTTGTTGCAATGTGGTCTTGCTATCATTCACATTAGAATTTTGCATGGATAAATGCCACATGCAAAACTAAACTAACGTCGTTTTATTGCACACCCCCAAAAAAATAATTTTAAAATGAAATGCAAGAGCAAAGCATAGAAGCACCAAAGAAAAGCCCTATAAAAGAGAGAGAAGAAAGTTCTTGACAGATGCTACCCCTCCACTATTTGACCACCCTACTACCCCCGCTAATACCAATGCTGGCAAGATCGAAATAGAGATAGAGATAGAGAGAGCTTGCGGTGGCAATGGCGGCTGGGAAGGGGCGGGTGAGGGTAGGAATAGATTAGAGAGGCTCATCAGAGTTGAGATGGAGGAAGAATTAGTAGGGGTGGGGCTATAGTTGGAAGATGAGGTGGATCTCGCAGGCAAGGAGTTGCCAAAGATGTTAATGGCAGATTTTGGGAAGAGAGACGGAGGAGAGGGGATGGGAAATGAGGGGTGATTGCCAAAGGTGGTCATGGTGGTCGATTGTGAGAAAGGAAGGTGAAGAAGTGCTTTGTTTACACTGTGGGTCTTCTTCTCTTTGGCTTTTTCTTCTCTTCTACATTTCGTTTCATTTTTTGTTTTTTTTTTTTTTTTTTTTTTGTGTACACACCAAAAAGACATCATTTTTGTAGTGACCATCATCTCCGCCTTAGCCTTGTGCATGAGCATTTATATGATCTTGTTTGGGTAAACTTGCATTAGTGAATTTTGACTTGTTTTACCGAGAGTAATATTCTCGTCTTGCTTTGTACTTATGTGAAGTTGCTTGTTGGCCTTGTCTCTTTCCTGGTGAGCCTAACCGCGATCATCTTAAATTACACATTTGAGCCTCTTGCACCTAGGATCACCTTGAAACCACTTTGGTTGGCCCCACCTTCACCCCGGCATATTAGCCGAGATGCCATCATCTAGGCCGAGGTGTTCATCACCAAAGGCTGAGACGTGTATTATCTAGGCCGAGATTCCATCCTTGCACCTAGTGATCTTGTTCCTGGACAGGTATGACCTAGACCAAGGTGTGGCACATCTAGGCCAAGGTGTGGCACAGCTAGGCCAAGTGTTGTCCTTTCTAGCCAAGATCACTGATAGCTTACTTGCCGGAGCCGATGATTTCACCTGATGTCATTGCCTTGCCAGAAAGCCCATACCGCCTTACTTGTAGAACACCCTTTGTCATGTTCTTGTCCTGTCTGTCAGCCACCTTTTTGAGGAAATCCAACCAACCATTGCCACGTGTCCCAGCCGTGGGTTAAGTCTGAAACCAACCAAGAAAACATATCATTTTGCACCATATCTTTGTCTTTAGAGAGAGAAGCTCTAGGAAGAAGAAGTTAGGGTGAGAAGTTAGATTGAAGGCTTGATCCTTGGAGTTTGAACCGTTAGATTTGAGTTTAAGGTTAGAATCTTAATCTACTTTTGTTGTTCTTATTGATCATCTAGCTGCATTGCATGATCGAACCTGATTTACAAGACATGCATCTATTTAAAGTTGGGTTTAGAAAGAGAAAGTGACATTCATGTGTTCTTGAAAGAAAAACCATGTTTTGATCCGAAAGTTTGTAACAAGTTCCATGTTTTTGTGTTTGTTTCCATGAAATCTTTAAGTATGGGTACCCAGGTCCATGTTTTCGAACTCATCACATGAAAACACAGGTTTTGAATAAAGAAGTTATGATTTAGCATTTCATCTCATTCATGTTCATGTTCTTGTTGTTCTTCATGTTCTTCGAAGGGAAACCCAGATTTTTCCGGACTTCATTTTCTAGATTGTGGCCTTTGGGACCACACCTCGGCAAGGAAGTGTGGGACCTCGGCCTAGACCGGGTTGGTACCCAGCCTGTTTTCCGAGATGTGAAGCAGTGTCTTGTTTTGGTTTGACTTAGCTCTTAAAGAATGCCGAGATCATTGCATTGCATATTCAACTTTGAGTATCCCTTCTCTTCTTCTTGAAGTGCATTCAATGGGAGTTATTATATGTTTGTAGGCCTTGGATCCTTGCCCAAAACTCCCACACCCGAAAAGCTAAGTGAGTGGTATTTTTAATAAAGATATGTTATCATGTTTTGATAAGCTTTGCTCTGCTTTGTTTTGAAAAGTATTTGATCAGGCATGAATGATTATCCCCACTTTGTATAAAGAATTACCTTGTTTTTTATGACATTTCGGGAAAGTCCTTAGTGTCGGAGACTATAATGCAACGATACCCTTGTCTTGAAAGTCCTTAGTATCGGGGACTATAATGCAACGATACCCTTGTCTTGAAAGTCCTTAGTGTCAGGGACTATAATGCAACGATACCCTTGCCTTGCCACTGACGGTTTACCGCGTGGGTTTGTTTGTCCGGAATGTCATCCCTTGTACTATGTTGATGCTAGTAAGCATCCCTTGAAACTTTGAACGATTCGACAATGAACTTGATTTCGCCCCTTGACTTGTAAAATTATGATATGTAATGTTTTAGGAAGGATTTCGGATATCATTCATTTAAAACCTTTATTACTTGTACCATTCACTGAGTATCCAAGCTCACCCTCTCTATATATATGTAGGTGATGAGCAGGACGGCGGCGATGCCTAGTTGTGTATTGCCGACGTGTTTTGGATTCGTGTATTTTGTTGCATCTTGAAGATCATGCTTCTTAGTTTATACCCCATTGTGTTTTGTATATGTCGGCTTGAGAAGCCTTTTGGTCAAGATGTATTTTGTATTTCATTTTATTTATCCAAGTTGTAAGACCTTGTAAAGATGTATGACATTTCATTGATGTATGCACAGCTCTTATGGACTATTTAGATTTGTATATATTGTTTCCGCACATGTTAGCCCCATAGGTTATACTCTGTTTGTGGGCGAATTTAGAAAGTTGGCCTTCGGTAATCCCGGATTACTGGCCATCACGGCACCATCCAACTAGGGGCAGGTTGGGGTCGTGACAGAATGGTATCAGAACACAAGTTCCTTAGTATACGTTATTCACGCACTTCGAGTCCTAAAAAGCATAGGATTTCCCTTAGAAGGATGTTAGGATCACATCATATTGCTTGCTATTTGAACAAGGTGTGCATCGTCTCGGCATGTTTAATTATTACTTGCCTACGTGTTTATTTGCTCATTTTGTTTTAAAGTCACATTTTGCGTACTCTTAGCATCATGAGAAGGGGTAGACCACCGGTTGGCCGAGATCATGATGAGAACAGACTGGATAGATTGGAAAGACTGGTTGAGGGTCTGGTTCGTGAACTGAGACAACCTAGGCCGCAGGATACTGGTACTGCCTCTACTCAAGCCGAGCAGACGAACGGCCGATATGCAGTTCCACCCCCACCACCTCCAGTGTCGCAAGTACCTCCACGGCAAGCTTTGTATGGGGACGACACAATAACTTTGATCAGAGAGTTCAAGAAAATGAAACCGCCGAGATTCCAAGGGGGTATAGAACCGATGAAAGCCGAGGCATGGGTTTTGGAAATGGAGAAATTGTTTGAAATTTTTCCCAGTATCGACGCTCAGAAGGTATCACTGGCAGCGTTCGCATTGGACGACGACGCTCGCAGATGGTGGATAATGGTTCGAGAAGGTAATCCACGTTTGACTTGGGCCAGATTCTTAGAGTTGTTCTACGATAAACATTTTCCACTTAGTGTGCGCGATCGAAAGACCACGGAATTCCAGAATCTGATGCAAGGGAGCAAGACAGTGGCGGAATACGACCGTGCATTTACCGAATTGGCGAGATATGCGCCTCACATGGTTAATGACGAATACAAAAAGGCGAGGAAGTTCGAAAGTGGGTTGCGTGGACCGATACAAGATCGAGTTAGCATGCTTAACATGCCGACATACGCTGGGGTATTAGACAAGGCCATTCTGGCGGAAGCTAACTTAAACCGATACCAGAGTTCAGGAGAGAGTCAGAGGAAGAGGCAGAATTATGATAATCGCCGAGTTCCGTTCAATGCTAAGAAGAAGACAAATGTGGGCAGTTCCAGCAACTCAAATCAGAAAGGTAATGTCAAGCCGATGTGTGCGAGTTGTGGGAAGCCACATTTTGGGGTCTGTCGTTGGGCAACAGGGGCTTGCTACGAGTGTGGCGAGATAGGCCATCGCGTGAAAGACTGCCCAAAGACAAAGGCCGACGATGGGAAGAGGAATGGAAGCACCTCGGGTTCTGCACAGAAAAGCAACGTCGGAAGGACACAGACGAGGCAAGGCAGAGTTTTTGCATTAGTGCCAGGAGACACCCAGGGTGCCAAGGCAGTAGTGTCAGGTATCCTTCCAATTTGTTCTCAAGATGCATACATATTGATTGATTCGGGTTCTACGCATTCATTTGTGTCTGCTAAGTTTGCCGAGAAATTAAATAGAGAACTAGAACCCCTTGATTATGTGTTATCTGTGTCTGCTCCATCCGGGAGAAATATGACTGTTACATCCATTTATAGGGCGTGTGTTGTTGTAATTGGAGATGTAGAAGTATTAGTTGATTTGATGCCGTTGAGCATAACTCACTTTGATGTCATTTTAGGGATGCATTGGTTAGTAGCAAATCATGCATCCATTAATTGCGTCTCTAAGAGTGTCACGTTGAAACCCCCAAACAAAGCCGAGGTCACGTTTCAGGGCAAGAGAGTAATACCCCCACCATACTTGATCTCATCCATGAAAGCCTATAAACTGATCCAAAAAGGATGCCAAGGTTATTTGTGTAGTATACTAAGTGATTTGAATGGAAGTGTTGAGCTAGCCGACATACCAGTCGTTAAGGACTTCCCCGACGTTTTCCCTAAAGACTTGCCCGGCCACTTAGTCGATAGAGGGATAGAGTTTACCGTTGACGTTTTGTCAGGGACCCAACCCATCTCCAAACCACCCTATAGAATGGCCCCAGCCGAACTTAAAGAATTGAAACTTCAATTACAAGAATTGTTGGATAAGGGATTTATTAGGCCGAGCACTTCACCATGGGGAGCACCAGTCTTATTTGTCAAGAAAAAGGATGGCATATTTCGTCTTTGTATCGACTACAGGGAATTAAACAAGGTAGCCATCAAGAACAAATACCCATTGCCGAGGATCGATGATTTGCTTGATCAACTACAAGGGGCACGAGTCTTTTCTAAGATTGACCTTAGGTCGGGCTACCATCAGCTGAAGGTTAAAGCCGAGGATATCGAGAAGACTGCTTTTCAGACAAGGTATGGCCGCTACGAATTTTTGGTCATGCCCTTCGGAGTGACCAATGCTCCTGCAGCATTTATGGACTTGATGAACAGAGTCTTTAAGCCGTACCAAGATGAGTTCGTGGTTGTTTTCATCGGCGACATACTGATCTATTCCAAGAGTGGTGATAAGCACGAGAACCACTTGAGACTAGCCTTACAGATTTTGAGAGACAGAAGGTTGTATGCCAAGTTTAGTAAGTGTGAGTTTTGGCTTTCCAGCATCTCATTTTTGGGTCACGTGATTAATGAAGAGGGAATCTCTGTCGATCCGAGTAAAATTGAAGCTATTGTGAATTGGCCAACGCCGACCAACATGTCCGAGGTTCGTAGTTTTCTGGGTTTGGCCGGCTATTACAGGAAGTTTGTAAAGGGTTTCTCAAGGATTGCAGTACCGCTGACACAACTAACTCAGAAAGGGGTGACGTACGAATGGACCGAGGATAGGGAAACAGCTTTTCAAGAGTTAAAGACGAGGTTGGTTACAGCACCGATACTTGTACTACCGTCAGACCAAGAAGAATTCTAGATTTATAGTGATGCTTCACATAAAGGATTGGGTTGTGTATTAATGCAAGGGGGTAAAGTTATAGCATATGCATCTCGTCAGTTGAAGCCCCATGAAAAGAATTATCCTACCCATGACTTGGAATTAGCAGCCGTGGTTTTTGCTTTAAAGATTTGGCGTCATTACTTGTATGGAGCTTCTTGCCAAGTTTTCACAGACCACAAGAGCCTGAAGTACTTGTTCACTCAGAAGGAATTGAATATGAGGCAGAGAAGATGGCTTGAACTATTGAAGGACTATGACATGCAGATTCAATATCACCTGGGTAAAGCAAACTCCGTAGCCGACGCGTTGAGTAGGAAGTTGGTTGGAAGTTTGGCATACCTAGCAATGATTTCAGTGGAGCCGGCCATTATCGAGGAGGTGAAGACCAAGCAGATGGAGGATAAGTTCCTCAAGAAGGTAGTTGATGAATTCGTCGTCAAGCCGAGGCCAGGATACGCCATTGAAAATCAGATACTTAAGTTTGAGGGAAGACTGTGCGTGGCCGACGTCCTAGAGTTGAAAAGGAAGATTTTGCAGGAAGCCCATAATTCTAAATTCACCGTTCATCCAGGAAGCACTAAGATGTATCAAGATGTGAAGCGGACTTTTTGGTGGCCGAATATGAAAAGAGAAATAACCGAGTTTGTATTCCAGTGTCTATGTTGTCAGCAAGTGAAAGCAGAACACCAGAGGCCAGCAGGGCTCCTTCAACCCTTGCCAATCCTTGAGTGGAAATGGGAACACATCTCCATGGATTTCGTGGTTGGTTTGCTTAGGACGCAAAAAGGTATGGATTCAATTTGGGTTATAGTTGACAGATTTACTAAGTCAGCACACTTTTTGCCTGTTAAGACTACGTTCAATGCCGACCGACTTGCTGAATTGTATATGAATGAGATTATCAGACTTCATGGTGTGCCGATGTCCATTGTGTCAGACCAAGATCCGAAGTTCGTTTCTAGATTTCGGCAGAGTCTGCAAAAAGCCTTGGGAACCGAGTTGAGGTTTAGCACAACTTTTCACCCCCAGACCCATGGGCAAACGGAAAGAATAATTCAGACACTTGAAGATATGCTCAAATTGTGTGTATTGGATTTCAAGGGAAGTTGGGAATTGCATTTGCCATTAGTAGAATTCGCATACAACAACAGTTACCAAGCCAGCATTAGCATGGCGCCGTATGAAGCTCTATATGGAAGGGAGTGTAGATCGCCAATATGTTGGACCGAGGTGGGAGATAAAGCTTTGATTGGTCCCGAGTTAATTCAGACAACAACTGAAAAGATTAAGCTCATTCAACAGAGGATTAAAACTGCACAGAGTCGACAGAAGAGCTATGCCGACCAGAGGAGAAGGGAGTTAGAATTTGAAGTTGGAGATCATGTATTTTTGAAGGTCTCGCCGATGACAGGAGTTTCAAGATTTGGGAAGAAGGGTAAATTGGCACCCCGATATATTGGGCCATTTGAAATTCTTGAAAGGATTAACCCCGTTGCCTACAGGCTTGCCCTACCACCAGAATTAAGCCAAGTCCACAATGTGTTTCATGTTTCGATGTTGAGGAAGTATGTCCGGGACCCACTGCATATAATTGATTATTCTGGGTTTGTGGTTAATGAAGATTTAGGCTATGAGGAGAAGCCGACGAGAATTATTGACAGACAAATGAGACGGTTGAGAAGTAAGTCGATACCGATGGTCAAGGTTGAATGGAAGGAGCATTACGGCAGGGAGGCTACATGGGAAAAGGAAGAAGAGGTGAAAATCCGTTACCCGGAGTTATTTGTAGAGCAAGGTAAGTTAAGTTTGGGGACCAAACTTCTTTAAGGAGGGTAGACTGTAGTGACCCTCATCTCCGCCTTAGCCTTGTGCATGAGCATTTATATGATCTTGTTTGGGTAAACTTGCATTAGTGAATTTTGACTTGTTTTACCAAGAGTAAGATTCTCGTCTTGCTTTGTACTTATGTGAAGTTGCTTGTTGGCCTTGTCCCTTTCCTGGTGAGCCTAACCGCAATCATCTTAAATTACACCTTTGAGCCTCTTGCATCTAGGATCACCTTGAAACCACTTTGGTTGGCCCCACCTTCACCCCGGCATATTAGCCGATATGCCATCATCTAGGCCGAGGTGTTCATCACCAAAGGCTGAGACGTGTATTATCTAGGCCGAGATTCCATCCTTGCACCTAGTGATCTTGTTCCTGGACAGGTATGACCTAGACCAAGGTGTGGCACATCTAGGCCAAGGTGTGGCACAGCTAGGCCAAGTGTTGTCCTTTCTAGCCGAGATCACTGATAGCTTACTTGCCGGAGCCGATGATTTCACCTGATGTCATTGCCTTGCCAGAAAGCCCATACCGCCTTACTTGTAGAACACCCTTTGTCATGTTCTTGTCCTGTCTGTCAGCCACCTTTTTGAGGAAATCCAACCAACCATTGCCACGTGTCCCAGCCGTGGGTTAAGTCTGAAACCAGCCAAGAAAACATATCATTTTGCACCATATCTTTGTCTTTAGAGAGAGAAGCTCTAGGAAGAAGAAGTTAGGGTGAGAAGTTAGATTAAAGGCTTGATCCTGGAGTTTGAACCCTTAGATTTGAGTTTGAGGTTAGAATCTTAATCTACTCTTGTTGTTCTTATTGATCATCTAGCGGCATTGCATGATCGAACCTGATTTACAAGACATGCATCTATTTAAAGTTGGGTTTAGAAAGAGAAGGTGACATTCATGTGTTCTTGAAAGAAAAACCATGTTTTGATCCGAAAGTTTGTAACAAGTTCCATGTTTTTGTGTTTGTTTCCATGAAATCTTTAAGTATGGGTACCTAGGTCCATGTTTTCGAACTCATCTCATGAAAACATAGGTTTTGAATGAAGAAGTTATGATTTAGCATTTCATCTCATTCATGTTCATGTTCTTGTTGTTCTTCATGTTCTTCGAAGGGAAACCCAGATTTTTCCCGACTTCATTTTCTAGATTGTGGCCTTTGGGACCACACCTCGACAAGGAAGTGTGGGACCTCGGCCTAGACCGGGTTGGTACCCAGCCTGTTTTCCGAGATGTGAAGTAGTGTCTTGTTTTGGTTTGACTTAGCTCTTAAAGAATGCCGAGATCATTGCATTTCATATTCATCTTTGAGTATCCCTTCTCTTCTTCTTGAATTGCATTCAATGGGAGTTATTATGTGTTTGTAGGCCTTGGATCCTTGCCCGAAACTCCCACACCCGAAAAGCTAAGTGAGTGGTATTTTTAATAAAGCTATGTTATCATGTTTTGATAAGCTTTGCTCTGCTTTGTTTTGAAAAGTATTTGATCAAGCATGAATGATTATCCCTACTTTGTACAAAGAATTATCTTGTTTTTGATGACATTTCGGGAAAGTCCTTAGTGTCGGGGACTATAATGCAACGATACCCTTGCCTTGAAAGTACTTAGTGTCGGGGACTATAATGCAACAATACCCTTGCCTTGCCACTGACGGTTTACCGCGTGGGTTTGTTTGTCCGGAATGTCATCCCTTATACTATGTTGATGCTAGTAAGCATCCCTTGAAACTTTGAACGATTCGACAATGAACTTGATTTCGCCCCTTGACTTGTAAAATTATGATATGTAATGTTTTAGGAAGGATTTCGGATATCATTCATTTAAAACCTTTATTACTTGTACCATTCACTGAGTATCCAAGCTCACCCTCTCTATATATATGTAGGTGATGAGCAGGACGGCGGCGACGCCTAGTTGTGTATTGCCGACATGTTTTGGATTCGTGTATTTTGTTGCATCTTGAAGATCATGCTTCTTAGTTTATACCCCATTGTGTTTTGTATATGTCGGCTTGAGAAGCCTTTTGGTCAAGATGTATTTTGTATTTCATTTTATTTATCCAAGTTGTAAGACCTTGTCAAGATGTATGACATTTCATTGATGTATGCACAGCTCTTATGGACTATTTAGATTTGTATATATTGTTTCCGCACATGTTAGCCCCATAGGTTATACTCTGTTTGTGGGCGAATTTAGAAAGTTGGCCTTCAATAATCCCGGATTACTGGCCATCACGGCACCATCCCACTAGGGGCGGGTTAGTGTCGTGACAATTTTGGTGCACTACACAAACACTATAAGAAAAAACACTACAGAAGATCTGGACTCGTTTGAGTAGCAGTTCCAAAGAGATTTTTATAATTTATAAATTTTTTATTTTACTTAGAATTCTTGGGAAGAACGTCTGAAATGATTAGTTTTACGGTGTTATTTTGTAGGGTTAATCATCTAAAAGTCCTATTGATAAGGTTGATATTCCATTAAGTCCTCCTTCCTTTTTTTAGGGTGATTCTATTTACACACCACAAATCCTTTCAATACACACCACCTACTCACACCACACACAAATTAAAGGTTTTAATTTTGTCTCAATACATACTACTAATTTTTAAATAATACCAAATTATTCTTATCATCTTCGACCTTAACCCTAACCCAAAACCTTGTCCATCACTGGTTGTCAGCCACCAACCTCTACCCCTTACCCCTCCTCATCGTAACCCTCATCTTCGCCCTTACCACCACTACCTTACCACCATCGTAACCCTCATTGCTGCAATGCACAATCGTCACAACCTCACAAATCTCTCTGTACGGACTATGCATGGTTGGTCATTAAATGTAGGCGAGTTACGATGGTGGTGGTCTCCACATGATAAGAGACGTAATGGTGATAGGTCATTGTAATAGTGGTGATTACAGGATGGCGACAACAACGATGGACTGGGAAGGTGAAGCGACAATGGCAGCGATAGCGGAGCAACGGAGAAGACGAGTTACAAAGGAGGGTGGTGATGACTGCAACGACGAAATGAAAGAAGAAGAAGGATAGCGGTGACAACAACGGTGAAGATGACTTCGTGATGGTGGTAGTTGGCCGATCGATGATGGTTGGTCGGTGGTGGTGGTGGCTGTCAATAGGTTAGGTTTTGGTTTGTTGATGAAGGGATGGAATAGAGATGAGAGCAATTTAGATATTTGATTGAAGAATAAAGTTGTAATTAAAAAATTATAAAATAATGGTGTGAACTGAGAGTAATTGAGGTGTAAATAGAATTACTCTTTTTTTAACACATGAAGTCCTATTTTCAAAATATTTATGTATATATACTGTTTTACCCTTATTAAAAGGCGGAAGGAATTGAGAAGCGTCAATTCATTAAGTGCTAATAACAAATTATTAGGTGTTATAAGTTCAATACATGACAATATTATCCACCAATTACCCAGTATTATGCTTCATGCTCCAATATAAATTGGGGTCCCGCCCTCTCCACATACACAAAACTTTTAATAATCACCTAACCATGCCTCAAAAGTACCAGATATTTTCTATTATTCAAA
Source organism: Camellia granthamiana (assembly GCA_036172215.1). Classification (NCBI taxonomy): domain Eukaryota; kingdom Viridiplantae; phylum Streptophyta; class Magnoliopsida; order Ericales; family Theaceae; genus Camellia; species Camellia granthamiana. Next base: position 113,379,482 of record CM069910.1, read on the forward strand.
TGATATTGTTGATGTGGCATTTTACATTTATTTTGTTGTTTCAAAACTTTAAAACGTCATAATTAATAAAAGTTATATTTTTGGAGTCTACACAACGAGATTTATCAAATAAGACCAATATTGAATATAAAATTTTATAAAAATAAAATATTATTTTTTTAGCCATAAAAAACTAATCATATCTCAGTTTGCGAAATTATCCAGTAAAATTGAGAAATTTCTCTTTTTTCAGTATTAACTGAGAATATTCTCAGTTTTTGAGAAATTTTTCAAATTTTTCCAGTTTTAAAACTAAGTTAGTTTTTCCAATTTTAAATTGAAAATATTCTCAATTTTAAACCTGGAAAAAAAAACTGAAAAAATTAGATCAAAAAAATATTGTTAGTTAAGTTAAAACTTACTATTAAAAATGGTTTAAATTGTAAATTTGTAATAAAAAACATATTTTAATTTTTATCTAATTTTGTATTTAATATTAATCTTATTTGATAGATTTCGTTGTGTTGATTCTAAAAATATAAATTTTATCAAAAATAAATATACATTATAAAAATTATGATGATTTGAAGTTTTGAAAATCAAAATAAATGTTACATCACCATGCTTTTTTTATAAACAATTAGAAATGATGAGCAACCATTGTTTGAAGGTAATTTTATCTATTAAAAATTAATGGGACTTGAAGGAACAAAAAATCTTGAGGGCTATTATTAACACCTATCTAATTTCTTTGGACTACCCATTTCTTTGAACCCCTAACTTAAACCCTAAATTTTAATAATTTTTTTTTGAACACTCCACTTAATACCAATTTTACTCATATTTATAATATGATCACACCCAAGTGCACACCCACCTAATTTTGCACACCTTCTCTTTTCTTCTCTCAGTAAACGATGAACAATTGAGAAAAGATTAAGAACAACAAACGATTGAGAGACGAATCAACTGTCCCTCTCTTCTCCTTCTCTAATAAACAAAGGTCTCTTTCTCCTTGTCAGCGTGAACGACAATATCTCAGTCGAAAATCTCTTTGACAGTCTCTTTCTTCTTCTCTTAGGTAACCTCCAACTCCCTATTACATTTGTTTTTGTTTATATCGAGGTAAAACCCTCGATATAGGGGGTTTTAGAGGGAAAAACCCTCAGAAAAAATAGAAATAGGGAAAAAAATCCTACAAAATAGAACCGTTAGGTATTCCGGTGCCGAAAAAAATATTTATATTTGGCACTGTATTACTGAACTAAATATTTATGTTCAGCATTGTATTACTGAACAGAACCTTAATAGTCAACAAACCAGTACCAAACCAAAAACAATCCAGAATCGTAAATGCAAGATAAATAAACTTACCAATGCAACGCCAACCTCATCGGAGTTGTTGTCATCGTCCTCCATTACTCTATAAGTATCAACGAATGGTGAAAACGGCCACAAATGTATAAACTTGGAGTCTATAATAGAATTGTTTGCAACATTAACTAATTTGAAACACTGAACACATTTGAAACTACCGAACAAAACAATTTTTTCATAATCTAAAAATATCAAATTAGGCTAAACTGATAGTCACTCCTTGATATATTTTTGTAATTTAAATAGGTCAAAAAATATATAAATTTATAAATAAAAATATAAAATAATAGTTATTAATAATCAAGAGAATTTTGGTATAAATAACTAATACTAGCGGTTGGCACATGCGATATGTGTGCAATTCAAATAAATAAAAATAAAATAAAATATTTATTATACATTGTGTACTAGTTAAGTAATAAGAGTCTTATTCATTTGACATAAGTCTAAGATTCAAGTCCCCACCTTCTATCTATCTAATTTTTCTTTTTATTTTAAATAAAAAAAATAGACACATGACAGCATAAGAAATCAAGGCTTCAAGACATCACAAGAGATGTTCACTTTATATATAGTATAGATATTTATGAATATGAATTATACAGAACAAAATAATTTTGGATTAACGGTGGGCAGTCGAGCCAATTCCACATCATCTTTATTTATCTAGGCTTGGTTTGGTATTTCTTTAAAAAGTCAAAAAATTAAAAAGTCATTATCATATTTAAATCACATTACCTCTTTACCATATCACTTCAAACATAACTTATATTTTATAACAAAATCAAAAATACAATTATTTAAATCATCCAAATCACCCCCTTCATACTAATTTTTAATAATTTTGCAGACAACTAGGCAAAGCACCCAAACCAAACCAAACCAAACCAAACCAAACCAAAATATTGATTTCACCATTTTCTCCTCTGAAATGACTCTCTTCTCTCTCTCTCTCTCTCTCTCTCTCTCTTATATATATAGGTAAAAGATATACAGATGCCTCTCTCCGTATATCGAATTGATCGTTTACCCGTAATCGGCCTCTGCAAGGTATGATTTTTCAGTAGAAATCTTCAACATCGTCACCTATCATCCTTTCATTAACTGTTACTGTGAAATTTCATGTTTTTTCATATAATTTTCTTATGTGCCTTTTTATTCGATTGTGTTCTTGTTTAATTTGCTCATCGATTGTATGATCATTATATATTTTCTCATTCTGATTTGCATTTTTTGGTTGATCAATGGTTTCTTTTGAGAATCTTCGTTTCTGTGTAGCGTGAGAGGGTTTGATGTATATATGTGTGTGTGTGTGTGTGTGTGTGTGTGTGTTCGTCCTGTTTTAAGACTAGTTTTTGTTCCCCTTTGATCCCCTTTGATTGAGTTGATGATAATGATGATGGTTGTGTCAGTTGTCTATTTTTTTTTTTTTTAAATATTAATTTTTTTGTTTGTGTATGGAGTTGAATCAGATAACCATTTTGGGTTTGTGATTGTTGACGTGCATATTTGATTCCGCCCTGATTTGCTAGCTCTTGTTTTTGGATTTAAATAGTAGTAGTACGGACTCAAGTTAATATCTTTGCTGGGTTGAATTAAGGGTTGTTTTGAGAATGGACTTTTTAGTGTTTTTTTTGGGCATTTTATTATAAGATGTGTAAAAAAGTTGAGATGATACTTTTTTTTTAGTGTTTTTTGTTTTTTTTTTTTTTTTTTATGAACTTTTTGGCTAAAAGTATTCTTTATTACACTAGAGCAGTAGAACTTACAAATTATAACTTCAGTTCAGGGTTTGAGCAAATTGCATTATTTCTAGTAAAAGATTGAGGCTGATGGTCTTGGTTTATGGGATACCAAGTGTTTCTCTTATTTATCTCATCACAATTGTGTTGATGGTTTCATTTTCTATAAATCTGTTTCATTTTGATTGTTTGGTTTGTGGATTATACTGGTCATATGAATTCAAGGAATAATCTTTGAGCCAAAATTAAGATCAGTTTGGCTGTGCTGCTTTGTGTCTTATCTCTTAAACTGCTTTCTCAGCCAAATTGTACAAAATAGGAGAGCGAATTAGCATACTAAGTGCATAAATTGTGTCGTTTTTGGTTTAAGTTGATCAAAACAAGTGTAATCATAGATACATGTAATTTGCATAAGCTGTAATTTTCTGTACGAAGTTTTTATAGAATGCTGTAACTTCATACTGAACTGGAAATCAACTGCATATTTGACTGTGCTGTTTGTTGTTGTACACCACAACTATGATATTAACCGTGGTCTTTAACTTCCCTCACTGCCATCATCTGACATGGTTTGGTTTTGTTGTTACTATTGAAAAGTGAAAGTGGTTTTGATTGTGTTAAAGAACATCCTAATCTGACCCTAAGAATAATAATATGGTAATATGCTTCAGCAAGGGATAATTCATTCTTTTAGTTAAAAATTTGTTAAGAAATGGGCAGGAAATGTAAGTACTGATAAACAGCAATTAATCACGGGTGGTGAATAATAAAGGCAGTCATTTACAGATTTGGGTTTGTCTGATCCAATTTGGTCAAGAGTTCAGTAGCCACTGTCTATCTCAGGCTTTGGCACATTTTGATTGAGGAAATCCATGTCTTGCTACCTCCTCTTCAACTGAAGGACCTCTAATATGTGCATGCCAAGGGCATAGTAATCCAAATTCCAATCGTGTGGATTTCTGTGTATTGTGACAATGTTCTTAGTTGGGAATACATACTCTTACTGATGAATTATGCTAGAAGCATTAAAAAAATATACTAGGGCGATTATTCAGTGCATTGGATTGTTACAATCCTTGTTTAAGCTGAAAAAATAATGTGTTTGATTTATCAAGTAATTGAAGGCTGCTATTACAGTCCATAGATAAGGAAAGACAGGTAGTATTTATACCTAGCACCCAAAATTCAAGTGTTTGATTTATCAAGTAATTCAAGATTGCTATTACATAGATAAGCAAAGATGGGTAGAAAATTTTAATATACCTAGCATTTATTTGTACTGTTGATGCATTCTTTTATTGAGAAATCTAGTAAACAAAATCTTAATGGTAGGATCGCATTCGCATGCCAACTAGTAAAATTTTGTCATTATCTTGTACCCATAATTTTATTACTTTGTCAAATGCGTATGGCCCTGGAGACTCAGAGATCATTCATCTGAAAATGAAATTATGGTGTCTTCACTAACTTCACACTCTTCCCCGAATTTCCAAAGTCATTTGAATGACAATACCACAATCATGTTTGCACTCATGAATTTGAAAATCTTCTACTTATTTTAAGCAATCATCCATCTTTCCATATGACTAGATATCTTGTGGTTACTCTAAAATGGCAAATTGGCAAGTCCGGAAGAGGAAACCGACCTTTCTTATCACATGTCAATTGGGTTTATGTGCTTTATGCTTGACATTTATGAGCAATACTCGATGTATACAATGAAGTTCCTCAGAAAAAAATTGCCCATAAAGAGCTAAGCCTGCACACACTATGCCTTTCCCCTAGCTTTCCCTTCAAGAAAAGATTTTGCCACTTCTAATCCAAAGATCAAGAACAAATTTGTGAATTTTCTCCCCAATTTTCCATGGTAACCAAATAAAAAATATGGGCTTTGCTTGGTTTCATTTTCAGAATCTGTTTTCATATTCTCCAATGCACCAAACGGCCACTCGAACAAGACTTTCCTGAGAAAGATATCAAAACAATTTTCCATTAACTATTCAAGGTGATGGAACTTCTGTAACAATCTCTTATCCTAATACAGAAAAAAAAGTTGAAGTACCTGATCACCTGATGTTTGGACTGCTTTGTAGAGAGACCGTACAGTATATACATGGAGGTAAGAAGCATGGCTTATCACAACAATTGGGGCATGCCATACTTCATCCTTTACAAAACTTCCTGCCTATAGGCATACCATAAAGATCAGCACCTTTTACCAAATGAGCCAAAAATTACATCAAAGAAAACTAAAGGTACACATTCTAGACAAACATGGCATGAGAAAATTTTCCAATAAGAAAGAAAACTGTTGAGCAGCAGCAACACCAGTGTGTTGCAGAATTATATATATAATCAAGCTACACATCTGTAGGTTCAATGTGAAATCATACAGAAAAAACAGAACACTTAGATCCAGAAGATGATACAAAAACAATTTTGGTAAACATGATCATTGACAATTGCATATTCTGTAGTATGTCAGTGGGCCCTCCATTACCTCAAGTCACTCTGCAATAACAAAGCATCACATGAGCATCTGAAAATAAAAATAAATGCAATCTAGAACTACAATACCAGGAGCATTTAGTACAGCTCACTTGTGCCTTACAGATTGTACAGAGGCTGCCATGCCACAGATACATCATCCCGCAAATGCCACACTACAATAAATAGTTTAGTAGGCCTCTGCTCTCTATACGCTAGAGACTGCAACACAGGCATTTCAAAAGGGGAACCCTAACAAGTATTTTCTCACTTAACTAAAACTCCCCGCCATTTGACATTTTATTTCCACATGACCAATTTTAATTCATTGGCACTAAGAAAATTTTATAGAAAGCCTACTATAAGGCCAGCCACTCCATATGATATACTATAATTCCTGGCAGTAAGAAAACATGGCATCCATATAATTAACGATTAAAAGGATAACAGACAAAACTAGGAAAATAAACAATCAAAACTGAATCCATGTGTAACAACTAATAAATTAGCCACAAGATGTGAGAAAGCCTTTGAAGATGATCATGTTATGGCAAAGGCACCACAACATGGAGGGTAAATACATTATAAAAACTCACAAATAAACTATATTGTTTTTAACATGGACCGGATTAAATTTTTTCAATAATGTTCCAAATTTTTTTTTTTTTCTTTTTTGAACTACAAAAATGTTAGAATGATCATATTTTTTCCCCACAATTTGTAATATATGAAAAAATTTGGCAAAAGCATACATATAAAATGGAGATTTTGTAGAAGGTTGGAGGGGCCAGGACACCCCCTGACCCCCCCTGCCTCTGCCCCTGATTACATATACAGCATATTGTCTACACCATGGTCAAGTTACCTTTCTAAAATATTCAGGAGCCTCTGCACTGTTTGTTCATAGATCTATGCAGAGTTGGAGTCCTGTTAATAAAACTCCATGGTGCTTTTCCTTAAGTAAGCCAGCAGCAGGGCTTATAAAATTTTCTGCCAGGTCCGGGACTTTCTTATAATCCTAATAAAGCACAGTGCTGCCTGCATTACATGGTGAATTGAGTACACAACTACAATAAACATAAAAGATAGGAGAGGAGAAGAGAAGCATTTTCCATAATTAATTATGCAGAATTTTTATGCCAGTTGCATGTTGACATATGTGTCATAATGTAATGGAAACTAAAAACACTTCATTGCACCATGCACAGCTGAATATCAATTTCCGTATGAGAATTACATGGATCTAGACCTTATGACAATACCTAACTACATAGACATATCACAAGAAGCCTTCAAATGAAGCATGACTTTAGCGGAATATTCATATTGCATATATAACTCAAATCAACATGATAATATAACTACTAGATTTCTTATGGCGAAAAAATCTGACGTTCAAAAGAGAGAATCATGAGCACACAGGAATGTCAAAGATGGATATAACTGTTGATCTCTCCAAGATATTAATGTAAGAATATTAATATGCAGCTAAAAAAAACTAAAAACTAAAAATTAAATTTGCTAAAAAAAAAAAGCAAATTTAAATATTCGGCTAAATATGCAGCTAACAGAGCGATTGTGAGCAACTCACCAAAATTGAACGGGCCTTAAAATAATGTTTTTGAGTTTTTTTTTTTATTTAGTTATTCTAAGTTTTTAAATATATTAAATAACTTTTTTTTTACTTTTTAAATTCAAATAATTTACATATATTTAGAAGGAAAATATTTTTTAAAACATTTCAAAGGTTCAAAGGTTCTGCTTTTTTTTACAGCTGATGGAACATCTAGATCAAGCCTCTCTATAAGCTCACCAGCCTAAAGGACAAGTGGTTCTTAATCACTACTAAGAACAGAAAACATAAAACCTCCTATGTATGATATAATTTACCTGCATTGCTTGACCTTCAGACATCAAAAAATGGATAATTCCAGAAGCAGGTGAAAGAAGTGGCACATCTTCATAACCTCAACCTCCACAAAAGGTATGTC